>JACBWW010000043.1:4790794-4832754 GCA_020086605.1 Lanius collurio | reverse complement strand
CGAGTGGATGGATGGATGGATGGATGGATGGATGGATGGATGGATGGATGGATGGATGGATGGATGGATGGATGGATGGATGGATGGATGGATGGATGGATGGATGGATGGATGGATGGGTGGGTGGGTGGATGGGTGGATGGGTGGGAGGATGGATGAGGAGATGGGTGAGTGGGTGGGTGGATGGATGGAGGGATGGATGAGGGGATGGGTGAGTGGATGGATGGATGAGGAGATGGGTGAATGGATGGGGGGATGGAGGGATGGATGAGGGAGTGGATGGATGGATGGATGGATCCATTGATGGATGGATGGACGGACACAGCTCTTTGACAAAGGATCCATGGGAAGCAAAGAGAGGGGCTGTGTGTGGTGCCAAGGAGGGGATGGATCAATGGATCCATGGGTGGATGGATGGATCAGGGATGGATGGATGGATCCATGGGTGGGTGGATGGATGGATGGACGGACACAGCTCTTTGACAAAGGATCCATGGGAAGCAAGCAGAGGGGCTGTGTGTGGTGCCAAGGAGGGGATGGATGGGTGGATGGATGGATCCATTGTTGGATGGATGGATGGATCCAGTGATGGATGGTTGGATGGATCCATTGATGGATGGACGGACAGACACAGCTCTTTGACAAAGGATCCATAGGAAGCAAGCAGAGGGGGCTGTGTGTGGTGCCAAGGAGGGGATGGATGGGTGGATGGATCCATGGATGGATGGGTGGATCCATTGATGGATCCATGGATGGATTGATGGACACAGCTGTTTGACAAAGGATCCATGGGAAGCAAGCAGAGGGGGCTGTGTGTGGTGCCAAGGAGGGGATGGATGGATCCATGGATGGATGGATCCATGGATGGATGGATCCATGGATGGATGGATCCATGGATGGATGGATGGATGGACACAGCTCTTTGACAAAGGATCCATGGGAAGCAAGCAGAGGGGGCTGTGTGTGGTGCCAAGGAGGAGCAGCCGGTGCCAGGACCTCGTGGCTCAGGAGCAGAGTGGGGAGTGTGTCGGAGGTGTCACCTGGGAGTGACTGGGTTGCAATCCCTTCAAACCACGGGGAAAACCCTTCTGTCACTGCAAGGGAAATTCTGGGTGGGTTTAAGGGGAGGAGGGACCCCAAAGCTGGGAGGGTGGTGCAGCTCAGTGAGGCTCTTCAGAGCTCCTGTGGGCACCAGCAGGTTCCAGTTTTAGCAAAGCCGTGATCTGAGTGAGGGTTCAGGTGAATTCCAGCCATCTTTTACCCCCTCTGCACTGTTTTTCTACAAACCTCTGTGTCTCCCCTGAGTTTTTTCTGGTTTTGCAGACAGATGAGGCGCAGCATCTCCATCCTCATCCTCACTTCCAGCAGCACCTGAAGTGCCCTCAGTGCCATTTCTTGCCTTTATTTTCCTGTTTGATGCCCATCCTTTCCCTCTTTCTGTGCATCCCTTTCCTATTTGCTTGTTTGTCCCTCAGAGTGGATTTTTATGGCTGTGTTTTAGGGAGAACTCGACCTGTGGGTGTTCCACAGAAACAATTTCCTTCCAAAAGCCCTGAAGATGGGCTGGAAGTGGATACTTGCATGAAATAAGGGGAGGCTCTGGGTGTACAAATAGAACTTGAATTCCTTCTGGTAATCTGGCCCTCATCCCAGCCTTTTTGAAGGATAATCATCGTTCCAAGAGAGGTTTTCATGGACTATGGCATACACGTTATATTTCACTGTGTAATGGAACCTTCCCTGCACTCAAGGAAAACAATTTACAGAGCTAATTGCTGAACTCTGCAGATATAATCCTTTAAATGGATTCTGTTAGATAAGAGTTTATGTTAAAAAAGAAGAAATGTTCTAGAGGAAAATTATTGTTTAGGGAACATTGATTTGCATGAATTAATGTTTTCACTTCAGCTGAGAGTTAAAAATGGATACTTAAGCTAAGCCCCATTTTCGTGTAACATCAATGCTTCATTAGTTCTGGTGTGAGCTGAAATCCATTGTTTGTTTGCCTTTTTGTGCCTTCAAACTTCAGCTGGCACAGGGTCAAACTGTCCCAAAGAGTTCCTTTTTTGAATTAAACAAATAACTAATAATAATAATAAAAAAAAAGCAGCCCTGCATGGACTCTGAGATGGGAGGATGGCTCAGAGTTCTCTTTGTTACTCACTGCTTCAGTTTAGACAAAGCTCTCCACCCTCCTGTCTCAGCCTACTTATCAGGGAAATTAGGGGTGGTGTTAATGATCTTACCTGACACGGCTGTGGCAGGAATGAGCTGATGAATATTTGCACAGTACAATATTTGTACAGAGGTGCTGCTGGAGCAGCCATCTGTCACATCTCCCACATTTAAAGTCTGCATTTAAAGAGCATTTGGGGCTGGGGTAACTTTTGCAGAACTCGGGGTGTGGTCGCTGATTTTATGGTTTAGATTTTAATTCAGAGTTTAGCCCAGGTCTGAGCCTGCTGCCAGTTCTGTGTAGTGCCTGGGATCTGGGTTATGGCACAAAGGGAGAGGTTCAGCACTGTTTAGGAGGTGTTAATCATGAACTAGACACAATATTTAACTTAATTTAAATCCATTTTCTCCCATGTAGCCAGTGCTGGTGGCAGATTGAGGGAGAAGGGATAAACCTGGGGTTTAAAGCCACCCTGTGGAACACAGGGTGCATGGATTTGTTTTCCATGGTTTTATTATCCTGCAATTTCTGTGTTGTGCTTACCTTGATTATATTCAGAGGGAGGTTTCACAATCACAGATATCCAAAGAGGAAGAAATGAGGGGAAATATTCCCATTGAGGCCTCTCCCAGCACGGTAACGGGGCTGGGCTCTCCAGCACTCAGCACCTGAGGAAAACCTGGGGATCATTTCTAATTCCACCTGAATTTCCCTCTTTTCCAGGGTCTGCCAGTGCTGGAGAAGTCCCTTTGGAGAAGCACAGGGAAAAGCTGCCATCCCAAATGCAGCTGCTCCTTCCCACTGGCCAGCAGGCTGAGGAGGAGCTGCTCAGAGGTGAGATGTCCCTGTCACCTGGGGGAGGAGCTTTTGGTTCCTTTTGTTGGGAATTGAACTGGCAATTAAGACCTCAGGAACTTTTAAGATCTGATTTATTTGTATAATATTTGTGCTGTGATATATCACACAAATCCATTGCTGCTACAAAATTTTAACTTGAAATTAAGGGGCTGGAAAGGGGGAATCTTTAAGGACTTTTCCAACCCACATCATTCCATGATTCCATGAAATTCCTGGGTGCAAAAGCACATATTCAATGGAAATGTGAGGTCTCACATTGGGTCTCCCTGGGATCATTAAAAACTCTCTTCATTTTATTTGCCACCCACCATCCTGCTCGGAAAACTGGATTTATTTTTGAAGTCCTTAATTAAGGATGGGAATTTTGTGTCAGGCAGATGCTGCCACTTTGTCCCAGCCCTTCCAGCAAAAATCCATGTGCATTTTGGTGCCTCAGGCTCTGAGGTTGGAGGATGGGTTTGAGCAGCATCTCCCCCCTGGGACCTGCAGTCAGATGAGCTGCAAGGGCCAAATTTAATCCCAAAGTTCTAACACAGGAAGAACCCCCTGGAAACTCCAGGAATTGCTACAGGATTTGGGCAGTAAACACAGAGCTTGAGCTTCTCTCTCTCTTAGAGATCCCCATGGCTCAGCTCAGGAGCTGCCATCCCACATCTCAGAGGGCAAAACCTCTCAGGAGGGAGCAAAGGTGACATTTCTGTTCACAATTAACAATTTACATCTTGGGCACTTTGGGAAACTCCTGCTCTGGGGGATCTGGGGTTAAACTTCCCCTCCTTGCAGGCAGGGCATGTCCCAGCTGACAGGATTTGGGTTGCTGACAGTTTGAGAGGATGAGGGAGTTGGGATTTTGGGGCTCCTGCTCCTTTAGGCTCAGGAGGGGGGATTCAGGGAGCCAAAATATTGCCAAAAATCAGGAGTGAAAGTGCATCCTTGAGCACTGAGGGAGCTCTGAGCCACCTGGGCTAGTGGGAGGTGTCCCTGGCTATGGAGCTGGATGAGCTTTGTGGTCCCTTCCAGCTCCTTCTGGGAATTCTATGAGGCTTGAATTATTATTTTGTAAATTATTGTTTGTTTCCTCCCAGCAGAATGAAATATTCCAAGGGTCTTGCTGCTGTTCTGCCACAAGTTTTGGTGCAGTTCAGCAGGAATTCCTGGGGGGAGAATCTGCAAACCTGTCACAGAGTGAAGCTTCTTTTATGGAGGAGTAAACAAATCTCATTTCTACTTTTTTGGTTTGTTGTTGGTTTTTTTTTTTCCCTTGAGCTGGGAATTTGGGAAAGGAACTTCATGTCAGGTGGTGAGGCCTGGAACAAGCAGGGAAAAAACCTCTCTGGTGTTTGCTCGTTCCTTAGGTGCACCACAGTGCCCACAGCTCCTCTCACCACTCCCAGAGAAAGTTTGTGTAAGTCCTAAAATAATTCCATGCCTCTGGCCCACAAATATCCCCATTTGGTCAGCCTTCTACAGAGTAATTGCTGTTTGACATGGCACTGCAGCTGGGGCTGGGCTTATTTTGGGGCAGGAGATATAAAAAGCTGTTTGTGAAAAAAAAACCAAACCAAAAAAACCCCCAAAATGATGCCTGTGCTTGTTGATCTGTCATCCTAAACAAATGAGTGCAGGGAGTTGTTAATTCTCTTATTCTTTTTTTTATTTATTTCACTTTAAGGGTCATTGGTGAGAGTGTTGGTTTGGTACCAAAGGCATCCAGCCTAACTAATTTGGATACCAATCACCAAAATCCTAATTATTCTGCGGTGTTGGGGTGATATTGGGACAGCTTTTTGGGGTGGCACAAACCCAGGAAAAGGGGTCAAGGCTTAACCATGGGAAATTCATTTTTCTGAGCAGGAGATGGGTGGGAAGAAACACCTTGAGGGAAAGGTCTGTCCTTCAAATCCTTGGATTTCTGAGCAGGCAGCTCAATCCCACAGCTCTGCAGGGTGTCAGGAGCGTTTTTTGGAGCCCAACATCAAAGTCCCTTCTGATTTTAATACCTTTGATATGCACATGGATATTTATACACATGGATTTTAGATTCTGGTCATATGTGGAGATGCAGGAGTGCAGCCAGAGAAGGGGAAACGGGGCCATGCACAAACCCTGCCCCCAAAATGCAGGTGTGGGACACAAGTTGTGAGGCTGTTTATGGGACCAGAGCTCAGGAAGTTGGGATATTATAGCCCCTTTTACAGTTTCCCATGCTGGGCTGGGCGTTTCACCTCAAAAATTCACATCCCACTCGATTTCACGGAAGATCCCAATATTTTTACTCATCCTAGGAAAGAATGTTGTCCCCTGGGATGGGGCAAGTGGCTCTGGATCAGGAACCAGGGGTTTGGGTGTCTTTTTTTTGCCATTTTTATGGGCTGGGACAGTCCTTAGCACTCTGTTTAACAGCAAAATGGGATTGTACCACTGAGTTACCTTGCCCAGAACTATTCCAAGGTGCAATTGAAGTTTGGAGAGCTTTTGGCAGCAGAGGAACGGAGCAGTTATGAGAAGTATTCCTGTGGTTTGGCTTTATTAACGATCCCAACTTCTTGAGGAATTGTATCCATGGGATGGGGCTGGGAAGCAACCCAGGAGAAGATTGGCAGGGATCAAATCCCTCCATGGGAAGTGCTAAGCAAGGGGGGCTGTAGCCCTGGGTTGGTTTTTCCTGTAAAAAAATCCAAAATGCACATGGAAAATTGTTCCTTAGATGAAAAAAGAGAAGGCAGCTGATATTTCAGTGAACTTTCAAGGCAAGGCAGATCTGAAAAGGAATATATTGGAGATTTTATCTTTTCAACTGGGAATCTGGAAGCAGAATGGAATCTGGGAGCAGTTCTTGGCTCGGGAATGGCTCTCAGGTTTGTTGGCTCCTTGTTCTCCCTCAGCTGTGCCAGGCAGGTGGGGAAGGGAATCCTGGAATCCTGGGCCAGAGGCAGATCCATCCTGATGAAGGAAACAGAGCTGTGGACACAATTTTCCCTCTGCTGGGTTTGGGGTTTCCTGTCAGGTACCCACCACATCGGATGGATATCATCAATATCCATCACATTAATCCTTATATTCATATTTCTCTCCTTGCTGTCACCCCAGGTACGCCATCCCAGCTCTGACTTCTACGGGACATTTCCATATTCCTGGTAAGAATCTGATTATTTTTTCCAGCTACAGGAAATCTGATGTGTCCAGGTAAATGTTTTGGTGTAGGAAGTAACAGGAAGGAGAAAAGTTTGAGGCCAGGCTGTCAGAGATGGAATCTTTTCCATTTTAAAATTACTTGGAGTGCTTTCATTTTATTTGAAAGGCTTTTACTGATCAAAAAACTTCATTCAGAGGCTCTGTCTTGAGTAGCTGCAACAGGTTTAACTCAAGGTAGAAATTCTTAATTGAGTTCATTTTTATCATCTTGGGTTTTGTTTAATTTCATGCAGAAGGTATGAAGGAAACAGGCAAAGAGAGAGAAAACCATGGTGTAGCTTTCCTTCCATCCCGTTAATCCTCTCCCATGGAGCTCTGAACCAGTCTGAGCACACGACTGGGAGGGATCAAACCCAGACATCTCCATCTTGCACAGGCTCCAGAAGAGAGTGGGTTCGTTTTGAAGCCGGGTTTAATGCATTTGTCTGAAGTCGTGGCCCTTTTTGGGAGCTCAGAACATTCTTGTTCTGCCTCAGGGTGAGACTCAGAGCGTAGGAACTGGAGAGAGATCCCAAAATATTTGAAGCTGTTAAAGTAACTGTAGACCTAATTCGGAGTTCTTTGCAGAGTGAGGCCAAGCAGGGATTTGAACCTGATTTTTATGCGTGCTCTTTTCTTCTCTCTCCTCTTTTCAATTCCAAGTTCCATCTTGCATTAAAGAAACCATCCCTGGGGATTCCATAAAAATGCTTTATTCAGGTCAGATACTTTTTTTTTTGAACTGACCTGGTGTTTTGTGTCCAGCCACCCCTGGAACAAATAAATAGATTTAGCAGTGGAAATTTCCTGAGGAAATTTTCCTGTCTTGATCAATAATTTGTGTTATTTTACAACACTTGGGGTTAGAACTCTGCCTAACTGTGTAATGTAAAGGACAGAGAGCAAGGGGAGCGTCCAGGATGGGAAAATCTGGTGTTTAGGGGGCAGTGTCCATCCAATGCTGGGTTCATTGACCTCTTGCTGTCCCAGACAGAAAAGGAAACTCCCGTTTTTCTTCCTTAGTCCGGATGCTGACTCACCTGTGTGGGGAAGGAAAACAGCCACAGGGCTGGTGTTTCACTGGTGTCCCAGTGTGCCTGGGGATGCCTCATCAGCTGCTGGGCTTTGCTTTTTGAGTCACTCACTCCTCTCTTGGTGCCCCAGGTCTCCATCACCGCTGACTAAGTCCTTTCTCCCAGTTTGTTCCAAAGCCAGTGGCAATATTTGGGTGTTTAGCATTGGTGTCCAGTGTCAATTCCAGCCTGTTTTGCTGGGAGCTGGAAACGTGTTCCAGCTCCTCTGTCCCTTCCCTGTGCCTGCTCCCAAATCCTCACCTGCTCTGCGTGGGTTGTCCCAGTGCCCACCACCAGGATTTCACTGTGCCCCCAACTCCTGGCTGTGCCCCAGCAGCTCCGACTGTCACCAGCCCCCCTGGTTCAGCCAGAAAAGCTTCCCCTGGCTTTGTGGCGTGTTCCCACACTCTCTGCCTGCTCCAGAAGGCTTCCAGGTGCCTCCAGACCGAGCAACTCCCTAAAATCTCACTGGAGAGGGCATCGCTCACAGTGCTGTGGTACTTTCCCTTATTTCCAGTGAGCACTGAGATGGGGACACCAGTTTAGCCAGGCTACTGGGAAGAAGGTGGCTCTGATCAGTGCCCAGGCAGGATGCTGATGGTCCTTGAGTCGTGCTGGCTGGTGCCAGCCTTGCCACCCATCCTCGCCTCCGAGGGCACGGCTCATTCCTGCTGCTGCCAATGCGGAGACACGGGCAGACAGGGCTGGAATGCAAATGCAGCCCTGCACAGCCCTGTTCCCTCTCACAAACTATCGATTCCGTGTCTGGCTGCCTCTCCCCTGGTAATAGGCCATAGGCAGAAGGCAGCAGGGTGAGGAGGAGGAGGAGGAAAACCTGTCACGATCGTTCGATGCGGCTGCCGAGCCAATGGGAGGAGAAAGCCGTGGATTGGGCTCGCAGAGAGCAGGGCTGGGGGGGGCTGTCTTAGCAACAGCAGAGAGCAGCTCTGCCCCCTCCCAGCCTGCAGCCAGGCTGGAAAGTTCCTGATGATGTCCCTTAATGTATTTGTCTCGCTCACGCCAAGTCCGTACGTGATCTGGGTGACTTTGCTGGTTTGTCCCTCTTCCCTGTGGCCCTCTGGAAAGGGTGGAAGCGAATCTTCATCTCCTGCTGAAACCAACAAGTGAGAGCTCAAGGTAAAGAGATCAGCTGCTTGATTCGGTGCCTTGCGAGCCCCGAGAACAAAAGGGAGTTTCGTATTCTCTCTTTGTGGTCGGTGTCTTCTTCTTGACACCTTTCCAGGGCTGTCTGGTGCTCACACAGCCACCTTCGTGCCAGTCTCTTGTGCCACTGGGAGCACCTGGGCTGTATTCCCATCTCTGCTAAAGAGCCCTTCCATGAAGCCAGGTGAATCCCCACCCTCCTGAATCCAGGTCGCTTCAGTCTTTCCCAATTAAAGCCTCCCTGTGACCTGTGGGCTGGGAAAAGCCAGCCCAAGGCAGGATCCTGCCTCGTCCCTTCTGTGCCCTGCAGCAGGAATCGCTCTTTCTGTCTCTCTGCCTCTCCCCTGCTCCATCTATCACCGGTTTAACCAACCAGCAATGGAAATGGCAGCTGAATTGGCCCAAACTGTCGGAGCATTTCTTGGAGACGAGCACTGGCACTTCCAGCCCCGTGACCTTCGCTGTCCTCCCCTTCCCTGCTGCTCCTCAGCATCCCCACGTGTCCCCCAGGATTTGCCTGCTGTTGGCAGCCGGGGATTGGGGAGCCCAGACAGGGAAAGCAGCACGGTTGGGACCGACGTGTCTCGGCCTTTGGCTGGGTCAGGGAGCCTTTCCCTGCAGTGCCAGGGACTTCACTCAGCTGTCATCGCTTCTTAATTAAAAATAGCCGAGGCTCACTCACATTCCTGTGCTGGCTCATTTGTCATCTTGTCCTCTGCTCCACAGCAAAGCCCCATAGCACCTCCAGGAGCAGGCAGAGGGTGGAAATTCCTGCAGCAGGTAAGGAGAGCAGGGAGCAGAAAATCCGTGCCATGAGCTGCTCTGTGGGTCAGGAGTTGAGCAGGGTTCAAAGGGGATGAGGAGACAGAATAAAGTGTATTTATTTTATATTTATTTATATGTATAAACACTTCTTATATTTATTTATATAAATAAGCCCAGCCTCTGCACAGGAATAATTCAAACTATCACTGTCCTGGGGGTACAGGAAACTTTCCTTGTGGACAGACCAACTTCCATTTTTCCATCTTGAATTTTTAGCATCTTACTCTGTCCCAGTGCTCCCAGAAAATGGTTTTTTTTTCAGTCTGAGCCAGCCAGACCTTTCCTATATACATGACTGATTGGGTTCCTAATTCCGTGCTAAGTGGAATTTAATGCTATCTGTGATTGCTATCACCTTCCAGTAGGTTTCACTAATTTATTTGGGATATTCCTGAGGGGACAAGGAGCTGGGAGGCTACTGAGAGGTTCAGGAGCTGCACAGGGGAAGAAACAGCAGGCTGTAATATCATTACTGAGGGAAAATGTATCCCCCTCCTCCTGCCAAAAAAAAAAAAAGGATTTACTCTGATTCTCACTAATGCTCGGAGCCAAGGGACAGTTTTGGCATGGTGAGAACTTCTCTGGCTTCCTTTTTCCAAGTAAATCAGAGGTGGAAGGGCATTAGGCTGCCTGACTTCCTGAACTGGATGTTGCATCCGGATTAGCATATTTAATTGTCTGGGATTGGCCTAATTTCCATGAATTTCACTGATCCATTTGGAACCTGTTTATGTATTCAGTGTGCACGGCCTTGGGTGGTGATGAACTCCAGCATTAAAGCACAGATTGTTGGGAAAGCCCATCCAGGATGTCCTGTACAGCACCACCAACCTGCCTGGAGGGAGGGGACAGGTCCTGTCAGGGTCTGGGGTGCTCAGCCCTGACTGGGATAACTCCCCTGAGACCCCTCGACAGCACAGGGAGGACGGAACCTCCTGGGCATCACCACCCAGTGACCAACTGGGACCAGTCTGAGCTCCCGCTGCTGGATGGGGATTTTTTCTGGCCACACCGTGATCCCCCTCAGGAGTTTGTTCCTGCTGACTTGGCTGAAGACCCAGAGACACTTAGGGATGCTCTAAAATCAGTTTTATTTCCTGCAGAGGGAAATTTCACATGCAGCTTATGGGATACACCTGGTTTAATTTAGTTTATTATCTTCAATCTGATTAACTTTTTTTTTTCTGAGTCCAGTTCAAGAAAGCTGTGGAAGAGTTCATAGGGATAAACAGGGGAGTGAACTGATTTGTTTGGGAATTTTGGGTTATTCTGAGGTGTGCTGGAACTGAAAATCAGAAGCAACAGGTTAAAGCTCCTCTGAAGCCCAAAGCTGAGGACAGAGCTAGTCAGTCGAGACATTTTCACCACAGAATCTTTTTTTTTTTAAACTAATTAAGCTCTGATGACTTCAGCTGTATTTTCAGCCTCTGATTAAGGGCATGATACTAATTAAACTCTTGAATTATTAAAAATGCAAATAGTCAGACCTGTGTGCAGCAGCACACTTGGTTTTCCATGCTCCAGGACAGCAGCGGGAATATTTGACAGAGTCCCTTGTGGTCACAAGTTTTTCTTTTCCCTTTTGTTTCCTTTTTGATGGCTGAACTCCACTGGATGCCAAACTAAAAAATTCAGCTGCTGGGGTGTAAATGTCTCCAGTGCCTTGCAGCTACAAGAGGTAGTTTGATTAAAACACAACAAGTTTGGGGAGGAATTCTGGGGTTTTTGACATCCCAGAAGAGGCCTTTTGCCTGGATGGGCTGTTGGGATTGAAATACCATCCAGTCCTTGGAGATGCTTCCAGCAGCAGAACTCCTGGAGCTGCCTTTAAGCTCCCCCTTTGTTGTCATAGCTCAAGATGTGAAGCAAGATGAATTATTTGCACCTCAGGCTGTCCCCTCAGCTCCTGTCCCCAGCATCCCCTGTGACACTCATGGATTTTCAGAGAGGTGTCCCCATCCCAAGAGGTCTCACTGTGGCCTTTCCCTCAGCCCAGGTGTGTTTTGAGGTCTGGCTGTGGCCTTTCCCTCAGCCCAGGTGTGTTTTGAGGTCTGGCTGTGGCCTTTCCCTCAGCCCAGGTGTGTTTTGGTTGTTGCCCTGCTGAACAGGAGGGATCTGAGGGACATTTTGGTCTCTTTAGTGTGACATCTCAGCAGGCACCAAGCCCCTCCTGGGAGGAATGGCCATCCTGGTGTACGAATGCATCTTTTGAAGGGGATTTTGTGATCAGAAGTGGGGCTGCTCTCCATGTGGAGAGCCCTGCAGAGGTGCAACGAGCTGGGCTTTGAGCTGAGCTGGAGTTCTTGAGGCTGGGAGTTGTTGCCTCTCAGTGTCCCCCCAACGTCACCATGTACTCAGATTGTGGTAATTTCTGTGTTTATTATAAAAAATTTGTGCTGTGCCAGAGCCAAGAGCTCCAGTGGTACCTTGAGTGCCACTTCTGCATCTCTGCTGTGCCCTGGTCGTCCTTTTGGGGCCATGGGACCAGTGTCTGTCACCTCCTGGAGCCCTTTGCCACTCTGGAGGCTCTGCTGGAGCTGGCAGTGGCTGCAGCCAGGACCAGCTGGGAATATCCTGCAGGGATATTCTGGGAGCCACTCCAGTTGTAACCTGCCCAGAGGGAAGTTTCTTTCTTGTGCCTGGTTAGCTCCTCACAAAGCCATAAATAAAATGAGGTGCAAGGGGCACTCTTCAAATGCAGCAAGTGCACATCACATTTAATAACCTGTAAATCTCACTGGGGTGAAGTGGCAACAAATGATTGGAGTTATCAGACAAAAATGACCCAGTGGCTGCAGCTGAGACCAGTCAGTGGCAGGTGAGGTGGTAAAGCCAGGGGATTTTTTGGTTCTCCTCCTGACTGTCCTTTTAGTGTTAAAACAAAGACAGAAGTGGTCATTACTTCACCTATGACAAGGGATTTTTTCCCCTCCTCCTGCCCTAATGGGCTGCAGGTGTTTCACAGCCAGCCCAGTCTAATAAGGACAGACTTTCTGGCCACAGGCCAAAATTATAAAACTGTCCAGGGAGAGAAGAAAAGAAAAGACAAGGGGTGGAGGGGTGGGAAGGAAAATAAAAAAAAACCCTAAAGCAAGCAAGGGATGCATGCTGAGATTTTGTACTTTTGTGTCTCCTGAAGTGAATACATCAGGAATCAAAGGTTTGAAAAGTCATTCAGCCTCTCCAAAGGAGAGGGGGAACCATCTGCATGCCAGGATGGAGCTCTCTCCTCCCCGTGGCACCGGGGTAACCCTGGAGTAGCTCCACCGGGGTTACAACCAGCTCAGGTGGGATGTGGGATCCTGGCTGGGTGTGGGCATCTTCCTGCCAGGATAGAGTGTGGGGCCAGCCCTGGAGTGCTGAATCTCCATAGTGAGGGCTCCCCTGCCCCAGAGCTGCCAAGGAATCACCGTGGCCTCGTCCACTGTTCGTTAATTAGTCCCTTTTTGGCACAATTGGGGCTGCAAAGACAAGGCAGAGCTCTGCAGCTCCTCACCCTTTTAGATTTCAGGGGTGTCCTTCAAGTCCCTCATGGCACAGCAAACCCCTGGCGTCTCCTGGAAGCTGGAGCAGTGCTGGGATGCCACTGGGAAGGGGAAATGGGCTGTGAGAGGGGGGCAGCTCCCCGTGCCCTCCAGCTGGGGCTGTTTGGGGAGGCTGGGCTGGGGCCTCCCCCCGGTGCTGTGCTGTTGGGTGGGAGCCAAGGAGCAGCCAGGATGAGGGAGCACAGGGAAAAGCTGGGTCTGAGGCTCTGGCTGGCTCTGAGCAGTTGGTTTGGCTTGCCCTGAGGCACTGTGGCTAATGCTGAGAGATGGAGCCCCCAGAGGTGCCTCTGTCATTGTGGGGGTGCCTTGGGGATGCCCCTCACCTTCAGCTTCCTCAGGCAGTCCCTAAAGGGAAGTGAGATGTTTCCAAGCCTCAGGACGTGTCCATGGGAGCATTCTGGGTTTGGGCTGCAAATACCATAATAATGAACACATCTGAGGTGAATGAATCCCCAGGATTCCATGTGACAGATCCCAACCACGAGTTTCTTATCCAGATTTGTTCAGAGCCAGGATCTGGTTGGGGCCAAACGCTTTGTTTTGTTTGTTTATCAAAGATATGGGCTTGGATGCTTAGCAGGGAAAAAAACCAACACCCCAACCAAACCATAACTGATTGATGTTAATTATTTTCATTTCAGATCTCCTTTTGGCAGCTGAGTGAGAAGGGAATGCCATGGCCAGGGAGGGATTACCAAGGTTCAAGTTGCATTCCAAGGGAACACGAGTTCTGTGCTCACCTCTACACCAGGTCAGTGCCTCCTCCCTGATTCACTGCCAGAGCTCTGAGGAGCATCCCTGATAACTCAGGCTCTGCAGATGGTTTTAAGGGTGATCTAAATGGCCCAGTGAAAATTCTTTTGTATCAGGAATTACACGGTTGCAAGGCTTAAATGATTCAATGAATTTTATTAGATCAATTTTTTTCTTAGAGAAAGCAAATGGCTGATGAAAAGATGCTTCAGAAAGTGCTTTGTAACCAGGCAGAGTGAGTCAGCTTAGAATTTTCTGCTTTTTTGCATTTTGTAGTTGGTTGGAAAAGTCAGTGAGTTCTGGCTTGTTGTTTGCAAAGTGCTGAGAGCACCGTGACACCCCTGAAAATACAAATAACAGTGGCAGTGAGCAGTAGCGTATCAAACCTTTTCTGATGGCTTGCAAACCCCTGGATTCTTTTATTCTCCACCCTTTGGAGTATCCCCTGCTTTGATTTCTGGCTTTGGATGCCAGTAAAGCACAGCTGGGGCTCTGCTGTGGAGATGGGACACAGAACTGCATGGATTTGGGGTTGCAGGGACATGACTTCATGTTCCTTTCTCCTTCAGCTTATCTGAGGGGAGGAAACTGTGGACCTTATCTTTTTCTGAGTGGAAAAACTGATCTCAAGTGCACATGTTTGAAGCTGCAGCAGCGTGAGCCAGGCTGGCTTGACTAAACCACAGATTCTGACTGAGCCTAATTAGAAACCAGGACGCCTCCCAGCACTTAAAGGTTGCTTTCAAGATTATGATGAGCTGACAAAACATATTAGTGAGAGGTGGGATTGGTATGAGCCATGTTTGGCATTTTCCTGCTTCGTGGCAGCAATGAGAGGCCCTGTGTGGAGATCAGAGCCCCCCTCGTGTGACCCCAGGTGAATTCCCCCCACNCTGGGGGAGTGGGGACAGCACTGCTGGGCCTCTGCTCTCGGGGTCATCTGTGGGGACGCCGATGGGATGAGCCCTTTGCTGCTGAGCTGCTCACCCTGGTCAGTGCCAGGATGTGCTGTGGGATCATCTGAGGGACCGAGGGATCCTCTGAGAGACCAAGGGAACATCTGAGGGACCATCTGAGGGACTGAGGGATCGTCTGAGGGATCATCTGAGGGACCGAGGGAACATCTGAGGGACCAAGGGATTGTCTGAGGGATCATCTGAGGGACTGAGGGATCATCTGAGGGATCATCTGAGGAACCGAGGGATCATCTGAGGGACCAAAGGAGCGGGGACAGCACTGCTGGGCCTCTGCTCTCGGGGTTGGCTGCGGGGACGCCGATGGGATGAGCCCTTTGCTGCTGAGCTGCTCACCCTGGTCAGTGCCAGGACGTGCTGTGGGATCCTCTGAGGGGCAAACAGAGGGGTGTGAAATGACAGCAGAGCTGTCCCTCCTGCAGGGTGGCAGCGGCCGCTCCTTTGCACCCCTGAGCAGCAGGCATTGGATGCCTGAAAAAGGGGTTCCACTGGATATTTTTGAAAATTCCATTTGTATTTAAGCACAGGGAGCAGACAGAAGTGTTTCTGCCTCCAGGACTCACAGTCCAGCTGCTGGAGGGTCCCCAGCTCCAGGCATCACCCAGAGGGAGCCGCTGGGAGCCCAGCCCTGCCCACGCTGTCTCTGGACAGTGTTTGGCTGCTTTTATCTCTGCAGCTTGTCTGGGAGAGTCGGCTCTCTGTGCACTGCTCGGCATCTAATCTGTGCTCAGGCAGGCTCAGGGGCAAGGGGGAGGGAGATAAGCAGGAGGGGAAAAGGTGGGAGTGGAAAATCGCATCTTTGAGGGGACAGCAGGAAACCTGGGCTCGCTTGCGTCTTGGGAATTGCTCAGGACACGGCCAAGTGAGTGTTTCCTGATTCCTTTTATTTTTTCCCCTCTACTTTTTCTGCTCTTGAAAAGCAGGAGGAAAAGCTGCCTAGTAGGGCATGGCTGGGGAAATGCCAACTTGGGGGATGCCCTTAGAAAGGTCACTAGAAAGTGTCCCAGGTGGGTGGAACCTTGATCCACCTCAGGATAGTTCAGTTGCAAAGATTTTCTTTGTATTCTTTCTCTTTTTACCTGGATTTCCACTGACCATCATCTGCTCAGTCCATTCCTTGCCTGCACCTGGAGAGGAGATCTCTGCACAGAGGATGTTTCTGTTTGTTGTTGTTTGCTTTTTGCTCTGGAGAGGGGAATCCAGAGATGGAGACTAAGGAGGGAGAGAAAGCAGGAAATATTTCTAGCAGATAAAAGGACATTTTTGCTTCTGGATGAGAGGGATGGGAGGTGTTATTTGAGAGGAGAGGTGGGGCTGTGGAGCAGGGCAGGAAGGGGAGGGGATCAGCTGTGTGTCCTTTCACACTCCAGCATGAAAGTCACCGTGTGAGTGTCACACACTGCCCTCTGTTATTAAATTTGGGGATCCACTCCCCCTTCCAGAGATCAAGGGACCCCTGCTCTCTGTCCAGGCAGGGCTGGGATCACAGGATGCTCATGGCACCTTCCATGTACTGCAGGGACTGATGGTGTCTGCTCCTTGTGTGCCCTGATGGCATCAATGCCTGGCCTCTGCAGGTGACAGAGCTGAGCTGCTCCAGGTCGCTGAGGAGGGCACCCGGCAGCCTTTGAAAAAGAAAAGCATTTTGATCCAGAATAGTCCTCATGTCCTACTTTCCTGGTCCCTTGGGCCGGCTTGTTCCTAGAGCAGGGCTCTGAAAGCAAAGAGAAGAGAATTGGCTCCTCTCAGGGATGATCTAAGGAATCTGGTATTTCTGCTGTCTCCAATCCTTTCTGTTCACCCAGCTGTCACCTGTTTTGTTTCTCCTGTGCCTGCCATTAACATATTGGTGACAATGAGGTGAGGGATGACGTGGCAGGGTTGTGATGTAGTTTCTGATCTCTGGCTATGCTGTGGCAGCTCTGGGTGCCCAGGCATCGATGGGAGCTGTTGGTGTCTGTGTGAGCCCAGGGCTGCTTCATCAAGGTGGAAAAAACCTTGGATTCAGACCCCTCTGGCTTCTGTCACTGCTTGAAACCCCAGATCGACCCCAAATGGACCCAAATTTTACATGCAATACGCATTTCCCCTCCATTCAGCCCGAGCCCAGGAGTGACACAGCCTCATTCAGAGCCATGAAAACAAATGCAAATCCCTGTGCATGGTCTGTTCTGCTGGATTAGCCCATTTCCCCCCCAGATTGAGGCAGGGGCATTTGCAGGTGTTCTCTCTGTGGCATGCAGGGCTTTGGGAGAGTGGCCACTGTGGGCTCTGGGAAGGGCACTGCCAACACAAGGGGTTTGCCAGGCTAAAAGGGTGCATGCAGCATCCTGACCCTTCAGACCACAAATCCTTCCATCCCTGGCACCCTTCATCATCCCTCCAACCTTGCAGCACTTGGGGGTTATCACTGGGAAATAAAGCAGCCCTGGTAGGATGGGCTTTTTAATTTTATTTTCTTTTATTTGCCCAGGGGTATAAAAATGGTATCTTTTAACCTGTCAGTTTGCATTTACAGCACATCTGAGGTTTGAAAGAGGCTGTCCAAAATGAAACCCAAGAGTAATAGGAGTGTGTTAGGGGAGCCAGTAGGCATTGAATAGTCTCTGTGGTGGCAGAAAAGCCTTAGGCTTCAACTGATTGCTAATTATGTGGCTTTATTCCTTTTTAAGAAAATACCATGCAAGGTTTGTGAAGGAGGTAAAGTGTGTTAATCTGTGGAGAGTTACCAGTTTTGGGCTTGGTGGTTTTTTCTTTATTTCTACACCACCCCCCCTCTTTTTTTTTTGTTAAATTCCCATGCTTCAATTTGGTTTTACAGCCTGGTTTGAAAATGAAGCCACATTCCCAAGTTCTGCCACCCATCTCTTGGAGCCCCTGTGTAAAGGGCACAAGTTATTCCACCTTAAAAAAGAAAAGGGAAAAAAAAAAAGGGGAAAAAAAAAAAGAAAAAAAGGGGAAAAAAAATAAAGAGTGCAAAACCCACGCTGTGCAGAGCAGGAGAGAGTTACAGCAAGTGGGCCCCCCGCTTTTCTCCGAGGGGGAATGTAAGCAGATCCTGCCTGAAACTGCTTCACTCAGCAGTTTTCAGCTTGTTTTAATTGGCCTGGCCTGAAAGAATTCTGAATGCTGTACCTGTGCCAATGAAAATGCAAATGTTCCCCGAGCTGGGGCTCGCAGGGCCTGTCCCCAGCTCGGGGAGGGGGCACGGACACAGGGGTGGGAAACGGGGAGGCNCATGTCAAAAAACAGCCCAGCTGTGAATTGGGAAAAGAATTAATTTTCAATAACTGGTTGATCAATTCTTTTCTGTCTTTGCAAATCCCTATTCAGTAATGAATATGCATCCTCTGCATTTTCCAGAGAAATATCCAGCATCGTAGGGTATTTAAAATTAGATCTGTATACATTTACAGAGTAATGATTATTCTGAATTTCATCCGAGGCAATTAAAAAAGCATCATGATGACATTTAAGGTGATATTTTTCTCCCCTATGTTAAATAATTATAAATAATAATAATGATTAAACAAATTATTCTGTTCCTCCCAGTCTGGATCAACCTTTAGGTTAATAATCTAAATCATTAAAATTCATCTGTCTCTCCAAGGATTGAGTAGTTAAAAAAAAAATTGGAGGAACCTTTCTGCAGAAGGGTGATTGATAATTACCAAAGCAAAGATGTTTTGTGGGTGAAAAATGGGCAGCTCAGCAGATTGATTGGGTTTGATCCTACTCAGGTTGAGGTGATGTTTGCAGCAAGTAAACACAGCCCAGTTTTATCAGCTGCCCTCCTCTTTGGGGATGGTGCAGGGTCAAGTCCAAGCCAGCTCCCTACCAGGCAGAGCCCTGGGGTGCCCTCAGGTCACTGAGGGTCACTTTGGGAGATTATCTGTTAATTATATCAGGAGTTAGGCTCTTATACCTGTAATTTTTTTATTATTTTCCCTCAAACTGCCCCTGTGAATGAGATTTTTCCTGACTGATTCCAGCCATTTAAAATCCAGCTGTGAGACTCTGGTAGTGCCCATCCTTTCCTCTGCTTTGGGCTTGGTGGATTTACCCCCAGAGCTGCCTAAATCTCTTTATTTAGGATTTAAAGCACCAAAACAATGAGTTGAGAATGGAAAGCCAACTTTTAGCACCCAACTTTTAGGAAACCCAGCTTTTAGGAGGTGACAGCTGAAAGGTGAGCAGGGTTTGACCTCTCAGCCTTTTTACCTTTGCAACAACAATGCAGGAATAACCCCCCATTTTTAGCTTTTCTGCTGAGCAGAGCAAGGCAGGAGGATTTCCCCAAAAGGAGTTTGGGCTCTTTTGGACACTTCCTGGATAATCAGAGACTCCCCAGGCCCTGAGGAGCCGAGGCAGGATGGATTTCCAATGAGGGAAGATCAGGCTTTCCCCCTGGGCTTTATTGGATTGTGCTTTGCTCCACCTCTTTGCAGACTTTCTCAGGAGTTTTCTGGGTTCATCCATCTCCCCCCTCCCTCTGGGCTGTTCAATCCCTTCCCACCCTGCTAAAACCAAGCCTTTACCTTGTCCTCATAAATTGCATTTTTTTGTTGCTGTTCAATGTGAATTGTGCAGGAAAACCCCTCCCCTTTAAAGGAGTTGGGACCAAATGGATTCCTTAAATACAAAATATAGAATAAGGGGATATAAACACCCCCTTGAAAGGAATTGGGACCAAATAATTCCCTATATCATGAATACAGACTAAGAGTGTAGAATGAGGATATATGAACACTCCTTTTCAATGGAATTGGGACCAAATGGATTCCTTAAATACAAAATATAGAATAAGGGGATATAAACACCTCCTTGATAGGAATTGGGACCAAATGGATTCCCTAAATACAGAATATGGAATAAGGGGATATAAACACCCCCTTGAAAGGAATTGGGACCAAATAATTCCCTCTATCAGGAATATAGACTAAGGATGTAGAATGAGGATATATGAATACCCCTTTTCAAAGGAATTGGAACCAAATGGATTCCTTAAATACAAAATATGGAATAAGGGGATATAAACACCCCCTTGAAAGGAGTTGGGACCAAATAATTCCCTCTATCAGGAATATAGACTAAAGATATGGAATGAGGATATATGAACACCCCTTTTCAAAGAAATTGGAACCAAATGGATTCCTTAAATACAAAATATAGAAGGAGGGGATATGAACATTCCTTTCCAGAGAAATTGGGACCAAATGGATTCTCTAAATAAAGAATATGGAGTAAGGATATAAAATAAGGGTGTAGAAACAACCTCTTCAGAGAAATTGGAGCCAAATGGATTCCCTATATACAAAATATAGAATAAGGATGTAGAATAAGGATATACAAACACCCCTTTCAAAGAAAATGGGACCAAATAGATTCCTAAATACAGAATATAGAAGAGGGATATGTGAACCCTCCCTTTCAGGGGAATCAGGACCAGATTCTGTTTATCTGGAACACAGACTGAGGATATACAGAACATAGACAAAATATGGGGGATTATGGAGTTCATTCTGATTTCACTGCACACAGACTGGGTGTTGTAACTCTCCTCTACCTCCCTCTCTTTTCCCTATTTTTTCCCCCTTTAAACACATTTTTATGCTCCTATCTCCCATCTCCTCCCTCCCCTGGCTCCTCAGCACCTCGGTGCTGTTATCCCAGCTCCTGCTGGAAATCCTGGGATCCTCCTGAGCCCAGCCCCTGCTGCTGCAGACAGACAGACAGACAGCCTGCCTTTCCCTGGAGAACAGCCCTGCTCAGGAAATGTAGCTATTTCCGCTCTGCCTGCAGTCAGGAAATGAGGAGGAGGCAGCACTGGAGATATTTTTTGAATTTGACAGGATTTTTTTTCCTCTCTTCAGAGCAAGGAATGCTCAGCCTGGCTGGGCCTGCAGCAGGGGGGTGCTGGAAGGCAGAGGTGGCATCAGGTTTTGGGGTTGTGGCTGATTTTGGGGCTCTGTCAGAGCTGGGTTAAGGTCTGGGATTTGAAAGCACAAGAATGGGATTGAATGATCCAAAGATTTGAAGCCAAAATAGTAAAAGTGACCTCATAAAGCATCTCTGCTTTCCCCTGCTGTCCTCCTCATTTGCTTGTTTGACTTTAAATCAATTTTCTTTTGGGTTGGTTTTTGTTTCATTGGTTTTTATTTATTTATTTTTTTTTTAATTATTTCAATTAAATTTCAATCATTTTGATTCTGTTCAGAATCCAGAGCAGCACCTTTTGGGTGCTGCCTGTGTGGAAATTCCCATCCTATCCCAGTGCACTGAAAAGGGATTCAGCTCCCACCCTCTGATATTGGCCCACTTTTACATTAATTTTAAATAGACTTTCTTCAAATTAATCTCATGAGATTGTAAAGCAGTCAAGGGTGCTTTAGTTTTAATGGAAGATGTGTGGTTAATCCCCAGGATTGTTTTAAAAATCTCCTTCTTATTAGTGGGAATATCCTGGAAATTCCTACTGTGAGGAGTGCTTGAAACACTGAAAGTGTTTCCAATGGAAATGGAAAAACAGTAATGGTGATCATTTAGTGGTGTCTGAGAAATTTGTTGTTTTTAGAGTTAAACAGAGGATAATTCTTGCAAAATATTTCAAATTTAGCTATTTTCAGAAACAGGCCCAGGTTTTCTCTGAAGGAAGGTTTTCCTCTTTTCTTCATAAAAAAGTACATTTGAACAGGACTTGCCATTTCATCAAAATATTGACTATTTTAAAAATGCAATGTACGTTTCCTAGGGATGGATTAAAAGGATTCTGTGTTGACATTGTATTTTTCTTTAATATATGAAAAAATAAGAGTAAAGCTATGGTCAAAACTATGTAGAGGTAAAAAGCAGAAAGTAATTTCTAATGAGAGATAAACCATTTGTTGGGAAGTTTTTGAATGGGGTTTTCCAGGATTTCAAGGTTTTTCCTGGTGTTATTCCCTGCAAAAATGTTGTTGCACCATTATCCTGATTTTTCCCAGGGTGTTTCCACCACGGTTCCCTTGAATCTTGTGGGATTATGGCTGAAATAGGAGCTCCATTTGTTGATGTTTTGGGACCAGAGTTCCAAAGGAGAGGCCAAAATCCTGCCATCACCTTGGGAAGGGGCTCTGCCCTAAGCGTGGCCATTCCAAGAGTTCCTACAGCAAACCTTTCCCAAGGGAGGGCTGTGTGGAGCAGCTGGATCTGCACCCCAAAGGGGTCAGACCTTCTGTCTGTACCCCTGGAGGTGTTTAGGGGATGGAGTTGTGTGCTTGGGATCCCAAACTGGGATCCAAGCTGGATTTTTGTGCTGGGGAGCTGCAGATCCTCGGTGGTTTTCCTGCAATCCCATAATCTGCTTTGCTGTGCCATGCCATGGTTTGCTTCCCTCAGGTGGAATCATGGAGGGGTTTGGGCTGGAAAAGACCTTAAAGAGCCTCATTTTGTGTTTAGGTTGGCAAAGGAAGTTGAGTGTGCCCGGGGTGCAGCTCAAGGAGCAGCAGAGCTGTGGATTGCAGGTCTGGAGAGACTAAAAGGGGGGAGAAAAGGGGAAATGATTTTCTCGTGGTCCTCCAAGAGGAAAACAGGCAAAGATAAATGTGAGCTGTCACTCTCTCAGCACCCCCTGCCTCCCAAGCCTCGTCCCAGAGCCCCAAAACTCCCCCTGAGCCCTGCTGTGGCCAAGGAGACACAAATATTGTTCCTCACACGTGGAGAGCTGCTCACGTCCCCATCAGACATCCATCCCAGCCCTATTAGCACCATCCATCACCCAAGGGGAGGGCTGAGGGCTCAGGCAGGCACTTGGGATTTGGTGCCTGCAAGAGGAGCGTCCGGTGTGTTTGGTTTGGGGTTTGTGCAGCAGAGCACAAATAACATTTGCTCATGAGGCAGAGCAGGGACACGGTGCCAGAAATAGAGGCTCCTGACAATCCTACAGGATGTTGCTGTGGTGTTATCGTGTGATTCATCCACTATGAGGCTGAACAATTGGTAACCTCGAGACACTCTCACTTTCACGCCCTCTGACACACATTCCACTGAGGACAAATATCCTCTGCGTGAGGAAAAGCTCAGGGCTGGGGTTTTGAACTCGGAAAGGTCACCCTGTGAGTGTTCAGATGTTCGGTTTTGGCTTTGCTGCCCAGTCCTTGAGCGTGGGGAGGGTTTCTGTGAGCGCTGTGACGTGCTGGCTTAGGAAATCTTTTTTGGATGCTGATCATAGTGATGGCTGTGGAGAGAGAGACTCCAAAAAGCCCATGGTGGAAACCACTGAAATCAATTACAAAGAGAATAAATTTGGCCCAGATGTTGTGATACAACTGAGCTGAAGGCAGGAGGGAGTTGGGCTGGGGAACAGATCCAGGAAAGCTGGAAAAGACATGGCCAGAGGCATTCGGGGCCTTGCAGGAGGGTTCTTGCCATGAAAAACTTCTTGCTTGGTGGCAACGATGACACCTGGTACGAGGTGAGCAGCTGGATTTGGAGACTTCTGGTTTCAAACTTGCACATCCTGAACATCCCCCACCATGGAGCACAGCTGGATAATGGATGAGCTTCTTTCAACCCCTTCTGTTGGAAGGGTTTGGTCACTTTACCACGGTTGAGGGCCACCACTGGCTGTGCACTCGGTGATTAATTGGATTTAATTTACTCCTGGACCCTCCTTCCCGAGCTTGGCTCTTGCCGATGGTCACCCCTGCAGGTCTGGGCTCTTTTCCCTTGCGAGCTCGCAGCACTAGATGGCAGTGTAATGGCAAAAACCTGCCCTGCCGGGGAGGAAAAGTCAAATTTCACCCCCAAAACCACCCCGGATGAAATTTAAAATTTGAATTGAAAACAACCAGACCTTAAAAATGCCTCTCCACGCTCCTTAAATTCCCATAATGGGCTCTGAGAAGAACCAGGGCACGATCTCCACTGATGACCCAGTGGCACAGGAGCGATGCCAATTTATGCCACCCATGGATTTGGCCCACAGCAGTGTCACAGCCAAATTGGTACAGAATATTTGGTCAGAAGATTTGGGTGGGGTCTAAAATGCAGAAGCACCAAAACAAACAAACATGATCTTTTCCTTCAAAATGAAACTCGTGATTCCTTACTGGGACCATGTTTGGAGTCGCTTTGCAGCCCTGGAGGTTACAGTGCAGTAAATTAAGCTGTGGATCATCTGATTTCAGATCCCTGCAGGATTCAATCCCAATTTCGTGGCCCCAAAAGGGGATGTAAGTGGTGCACAGGTCTGGTTTTCTGTAGGGAAAATTCCATGCCATGGGAGCTCATGGGGTACGTGCGTTCATGTCTGTCCTCTGAGGTCTGGATTAGTGCCCTCATTTATGACCAAGCCTTTAAAAAAAGGAGGAAAATGTCACAGTATAGAAAAACAAACAGGGTAAAAATAAATGGCAAAAAGACCACGCTAAACGTGGTCCTTTCAAGACAGCTGCTGGCCCGGAGTGAGATCTGAAGGTCTTTGTTAGGAAACATTATTGCTGAGATTTTCACTGTTTGGATTTCCTGTTTTCCTCACTTCTGGACCCTTTAACTTCTGTAATCTAAGCACGGTCAGGTCTGGTCATCCGTGGGGAAAGAGGCTGGCTGTGAACAACAAGTGCTGCTGTAGGTGAGTGCTGGGGAGGTGCTGGAGCCAGCCAGGAGCCTCAGCACGGGCTGCTCTGACCTTGTGGGCACTGCTGGCCAAAAGACTTCCCTGTCTGAGCTGCCTCTGTCTGGATGAAAAATGCCCAGCCTTGATTTTGAAACACTGAGTGATGGAAACCCACCCACTGTCCTTCAGGAGCGCGGGCAGGGGGGAATTGCCTTTGGCTGATAAAAATGAGTGTCTTGATTTTGGTCAAAACCTACTTAGGTTTAATCTCCTTGTCACTGCATGTGGTTCTACCTGGCTGGATTTCTCAAGGAAATTTTTTTGTACAAGGTTTTGATGCCCAGATAATGATATGCTCCAAAAGATGCTCCAAGAGCCATCATTGTTCAGATAAGATGTGAAATTCTGATGGGAACCAACTGATCTCTCTCAAAAACCATAACATTTTTTAGGATGTGCCAAAATCCATTCGGATTTGACCATCCACAAACTCCCCAGGCAGTATCAGTGTCATAAATGCTTTTAGCAGTCCTGGAGTGGGGATCTCTCTTCATGTCTGCATTGGCTGGACACTGGGACAAATTTCCCTGCAATTATTAAAGCAAATTCAGCCTTAGAAGGGATGAAATGAAAGCAGTTTAAAGGTGCAGGACTGGAAATAAAGGTTTAGAAGTCCCACCTACTGGTTGGCAAGGGATTATAACCAGTTTGGGGCAGGGGCTGTTACATTGCTGTGTAGGATTATTTGTCACCCTGTGGTGTTTAACGTTTCTCAGAGTGCAGTGATAGAAACTGTCCAACGTGGCCAGGTACCAGGTGAGCCTGGCAGTAAATCTGTCTGTCAGCTTTGTGTGGAGTCTGAAGGACTGCTGAGGTGTGCTGAGCTCGTTTTTCCTCCTGCACATGCTTTTGGTGTAAGATGCACTTGGTCCTGTGTCACCTTCCCTGGGGTGTGGCCAGGAATTCTGCTGAGTTACCATCAGCATCCCTCTTCTCCTTTCCATCCAGCTTCCCACTTCAAACACGGGTTTTGGCCAGCTGGCTCTGCTCTGGAAGGTGATCTTCATACGGCTAAAATGTTTCCTTCCCTTCCTGATTATCCATGGTCCGTTTTCTCACAGTTACAGAAAAGCCATTGGCTTTTCTCAGGGCCACTGTGGCACAGCTCATCCATGAGCTCTTTGTGACAGTGAAACCTTTCCAGCCACAACTGGAATTAAGTTCAGCAGGGAAGACTTTGGGAAGGGTTGGATTTGTCCCAGGACCTCCACCCAACGTTTTTGTTTTCACTTTCAAATCCATAGGTATAATTGATGAAGGGTTTTAGGGCTTCTCGTTTGTGGGGCTGTCTTGAAGGAAGGCAGAGAAACCACCTGGGGTTGTATCAGTGTTGTCCATGTGTTTGTAAGAGGAGATTTGGGTCCGTGGGCTGCTGGATGGACCATGTGTGGTCCCAGTCAGGTTGTCAGGAATGTGAAGGTGTCAGGGCACGTTGAATTCTGTACGGAGCAAGAAGCCCCAGGGTGCTGCTGTGGTCCCTCCACCGCGTTCCCAGCGCTTGAACGGGCCAGTGCTCCCATCCCTCCTCCTCCCGAGCAGGTGGACTGGGCAGCAGCCCCAGCTCTCCCACTCGCTGACCTCCCAGCAGCTCTGCTGCAACAGGACGTGGTGATTTACAAGGCCGAGGGCCAGCAGGAAATTCCGACCTCCGCCCCCCGGAGCACGGAGGAAGCCGGAGGAGCTCCGTGACTCAGAGCCCTCCTGAGTCACCGCGGTTCCTGCGCTGCTGCTCCGCTCCTGACCCTGCCGAGCCCTGCTCGCCGTGCCCCGAGTCCAGCTGGGATTCACTCGCACTGGGGTTACTGGAGGAGGAAATGCGTGCTGGAAAAGGCCTGATTTGGTTAATGCTGTTCTTTAATAAACAGCTTATGGCAGGTGCCTGGCAGCTTATGATAATTAACGGGGTATTTATTGGGATCAGAAAATACACGGAGCTGAACAAGTCTCTCCTGTGTCCTTGGCTCGCTGCAGTGGGATGGGGTCATTGGCTGTCTGGCTGCAGATAATAAATCAAAGGGCTGGAGAAACTGCAGGAGAGAGGGCATGAACTGCCCGAACATTCAGCTCATTGTGGCAGCGAACGCGAAACTTTCCCAGCCACATTTTCACTTATCTCCAACCCAGTTATTCCCTGCAGGCGGCTGAGTTGTCTGAGTAAATAGAGGTCACTTTACCTTGCCCAAACAATGACTTTGCTATAGTGGATGCCAGCTCTGGAGCAGCCACGGAGCGAGCTTTAAGAGCTGGTCGGGAGTGGGGCTGTCAGGGCGAGCAGAGCAGTCAGGGTGCTGTGCTTGGGGCAGGGTTTAGGATGCTTGGGGAGATGCTGCTGTGGTGGGATCAGCTGATCCCAGGCTTGGAGAAGGGATGGAGCAGGCAAACGAGCGGAGTGGCTGAGGAGGAAGCGGCCAGGAGCTGGGGGAGTGGAGAAGGGATGACTTTCCTCTGATGTCAAAAATCCCATCATTCAGCGCTCGCCGAGAAAAAGGCGAGAGGAGAGGAATGTGGAGAGAGAGAGAGGAAAGGGAGGGGAAATGAAGGGAAAGGACATGCTTGTTTTTCCCCTGAATCTTTAGGCTAAGCTTGTCCGCCCTAGCAGGATGGAGAAAGGAGCCTGATCCTGAGTGCCGAGTCCTGCAGAGGCTGGCAAGCCCCAGGGATTGTTCCCAACCCCATCCTGATCTGGACTTGGTTAGTACTGCCTTGATACGAATAATCAGGGAGATAAAAAATTGTCAAGAAACTTACAGCAGTTTCCACAGGGCTCTCTTTGCCTTAGCTTTTGTTTGTGGCAGTTTGAATTTCCTGATCACTGTCTGTGTGTTCGTGCCTGATCCTCACAGGATTTCTGCAGGGCTGGGAGAGAGCGCCAGGGCTGGATGGAAGTGAAGGAGCAGCAGAGCTGGAGCTGCCCTGGAGCTCTGTCCAGGTTCCTAATTCTTCCTTCCGAGGGGCTGAATTCAAAAAGGTGCCAGGTTTTGTCCTTCGTGCATTTCGCTGTGTGCCGTTGCCTGTAATTAGTTTCTCAACTGAAAAAGCTTTCTCAACTGGAAAAAAAAAAAAGGGAAAGGAAAGGGGGGAAAAAGGAAGCAAAACCAACCCCCCACATTTTTGGCAATGGGTTGTTTTTCTAAGCAATTAATTAAGCGCTGATTTTAAAAGAATTTGAATGAATCCTTCCACTCTGTGTCAAGCATGGATTTTGTATTAATCACTTCACTACTCGCTGGCTGAATAAGGACTGAAAAAAGATGCAGAGAGTAAAAATTTCCCCAGGAAATGAATCAGACGAGGAACCTATGCCTCATCTCGCCTGCTCCAAATGAAGAAAGAGAGGATTTTGTCAATGGTGGGTCAGTTTACAAGCGTGTCCTTTGCAGGGTGAGTCAGAGCCAATGATCCATTTCACAGCAATGCAGCCCCAGATGCAGCTGAAACCCAGCACTGAAGATAAATGGAAACGAATCCTCGTGCCCATAACAGTCATGGGCATGAAAATGCAACCTGTCAGCTCTGCTGGTGTGTCAGGCAGCTCTTGCTGAGTAGGAAACCAGTGTCAAAATTCCCTCTGGCTTCCATGGGAGCAGGGTAATCCCTTGGGATGGGGTCTTGTGATTTCCATTCACTGGTAAGGAGGAAATGTGGGTTTTTAGAAGATGGAGCTGCTGTGGGCACCTCCAGCTCCCTGCAGTGGTGTTTTAGGGATAGGGGACAACATTTCAGTGGGATCCAGTGTCCAGCCAAGTGTGGATGTTCCCAGATGGGCATCACCCCTTTGTGATCAAAACTGGGAGCAGGTGGGTGCTGCTGTCTCCAGAGTTGGCTGCAATTCATTACAAGTTTGGAGTTTTCCAAAATGCTGGACAAATATTTATGTTTTCTTCCCCCAAGTACCAGCTTTTGTTAGTGTTAGAGCTGTTAAGGGACGTGCAAAAACTGTTGTCATTAAAACACCATCAAGATTTGTTGGTGGTGTTTTGGTGTGGGCGAGATAATGAGATTTAGCTGAGAATCTGAGCTGAAATATGAAAATTGTAATGGTTTTCCCCAGTGCCACTTTCCCCTGTGTTTCCTGAGACTAAACCTTGTTAAGTGTGTTAGTCCTTGTGGGTTTGGGGTTTTTTTAGTGGGTTTTCTGTAGCTTTCCAGGCTCTGAAGTGTTTAGGCAAGAGGATGAAATATTTGGTGCGTCAGTGGTGAGATCACAATTTATTGCTGGCCAAGATCCATCCATTGGTGTCCTGAAGTGGGATAGAGGAGTGGCTGAGATGCTGCAGCTCTTTCTTCAGGGTGATGGTCATCCTTGGGAAGATCTGTGCATTAAACCAGCTCCCAGCTTGAACTTGTGTTCATCAGGACAGTTTTTCAGCCTCTTGGCTCAAAGACCCTCCCAGTTTGCAAATATCATCGAAGTGGCAACACTGGGGCAAAAAAACCTTGGGAAGAGGATGGAGAATGGCAGACCTGGAGTCAAATTTAAATTTTCCAGGTCCTTGGGCAACACTTTAACCGCGAGTCCTCTTCTCTTTTGGGTTAAACGTTTCCTCTTAGAAAAAGAGCCAGAGGCTCTTGATTATCCATGCAAAACAGGCCAGGGCTTTGATTTGTAAGGTTTTGTCTGCCACACTTTTAAACGGATGAAGCTTAATTTAGATCCCACAAGAAAATCAAAATTCGGCGGTGGAGACACAGCCCCACTTTCCCTCTCTTATCCTGAGGCCCCATTCCCCACCCTGGCCCTTCCCTCCTCCCCAAAAAAAGCCTCGTGCTTTGAAGGGAGCACATTTGGGGGATCGGGTGCGGGGAACAATTAAAGCAATGATCTGTGTGCTTCAAGGAGAAAAGCGAGTGCGGTAGCTGTGCTTTGACAGGTCTTTGGAGGATTTCAAGGAAGTTACACCCACTTCATTCATGATAATCGGCTGTTTAACGCCGAGCAGCTCAGTGTTATGAATGAAAAGGGAGCGTGTTTTGGCTTGCAGAACAACTCGCAAATCTAATGCTTCACTCGTCAAATAACCAGCCACGTTCCCCCCCCCAAAAAGGGGGGAAAAAAGGGAAAAAAAAAAAAAATCTGACTTCATTCTTGAAATTAATGGATGTGGGATTTAGTGGGGAAAAGAAAAATCCCACAACACCTAAAACTGCACCTAAATCTTCTTTTTCTGTAGGGATCCAAAAACCTTTTACCTCCCTTTGCCTTATTTGTAACTCTTTGTGGCTGGACAAGTTGGGGGAAAAAATGTACCTTGTGATGGACTTTGGTGCAGCAAAAGCCAGGTCCTGGTGGCTGTTTGTGCATTTGATCAGAACATGCTGAATTGTTGGGTTTCACATCATTTTGGGGGCAAAAAGAAAGCAGAAGGGGTCTGTGGAAGGAATAAGATTTGATTTGCATGGATTGCAGAGGCTCTGTGGGCTCTGTGCTGGGCACTCATTGATGAGGAATACAAGGATTTTTGGGGATATTGAGGCTGGATTTGTGGAGGATCATAATTTTGTGGAGCTGCCCTGTGCCAGGTGCCTTCATCTCTCCTGGTTTCCAGACTCCAGAGAGCTTTGGATGACTCCTGGCAGGTTGTTGGAGGCCAATGCTGGGAAGGAGATGCTGAATTAAAGGCAAAAATAGTTTGAGGGAATCTTTCTACCTTCCCTTCCTCCCAATTCTGTGGGAATAAAATGGCTTTTTTGGAGGAGCAGTGTGCAGGTCCATCCCACTGCCTCCTCCAGCAGGCAGGGAAGGGACCTGCCCGTGCCTGGGCAGGAAGGAACGCAGCTCCTTTGATCCCATAAACACCCACAGGTGGTTGCAAAATGTTTGTCATGGAGCTGAGCTGAATGTTTATTAATTGGAGTTTAGGAAGAAACGTGTGTAATCACTTCCCCTGCTGCTTCTCATCTGGATTGGGGTAAAAGTGCCAGCTGGGATGGTTTTAATTCGAGCAGTATTTGACAAAGCATTAATTGGTGCATCCATCGAGGGCTGGGCTGGGTTTGTGGCGCTGACCTCTCCCTGAAAGGGGGAGTTGTGCTCGAAGGAAGCCAAAAAAATCAATTGGAGAAAACACAATTCCATCTGATGATCTTCCATCGTTGTTCAGCAGCTGGGAGCCTCTGATGGAAGGTGGGAAAACAAATTTTCCTCGTCCTTTTAAAACTAAAATAACTCCCAGAGCAGTGTTTGGGTCAGGGGAGGATCTCAGTGGGGCCCTTTCCACTTAGAAGTGGGGGGAAAAAAGGGATATTTGGGCAAAAAGGTGGGTTGGATGGAGCCTGGGCTGGGAGGGAGTGTGGGGAATGTTAAAGAAGCTTCACTTCTTCATCTCCTACACAATAAATTAATGCCCTTCTTTCTTCTTTGCCTCCACAGAGCTGTGTTGGGGGACCCAAGAACTGAGCAGATCCTTTTTTATTTCCGCTCATTTTCAGGGTGAGTGAATCCTCTTGTCTCCAGTGCTGCTGTCGTGTCCCGTGCAGCTCCAAAGTGTGACTTAAGGTTCAGAGGAAAATCTCTCTTTTCCTAATCTTTGCTCTGATAACACAGGGCTTAATTTAGCAGCAGTGAGGCAGAACATTTGGATTTTGTCATCCATTTCCAAAACTATTGTTGGCTCCTTATTCCTTTGTTTCCACACATCACCACCCCCAACTCGTTTCAGATTTACATTTTCTTGGAGGTGCCAAAAGATAAGTTAATGCCAACTTGATGATTAATTAGCTATTACTTTCCTCTGCCCTGAGATGGGAAGCCTTTATCTGAGTCACCTATTAATTATTATTTTATTTATTGCTGCATGGGTACATTTGAAGGGATTCAAGTCTGCCCTCCTGAGAAATTTGGGCAGGAATTTATAGGAACAGGATGAAAGAAAGCCAAAGGAACCTTCAACTTGTTATCAGAAAATGAGTCTTAATGTTGAGATCAGGGTACTTTTTTTTATCTATATTTTGCAGGCCCCGGGCAATATCAGAGCCTCATTGTCAAAATCACTGGAAATATGGAGTTTGAGGCTTTCCAGCATCCTTAGAGATGCAAAAATCAATAAAAAGCTTGATTTTCCAGAGGCTGAGGGAGTGGCTCAGCTGCTCCTGGGGTATCTCAGCCTACTTGCCTGAGCTTGGAAAAGTTGGGGGAAAAACACACCTGGGGCACTTCCTGTGGAAGTTTCCAGGAGCTGGGTGCTGGTGCCCATCCCTTCTTTGGGAAGAGGCTGCAGACCTCTCCTCCAAAGTCAGAGTCTTTCCAGTGGGATATCTGGAATTCAAGGTGGGGTTCAGGAGGGAGTCGTTCTTCAAAGTGCCATAAATGCATTAACACGGGAGCAGGGCTGGAAGTTTAATTTAATAATGATAAAAAAGGGCGAAACTCAGGTTGGGCAACGCTGATGAATTTATTGGTGGGGAGTTGGGTTACCTCATTCTCCTGAAATCCTGATTAAGGGTGAGGTAAGCACCCATTTTATGGCACTTGTGAGAAGCCAGCCTGTGGGCAGGAATTCATGCTGTAATGGGAGAGGTGCTGCACATCCCAGGGAAAATTCCCAGCAGGAAGGAACAGGAGAACCCCACGCAGCAGGGAGTGCTGGAGAATTCCAGGAGCTCTGTGCACAAAGGTGAAGCACCCAGGCAATGCCTTTGTGAAAGGCTTCAGCTCTGGGGGTCTGAAACACCTCTGTGAGCACTGAGATCCAGCTCTGCCCCTCCTTCCCCACTCCTGGATGCCCTAAAAGAGGTGGCACAGGTCGAACTGATGTCCCCAAGTGCCACTGCAGGGTAAATATTCGATGTGGAGCACAGTGAATAACACCTGAGGGTGGGGATGCCATGGTAACATGGCCTGTGAACCGTGTGTGCTCAGGGAGGGATCAGCCCAGCTTTGTCCTGCCGAAATCCAGCTCCAAATGCCTTTTTTTGCTTTGATTAAGCCCTGGGCAGGGATGTGTTGGCACTGCTGAGCTCAGGGCCTAAATTGGATGTGCACTGAGTTATCAGAAGTCCTAAAACAACCCTTGATTTCAGGGGGGTTAATCTGTTCCTGGGGCAGAATTATCTGTGAATAATGGGCTGTTTTTAGGAGGGAGATCACTGGGAGAATTGGGAAGTTGAGAGGGAAAAATCTGCACCAAAAAGGGAATCTTTTGCCCTCACACCATTTTTTTTTCTTCAGGCTTAACATAAAGTGTTTGCCTTGGGCCTTCCCAAAGCAAAATAGGACAGTGATGGTTCAAGGGGGAATGGCTTCAAACTGAGAGTGGGTTTAGAGGGGCTATTAGGAAGAAATTCTTCCCTGTGAGGGTGGTGAATGGATGGAACAGGCTTCCCAGAGAAGCTGTGGCTGCCCCTGGATCCCTGGAAGTGTCCAAGGCCAGGTTGGATGGGGCTTGGAGCAGCCTGGGATGGTGGGAGCTGTCCCTGCCCATGGCATGGAACTAGAGGAGCTTTAAGCTCCCTTCCAAGCCCAGCCATTGTGGGATTTTATGGAAATTCAGAGCTTTAAGGGCTGGGTTTGGCAGGGTGAAGGAGGAGTGGGAGGCAGCAGCTCCTTCCCCTCGCGTGTCTCAGCGTTCCGTGGGGTCACCTCAGATGTGGGACAGCCTGGTCTGGTTTCCTCCCTTCCTCCAGGAAATCTGAACCCCATCCAGCCTGCAGGAATGTGCTGAATTCCAGCCTGCATTAATGCTGCTCTGCTTTGCATGAATAACCAAGTATTGACAGAGGCAGGGTCCTACCATGGGTGTTCCCTTTCCTGCCTCCTCCAGTGGCTCTAGGAAGGCTTGGGCTGGTGAATTGTTTCATTTCAGTCCCTATTTTTAATGAGATTGCAGCTCTGAGGGCTGGCTGTGCATTTTAATTGCTGATTCTTTAATGCAGGAGCAGGGCCCAGGTTTCCCCTTTGCCAGGTGAGTGCCAAAGGCAGCACATCAGTGAGCAATTTTCAGGGCATTAAATCCATTTCTTCCACTGAAAACAGGAAAGTTCCATCTTTCTTTGCCCACAACTTCAGCAGGAATTGTGGGGAGCCAGGACACGAGGGAGCAGCTGGATGTTTAAGGCCCCAAGAGCCTGGGTGGGCAGCACATCCTTCTCCATTTCCTTGGTCTTTTCCCACTGCTCTGCTGCAGAAATGGATCTTCTTCCAGGACTTTCCCTGGGATTTGCCATGGTCGCTGCATTTTATGCACAGGACTGGGTGGGACCTGGATGGCAGCACACTGATGTGAGCCTGGCACGTTGGGAATTAACTCTCTTGGGCACCTCAGATCCCCAAATTTCTGTGCAAGGAATCCGAGCCATTTTGTGGAGCGAGCCTGAGATCACCGGGGCAGATTTCTCGCTGTGTGAGTTTTACCTGCAAGAGTTGCAACCCTGTGAGGGTTTTATGGCCCTGGTGAGCTGCAGAAATGGTGCAGGCAGTGCACAGAGAGCAAATCTCTTACACATCCAAAGGGAATTCCCAGTCGAGGCAAAAGAGCATTTGTGGAGCAGTTTCCTAATTTAGAGCAGTTGCTGGAGGCTTCAGTGTTGTGCCAGTGGACCAATGTCCAGCTCTAAATTTGGAGGGCATTAAGCTTTGTCCCTGGGCTTTGTGTGCTGATGGCTTGGCATGGAGGGGGAGTGCTTCTCCTGGATTATGGAACAGCTGGGAAAAGCAGGGAGATTAGAGCCAGTGGAGGTAACAAAAAGCAAATGTCACATGAGGCTGAGGCTGGGGGGAAGCCACAGGGATGCTTGGGGTGAGCTGTGTCTTGCACAGAGCCCTCAGCTCGTGGATGGTCAGGAAGCTGCAGAGAGAAGGGAAAACAGAGCAAAGAATGAAGTGAAAACAGAGAGGAAAGAGGAGCAAAGTGTCCCAAAAGTTTGGAGGCAGCTGGTGGAGGAAGGGGGTGTCCCACAGATGGATGGGGTTCAGTCAGTGTGTTCCTCCCAGAGAGGTTTTAGCTTTTCCCAGGGTCTTTGTCCAGGAAAGGCAGGTGGAAATAGCAGCTCTGGGTCCTGCCTCTCCCTGCTCCCTAGGGATTTACCTCTCTCCAGCTCTGTGCTCTCCCCAAGGCCCCTCTCCTTTCCCTTCAGCCTGTGCTCTTCCCTGCAGACCCAAGCTCTTTCTCCAGGCACTGCTGTGTGGCTGAGGCTCAGCTGGGCAGGCTGCAGTGGCCCTGAGCATCCCTGTTAGCCCAGTGTGAGAGGGGGCAGAGCTCTGTGCTGCAGCAGCAGCTCTGGGGGCACACACATAACCCAGTGTGAGAGGGGGCAGAGCTCTGTGCTGCAGCAGCAGCTCTGGGGGCACACACATAACCCAGTGTGAGAGGGGGCAGAGCTCTGTGCTGCAGCAGCAGCTCTGGGGGCACACACAGAGCACCGAGCCTGAGCCTCTGAGCGAGGTCTGTCCTGCAGGAGCTGGACAGGACTCACCATTATTAGCATTTTAATGGCATCACAGAGGAGCTTTGGAGGCTGCAGTGGCTTGGGAAGCTCAGGATTGCTGGCAGGTTTGCAGCAGGAGTGAGGGAGGCTCCTGATGTTTATTATATGGCCCATCAGGCCGTGCCCTGATCCTGCTCACTCATCCATGCTGGGAACAGCTTATCCGTGGTGCTCAGGGAACACCACGCCAAAATCCTCTTGTAGCCCATCAGCAGGGCTGTCAGAGCACCTCACAAGGCTATAAAAGGAACAAAACTGTATCAGTCCTGGGGCTCCTTTTCCTTTCCAAGAAGCAGGGGGTGCTCGCTGTGACTGAATTGTCGGGGCTTTGTAGGAGGTTGAGGACTGAATAAAGGGGCTTTGTCGTAGGGGATGAGCTGCCAGGAGAGATTCCCTAGGGAAGTTCTCCCTCTGAGATGTCACATACCTGTGCTCTGGGTCTCAAGTACAGCACTACCCAATAGAGCAGGACCTCAATGTTTTCAGCAAGTCGTATTTGGTTTGGTTTTTGGGGTATTTTCGTCCCATTCCTTCCCTGTGCTTGAGGCAGAGGAAACAGGATACAAGTGCCACATGTGGTTTGTGATTTTTGGTGAAATATTCTGTCCTGGCTGTGGCTCTGAACTATCCTCATGCAGTGGGTGCTGCATTAAACTTTGTGCTTTGTTTGTTTTAGAGAATCCCAGAATTCGGGTGGGAAGGGACCTTAAAGCTCATCCAGTTCCACCCTGATGCCTTCCACTATCCCAGGGTGCTCCAAGCCCCATCCAACCTGGCCTTGGACACTTCCAGGGGTGGGGAGTTGTGCTCTGGGGAGTTTCTCAGTGAATTTTCCTTAAGGGTCTGGAGAGGATAAGGAGTCAGGTACGGATGTGGGACAGCACCTTCCAGGATAGCATCTCCTATCCATCTGTGTTTGAAATGCAACACAGATGTTCCAGCCTCTGCTCAAAGCCCAGAACTAAAGGCAGGAGGGCCTCTGTGTTTCCTTAAGCCCCTCGTTGTGTTCCTGGCACTGCTCCTCTCATTTCCATCCCCATTTTCTGTTCCCTCCGCACTCCGTTTGCTGCCGCCCTTCCCTCCCTCCCTCCCTCAGCATCCTCCCGACACAATGGGTTCCTTTCTGCGGTGAATCCCCTGCTCCATGCAAACATTTGCTGGCTCCTCTCTTCGGGATGCCTTTCAATGGGAAGGAGAGGGGAGAGGGTTCCTTGTTCCCAGTGCAAACCGGCCCTGGCAGCCTGGGTTATTTTGTCGGACGTGTGGCTTTAAGTGACGCCTTTGCCATCTGTTCCGTCTGCTAATTATGAATGCAAAACAAACGGAGCCCACAATTGCTTCATTTAGAATAAGAGAGATGGCAGTGACCAAAATAGTTTTATTTTGGTGTCAGATGCTCTTTTTATTCCTCCTGTCTCTTCCTAATCTAAAGCAGGTCTGGAGCTCTTCTCCCTCTCCCGGTTTGCAGCAGTGGATGTTGCTCTGACAGGACCAACTTCCACGTGTTCAGCTTTTAGGGCCTTTAAGGGACAATCCCACACGAGCAAGAGGAGGGAAAAGCTGCATTTCTTGAGCTGTGAGGGCTGATTTCAGCTTTTGTGTTTTCACTTCAGCTCTGCTGCTCTTAGAGCTGCAAAGAGAAACACCAGGGGACCTCCCCAAAGTTTGCCAGCAGCGGGTGAAGCATTTCCTGAGCCTGTCCCACCCCTGTTTCCTCTCACCAGAGATGGGGTTTGTAGCTGGCCTGGAATGGGATGGTGGGAAGGAATGATGCACTCTCCTGTGGCTGTGGCCAGCACCAGGAGCTGCATTTTTTTGGCTTTTGATTGTGAGTGAATCATCCCAAAGGTTGGTGATGCATCTCCTTTGGTGACTGGGCTGTGAGGAGCCCTCTCCATCCATCTATCCATTGGGTGCTGTCAGCTCCTCAACATTCCCAAAATTGCTGCTGACTTACTCCAAGCCACGGCAAATCATGGAATTATCCCTGGCAGCACTGCCACAGACTGAGGTGATCTGGATGGACAAGATGGACACTCTTTATCTCCTCCTTCTTTCCCTCTCCACCCATCACTCTTGCTGTGATAATCGACATATTTAATTCTATTTTTTGGCTGGGTCTGTTGAAGGGCAGTGGGCTGGCAGTGGTTTTATACCTACTAAAAAGCAATGTTCTGGACAGTAGAAAACCTCCCTCTTTCCTCCCCATAAATCTCCAAGAAAACTTGTCAGGTTGTGCTTAAACATTATCTTGAAATTCTACTCATTACTATCCAATTTTCCTAAAGTTCCTATTATTCCATTTTTTTCCCCATTTGGAAAGGAGTAGCTTGGGATGCTCTCCCAGTGAGAAATTATTTCTGGAAACTTCTCCCTCCCCATTTCCAGCTCCCAGCAAACTGCCCCAGCCCAGCTGAGGCAGAAATACGTGGAGGGCTCTTCGTGAAATGCCCAAATCTGAGATTAAACCCAGCATGGGCTGAGATCCAACAGATCCCAAACTGGGCTGGGTTCTTCCAACCCTGGGCAGCCAGGTCAGGATCCTGCCCCAGCCTGGAGGCCACCTGTGCTACCAAAATGATGGAAAAGGCTTCAGGAGGTTCCAGGACGGGGGTTAAAGGCTCTCCTGGGGTCCCAGGCCTGAAGGATGATGTTGTGGATGAAGCATTTGGGCTGGAACCAAGAGATGTGAGAGAAATTCCAGGCTCTGCTGTGCACTTCCTCTGTCAGCTCCTGGAAATCTCTGCTGCTCCCCTCGCTCCCATCCTCTGCCTGTGACCATTTCAGCAGTGAATTTAACTGATAATCCAGGTGATTTTCTGAAATCCTTAACTTTAGGGTTAAAATAGGGCTCCATCCCCATGTGCCTAAAGGGGGGAAACGGTTTAAAGGTGGAAATCATGGGCAGAAAGCTCACAAAGTTTGAAGGACATGAATGGATGCCCTTTCCTTAGCCTGGTGCCAGTGAGGAACAGGCTGGATCAGTGACTGAGGGCTGGCAGCACCAGGAAATGAGGGGAGGGTGCGTTTTTCTCTGGCTTTGGTAAGATTCCCAAAGAATGAGTGTCCAGGAGCGATGCTGAAAGGATCAATGCACAGAAGAATCAGTTTTGTACCTCCAGAGCTGTATTTTAGTAAGTTCTGGTCATTGAACTCCACTTAACTGAAGAAGTTCTTTGCAAATGTCCCAGTCTGATGAAGGTTTGTCCCCCTGGTACCTGGCATGTCAGGAGGGAAGGGAAGAAGGAAGTTTCTGGACACTTTTTTCAGGTGTGTCCCCATCTATTTTCTGCTAAATTAATTTGTACTTGAGGGTTTGTGAGTCTAGAACAGTTTACAGGGTCAGCTGCCCTGTTTTGGTGGTAAAATTTGCTTTTGGTCTCTTTGCCACAGCTTTAATTTCAAGCTGGGAAAAGCTGGGTTGTCTTTTCTCTGTGGGATTTCTAGAACAGGGCAATTGGAGGTCAAAATTTCTTGCTAGAAAGCCTTGACAGGTGTGAAAAATTTAATCCAAACCATTCCTAACGTGTGATTCTCTTCACCACTTGATGCACTTACCCTGCCCTGGGACATCGAGTCAGCTTTTATTCCAAATATCGGCAGCCTGAGGTCGAATTTGGGCTGTTGCTTGTCAGGAATGGAAATTCTGCATGTCCTGGTGGTGGTTTCATGGCACAGCTGAGTGTTTGCAGTTTCAGGCATCACTCCTGCTCTGCCTCAGGTTGAACCCAGAGCTGCAGAATTTGGGTCTCGTGCTTCTTTGCCCATATTGTGGTACCTGTAACAAAAATGGGGTGTTTTGCCTGCTGTAGGAAGAAAAAAAAATCTCATTTTCTTGGCTGTCACTGGGGTGATGAGGCAATAAAAACTCCCAGCAGTAGCAGCAAGGTGGATCCGTGAGGGAAACTGCAGAAGGAAAGAGGCTCCCTAAATTAAATGCCCTGAGCTGCATTTACATCACATTAAAGGAACCCTTGAGTGGGGTTTTCTCCTCCTTTTTTGGGGATTTGTCCACTCTGTGGATGTTTCTTTCCCCAGATAACTTGGGATTGCTTTTCCTTTCACTGGGATGCACCAGCTTGTTCCAAATGGGGGGTATCACCCCAAAAATATTTGCTCAAGGGGAAGAGCTCTCAGCCTCCCTTCGAGGATTCTCTCCTTTAAATTACCCCGTTCAAGTGCTCAGATAACGACCCTTGTAATGATGATAAAGTGGGAGTGTGGCTGCACAGGGTAACGTTTAAAAATAATGATGCACCTCTAAGTAGGTCTTATAAAAGGAAATCTGAAATAGCTACAGGGAAACAGATGCTTTGGGGGACTTGGGGATAAAAATAGTGGCTTCCAATTGGCAACCAAAACAAAAATGTAGCCCCACTGAGTCAACCTCAGCACTAGAAATTCCTCTGAAAACCTCAGGGCCCGGAAGTGGGAAGGTGTGAAAAGCACCTGGAGTGGGGTTCAGCATCTTTTTGCCTCTTCTGCTTTTCATCACAGAATTATGGAATGGTTTGGGGGGGAAGGGACCTTAAAGCTCATCTGGTTCCACCCTGACGCCTCCCACCATCCCAGGCTGCTCCAAGCCCTGTCCAGCCTGGCCTTGGGCACTGCCAGGGATCAGCCCCAGCTGCTCTGGGCACCCCGTGCCAGGGCCTCAATCCTACAGTTTTGGATTTGGGACAGGGCCTGTGCAAAGGAACTGAGCAGGCTGAGGAAAGGGGAATATTTATTTTGTGTGCTTTTGTTTAACTCGGAGGAACACTCAAAAATCATGTTTTTATGATGACTTCTGCTTTTTCCTTAACTGTTAGGGCAAAAGCCAAATCTCAAATGAGCAGTTTTAACTTGTTGATTTGGTGTTTTTCTTTTAGATGGCTCCTCCCAAGCAAAGACAAGCACTCAGGTGAGTCAAATGTTCCCTTTTCCAGCAGACCTATGGAAGCAAAATGGGGAATAATGAGTGGACTAGACTGCTCTGAGGCTGAGCACAAGGAATTCCCTCTCCTGTGCCTTTGTCCTGGGTGGACAGCAAAGATGATGCTCCTTGGGGAACTTTGGGTCCCGTTCTGGGATGTGCTGCCTTCAGTACAACCCCTCACTCAGAGTCTGGGTTTGAAGGGGCTTTAAAGCCTACCTCACTCCAGCCCCCTGCCATGGGAAGACTTTCCCTTAGATCAGGTGGCTCAGTGGGAGCTGAAAGTGGGATAATGCTCACGGCACAGCCCATGAAATTGGCTTTTCCCGTGTGCGCTGCTGTTGGATTTGTAGATTCCCAGGTTCCTCGTGTGAGGATGGAAATCCTCCTCTCACGCAATGCAGGGCACAAAAGGAGCAGGGAAAGCAGGTGATGAGTGGTCCCACTGAGCTGTCCATCAGTGGGAGAGGATTTGAGATGGGCAGAGAGGGAAGGAGGGCTTAAAGAAAGAGATGGAATCCCTGCACCCCAAGGAAGAGAAAAGAATCCCACCAAGTTTAATTCCGTCCCAGACAAGGTCAGCAGGCACCAAGCACAAATAGCTCAGCCTTTGATTTGATCTGCCCCTTCCCAAAAGTGGAAGGTGAAAATATTCCATCCAAGTGCCTGCTTTGGGAACAGGCTCTGAAGGGGGGAGGAAGGAAGGTTGTTTAATGTGGATCTGTGACCCCAACGTGCCGGGAGAGCGAGCTGAGCGTCTGGTGGCACCGAGTGGGTCGGACATTGTTAGGTCTGGCAGGGGTTCAGGGGTTCAGACATCTGCCAGGGAGCAGGGCTTGGGCAGGAGGAGTGGGAGAGGGAGAGGGGAGAGGGAGAGATGCAGCGAGAGCCTCGCAGCGCTCAGCACCAGCCCAGATAAAGCTTCCTCTTTAAAATTCCCTTACTAAGCTCAGCTCCCATATTTTATATTCAGCAGCGAGGTCCCCGCCCCCCCAGCCCTCCCCACCCACCGCCACCCTGGCTGCCTTTAACTTGTTAGGTTTGAAAGATGATCCATACCCGGCTCTGCTCTGCCAGGCAGCCCGGTTAAGGCCAAGATTAATGCAGTGCATTGGTGCAATCGTGCCGCAGTGCTGCGTGATCGGAATACGAGATGCAGGATGGGGGGAAAGGCCAGAAATGTGCCTGCATTCCCAGTTTACACAAGTCTCCTTAGCAACTTGTCTGATTATTTCATTTTTTTTCCCTTTTTTTTTTTTCATACATGTGCATGCAGCGGCGTTGTCCCAAATCTGCAGCGAATAAAACATTCCCTGAGTTTTTAGAAACGCTTCAGTTGATGGTCTTGTTGTTGTTTTGCCTTTTCCTTTTGTTAAATTAGTGGCTTCATTTTTTTTTTTTTTTCCCCTCCCTCTGGAGAGAATCTCCCCCTGTGCCCTCCGAGAGGATGGCAGAGGGGCTGGGGGTGGGGGCACTGGGAGAGTTTTCATTGTGACTTCCCGAGAGTTGGTTCTTTTCCAGTTGTTCACATCTCAGCATGTGGAATTATTGTGCTTTCTCCCGATTTGCCACAGAATTGGCAGTAGCCTGACATTGTTACTCATTGGAATTGCATTTGGAGCCAGGCTGGGGGTTTTTTTAAATAATTTTTTTTTCTTTTTTTTTTTTTACTAATTTATTTATTTTAATCACCCGCGTCTTTTTTTTTTTTTTTTTTTTTGATTTCATAACAATCCCTTTGATTTTGCAAACAATATCTTTAACAGTCTGTAAAATGGAGGAGAGGAGGAAAATAAAAACCCGCCAGGGTGAGAGGATTGTGGCAAGGCAGTCCCTGAATCCCACATTCCCCTCCCCGTGCAATTTTTTTTAGTTGCCTCCTGAAGAACCCCCTCCCTCCCCATAGGAGGGAGTGGCCTTTTAGGGATCAAGGTACGTTGGATTATTTTTTTTTTTCCCAGTTTGTGCGATACTTTATTAATAGCATGGGGCAAGAGAGAGGCTGAAGGGTGGGGAGAGCAGGGGAGGAGGGTGGAGAGAAGGAAAGAGTTCTCCTCCAAGTCCTCTACCTTGAAATAACTCAAGGGGAAAACAGTTGCAGCCTCACTTGAGTTGTTTCAAAATCTTCCTGGGTGCTTTTACTTTTTCTTTTGCTTCTATTTTTTTTTTTTCCCAAGGGGAGGGTGTAGGAAAAAAAAAAAAAAAAAGAAACTGAGCCAAAAAAATTTTGAAAGCTTGATCTTGGCTTCTATACAAACAGATGTTGCCTGTCATTCCGTTGTTAAGCAGGCAGCAGATTGGAGCAAGCAGCAGCAGTTCAGGGGGAACTGCAGCAGAACTGGAAAGTGGGAGATATAGAGATATATAAATATATTTTTATTTTATTTTTTCCTTTTTTTTGGTGTTTTTGGGTTTGTATTTTTTTT
>JACBWW010000043.1:4763007-4783337 GCA_020086605.1 Lanius collurio | reverse complement strand
AAATCGGTGCCTTGATGAAAAAGCAGCCCCTTTCCCTGGCAATGGGCAGAGTGGCTGCTTTAGAGGTAAAAAAATCCCTCTGCTGTGTGGCTGCATCTGAGGAGGCTTTGCTGTGCTTGTGTTTCCTTTGGCCAGAGGCAGAGTTGGAAGCAGCAGAAGTTCTTCTCTGAGGAAGCAAAGCTTTCCCAAACCTCCTCTTCTTTTTCATATTTGGTAAATCTGCTTTTTCTCCCTCAAAATATGGTGCCCATTTCTCACTCCTGTTGCTGACTGAGAGCACCTGCGAGGTCTGAGGATGTCCCGTGGTCCCCACTGGGGGATGAAAAGGGAATTTCTGTGTGTGTTCCCTGCTTTCCCAGCCTGGGGAGGAGCACAGGGAGCCCCTGTCAGCAGAGGAGCACACAATGGCACTCGGGTAATTAGAACAACCATATGCAGTGGCAAATGGGATTCGTGATAAGCAGAATGGAATTGTGTACCCTGGAATTTGAACCGTATCCAAATACTCTTATTCAGATAATCAAATCTGGTTAAACTCTTAAAAGGCAGATAAATTTCAGTATTCTGGTTATTTCAGTAATCTGATTTTTTTTTTCCTCCCCCCCCCCCCCCTCCATCTCTTTTTGTTTATTTGCTCCTAATCTGTAAGGCAGGAAATAAGGGGAGGATGTTTTTAGGGGAGGATGTTTTTAGGGGAGGGATCCAAGGCTGGGGCACCTGCCCTGGGGCCAGGCAGGCTCCATGGCTTGGGGGGCATTGCAGGAGGGGCATTCCCCGAGCTGGAAGGGTTCCAGCTGGGCTGGGGAGCCTTTGGTTGTGCTTGTGCAGGTTCATGGGGAAATCCAGCCTCACCAATCCACCAGGTTTGGGTTCAGCTTCCTGGCCATCACCTGTCAGTTCTTTTGGTTTTGAGGGTGCAGGTGTGAAACCAGCCTTGACTCTGGGTCTCAATTGTGCTGTGCAGGGTCTCAGTCACAGAGCAGGCCTGGGATAAGCCAAAAAATGCCCCCAAAAATGTTTTGGGGTCATTTAGAGTCATCAGCACTTCACACTTGTGCCACCTTCCCCCCTTGGGTCCAGCTCAGGGTGTTTAGGTTGTGTTGTCCCACCCTGAGCTGATGCTCCAGCTCCTCCCAAAAGCCACCTTTGGTTCAGGAGTGAGAGCCTGGCCACCTTTCCCCTAGAAAGGCCCAGAGATTGAAATGGAATATTGAGCAAACCTTCAGATTGCTGCAACCCGGCTAAAAGTTGAGGCACGGTTTTTGTAATGTGTTGAAAAATTCTGGAGAGCTTTCAAAATATTTACTTGCTCTGGATTTCAGCTGAGCCCAGATGAGGCTTCTTTCCCTACTTTGCAGCCTCTTGGACTTGCAGCCCTTCTTAGTGTGTTTGCCAGACTTCTAGGAGGGCTCTCTGAACCTTTGAACCTCTTGAGGTTCCTCATTACAACCAACTTCTGATGAAGTTGCACCAAATAAAGCTGAGGGGGTGAGGTGACCAGCAGGAATCACATCAGCATTTCCAGTGTGAGACCCCCCCTCCTGTCTGAGCTTTATGAAAATCAGCTAAAAAAAAAAAAAAGAAAAAAGAAAAGATCACTCCAGGCTGAAATTTGGCAAACAGGATTTCAGCCCTCCAACTGGAACGATGTCATTTGTGGGTTTTGTATTTATTTTTTGCTCAATGACTTAAGGAAACACATTTGCTTCAGGAGTATTTTCTGCTTTCCCACTCCCTCCTTGGCAGGCCCTGCCTGGGATCTGAGAGGGAAGGTGGGTTCTTCCTTCTTCTGCATCATTCACAGCCTGAAAGATGCAGAGCTGAACCTCAGCTGATGATTTTCCTGATTGTAATAAGACAAAATTCAGCTTCCTTGACCATCTGTAGCGAGTGTCCATTGCTGGAATGCTGTTCAAAGGTCTGTAAATGCATATAAAGTGTGATTTAGTGCAGGGGATTAATGCACCAGGCACTGGTTTATGTCAGTAGTTGGGAATATTCTGCCCTCTGAGCCCCTGCTTTTCTGGGTGGCTGCATTGCTGCTTTACACTGGAGCGTGTTTGGGAAAAATGGGAGATTCCAGCCAGGCTGTCCTCAAAAATCAGCTCTGGGTTGGGATTCTCACCTCACTCTTGGGGAAATTCAATAGGAAATGTGGGTAGGGAAAGCAGATTTGTGAATTTTTCCTCTCACCTGAAGCCTGTGAGGGGAACAGGCAGCAAAACCAGTGATGGGTGAAAACTTCCCAGCCCAGACTAAAGCTTGGCCCTGGTGTCCGTGGCACAGGCAGGAGGTCACTTCAGAGCTGGAAAGCCTGGATTTGTCTGGGAAGAACTGCCCCAGAGGCATCCTCTCTCTGTTTGAAAATAAATATGCCCTGGATGTGAATGCCATCATTTCTGTGGTGGGACAGAAATGGATTCACATTTCCCTCAGCAATCAGAGAGTTACACAGCGTGAAAAGACACAATTTTTTAATTACACTGTTGCTTTAAAATAAGGCTGGGCTGGAGCAGAGATTCCCTTTTGTCCCCAGAAGTGTGAAATCATTTCTGGGATTCTGAAACAGCGAGAGGCCTAAGAGGGGTCCCAAACAAAAGGCACTGAGGCCCCCCCAGCTCCCACGTTCTCCCTGTGCCCCTCTTTAACAGGAACTCCCTGACATCGATAACCTATCGTAATTGGACATTGTCACTGCATCACAGAGTCGCCCTAATTGCGTAATTAGGTATGATTGTGCTAATTGGGTAAAGACATAATTGACAAAAATCTCCCGAAAGCAAACAGGGAACACCACGAGGAGGTGTCACCAGTGCTGTGCCTGCCCTGCTCTGCTCCCAGGCGTGGAGAGGGCACACCAAGGGACTGCTCCTGATTTAATATTTGCTCTCAGTTCCTAAATTCCACGCTTCCTGTCATTATTACCAGCAGTTTGACAGCATGACTTGAATGCCTGGCCCTTTTTCCTGCTGGAAATTACAGTTCCTCTGGGATGCAGGTCCATTTTCAGCAGTCTGAGCTTTGAGGGAACAAAACACCTGTAGTGAGTGTTGAGGCCATACATGGGGAAAGTTTGCCAGGAGGATTTGTGCAGTGGGATGGGGAGGTGTCTGAAGGGTGACCCCAGAGGGTGATTTGTGCAGTGGGATGGGGAGGTGTCTGAAGGGTGACCCCAGAGGGTGATTTGTGCAGTGGGATGGGGAGGTGTCTGAAGGGTGACCCCAGAGGGTGATTTGTGCAGTGGGATGGGAGGTGTCTGAAGGGTGACCCCAGAGGGTGACTCAGGTGTGAGAGCCTGGGATGGGAACTGCTCTGGCATTTAGTTAGTTCTTGAAGTCTCTTTGTGTGGAGATGGAAGAGCAGCAGGGAGAGGTGGAAAGTCACTGGCATTGGCCAGCCTGAGAAAAATTGAGATTATTTTGGCCTAAGTCTAAAGGAAGGAATTTATGATTGTAATTTATCCACGAAAAGACCTTTGCTGAGTTGAGAATAAAAATGAAACAAAACTCTCTGCCTCTCTCTACCTTCCATTTTAGATCAAGTTTTGAAGACTTTGGGGGGTTTTTGCTCAGCTCTGTTTATAAATACCTGGTGTGCAAGGGGTGCCTGTGTCAGTCTCAGTGTTAACAGCATCTTCCCATGAAACTGAGCAGATAGAGGTAATAGTTTATAAATTTGCAATCATGGAATGTTAGATGTTATGAGATGGAGATGCAGAAAAAGACTTGCAAGGATAAGTTGTAGGAAACAAGTGGTTTAGGTGTGTGATACTGAAATGGGTTGGTTTATAGCTGCAAAATACACACCAGGTTGGTTGTGGAAGTCTGAATGAGAATTTGGCTCCTCTGCGACCCAAAGATTGGGTAGGATTTGGGATTTTCCAAAACCAGCCTAACTCAGCACTCGGGTTCAGTGCCTTCCACAGAGACACTCGAGCTAAATAATCGGATTTCATGTCACAGAAGAGCTGTTCAGTGCACAGAAATGATGAAGTTGCATCGAGGAGTTGGGTCCAGGATGCTTTTGGACAAAGCTCCTGCTTGAAGTACAGGGCCAGAAATCCGTGGTTTCTTTATCCAGAGCTGTGGTTTGGTCACTGCTCTAACAATCAAATAGTTAACAGTGACTGCTCTGTGCTGGTAACTAAAATACGTTGGATTTCCACTCTTTGGTCAAAGTAAACTTTACCGAATATGGAGTCAGTGGAAATTGGGATACCATCAACATCACAGCCATTCAGACACTGCAGAAAGTTTATTTGGCATTTTTTCCTGCGTGTTCTCCTGCCATTGCAGGCTGAGCTCTGCACAGTGATGCTGTTTCTCATCTTCCTCCCTTATTTCCTGCCAGACTTGGGAGGTAAAGGCAGTGCCTTTTCCATCAGCAGCAGAGCTGCTTTATCCTGGGAAAACAGAGCAAGGTGTGCCCTCAGCAGAGCTCAGCTTTCATTGCTGGCCTTTGTTTCCCCTGTAATCCCCTTCCAGCACGGAGCTGCTGTGCCAGGGGCTGGATTCACCCGAGGGGCAGCATCCCAGCCCTGCTCCAGCCCCACCAGCGGGTTTGGAGCTGCTGATCCCCAAAAAGCCCCAATAAAGAGGCAGCCTGCTGCTTTAAGTGATACCTTGGTGGGTGCCGGGAGTGAGTCACAAGGATAACATCCTGCTGGTTTGGCTGGGAGTTAAAACACGTTAAAAACGTGTGACTTGGGAAGGGCTGGCTGCTCTGGGAGGCTTGGTGGTGCTTTTCCAAAATGGTTACTTTGAGCCCTTTGGTGCAAGGGTAAAATTCACCTCAAGCTTTCTGCCCCTTCTGCAGTTCTCCTCCCCACCCCACTCCTGCAGTTTTGGGCTTCCAGCCCTTCTCGGTGTGGTTGCCAGACTTCAAACATCTGGGAGCCAAGGCACGTGTTCGAGGTCAGAGTGGTGTGTTCAGAAAGGAAAAGACATGTCAGGACAAATTTCACCCTAAGCCTTCTCTAAATGCTTTAAAAAATATATATATAAATGTCTGTGTATGTTCTGAACGGCTGTGAAGGGGGAACACCATTCTTTTGGCCAGGGAAATAATTCCCCCTCGTGTGAAAACCTTTGTGATCTTGTCCAAATCCCGCAGGAATAACCCTGGCTTCTTGTGTCTGCTCACATTTCCACTGTGGGGAGCTGAATTTGGGGTCGGTGTCTTTCCCCCAGCAGTTTATTCCCTTTAAATTATCCCACTGAGGATTTGGAGGCTTTTTTTTTTTTTTTTTTTTTAATTTGTAACTAGAAACCCCTGAGATTATGAATTTTTGACTGCATGCATCCAGGTTGAGGTAGTAGGTTGTATAGTTTAGAATTACACCAAGGGAGATAACTGTACAACCTCCTAGCTTTCCTTGGGTCTTGCACACACCGGCGTGAGGAGCGACCGTAAATCCTCAGCACTCTTTGCTCTGGACACGTGGAACAGGAAAGAGCAGGTAAGACAAGCTGGAAAACCCTTTTATTTCCTTCTGCCTCTCTAGAATTGTAGAAATGTTCCTTTCATCAGCGTTTTTCTGCTTGTTGGTGCTGTGGTACTGAGTTTTTAGCCAAGCCAGTGATGTTTGTGTTCCTTCATTAGCCCTCGAGCAGCGCAGTGTTAACATTCCCAGAAAGCACCGTGGCAGCCTCTCAGTGCTCTTCCCTTCGTGGTCAGCAATCAGAAGTCTCCAAAGGTAAAAATTTCCTGGATTGTTTCCCCTTTCCATTAGTCTTGGGCTTTGGCTCAGTTAATTCTGCTCTGGGAGTTAAACAAGGCTGATGCTTCCAGATAAAGCCTGTGAGGACTTTGGTGAAAGTACCTAAATCTGCAGAGCCCTCAGGGAGCTAAGGAATATCCAGTGGGGAATACACTCAGCTAAAATGGGGACTTTTAGGGGGTTTTGTACATTAAAGTTGGGTGTTTCAGAGGTTGAGGCATCCAGCAGAGCTGGTTTGCTTCTCCCTCCCAGCAGTCTGCATGAAGGGGCTGCAGAACACCCCAAACCTTGTGGAGAAGCTGTGGCACCAAAATCCCCCCTTTTCTGATGTGTTTTACACGTCTAAAATGCAGGGAATTGGGAACACCCAATTTACCCAACTGCTCCTGAAATCTCTGGTTTTATTTGCCTGAATATTGGAGACCTGAAAAACCCTTGAAACTCTCCTAAATTGGAACAGAAAAGTGAACGTTTTGATGTTGGCAGCGTTCAGAGTTCAGGTCCTCTGGGGCCCTAGGTGAAGGTGGTGGCCACAACCCTTGGGCAGGGCCCAGGACCTGAACTTAGATCTTTTCACTCTGTCTGTGAGTAATTCTGGCAAGGGTTCCTGAGTTCCCAGAAATAAGATGCTCTGTCTCTTACTGAACTTGGTAAGTTAGTGAATAAAAATAAGGAGCAGGCACTGGGTTGATTTCATTGGGTTAATCTAAAGGTGTGAACATGATAATGATATTTCAGGGTATCTGAATAACCCAGAAAAATGCTTTTTTCCTGGTAAAATGGCCCTTAAACACTTGAATATCAGCAAATCCCTGTTTAGTGAACACAACGAGAAGCTGTGAGGGTTACTCAGGGCTCACTTGTGAGTTATTCCAGGAGTGGATTAGTGGGATTTGATCCCATCTTGGTTTCAAAGAGGTTACAGATATTACTGCCATGGTTTATAGCTCTGCAGCTCCTCGGGACAAGGAAGGGATCTGGGATAACACAACGCTGCCTCTGTGTTCAGGAAGGCACATGCCCCAAACACATGCAGGTAGTTAAAAAATGAGGAATCTTTTTGGCACGTTCCAGGCACTACCTTATTTCCCCCCCATAAATCTTTTCACAGATGGAAGTGCAAATTTTCAGCTGCATTGATTCCCATCCAGTGCAGAGTTTTGTTTTTTTTTCCATGAGGGTTGGGATTTTTAACCTGTTTGGGACTTCTCTAGGAGCAGCTTTGTGAATAATCCCAAATAAGAACAGGCTCTTCTATTTTTCTTATTTTTTTTTAGTGGTAACATTTCAGATTTGCTCTGCACACCTACAAGAAAACTTCAGGAGGTTTGAAAATAGTGATTATTTATAATAATCCTGTCAAACACAACTTTGTGTGAATGCTGTGAGATGTAAATGAGAAGATCTATCCCGCTCCAAAACCCAAGGAATCGCAATTAAAAAGGAGAATGGTCAGTGGTGAACATAATTCAATGTGCATATTTTTCCTCTGAACAAAACAGCATTCCAGCTCTCCCCCTGATGAGAGGAATGTATTGTCAATTAATTAGACTCCCATCATATGTCCTCGGATGCCCTTCTATCATATGCCTTCCATATGTCCCGATGTCATATGCCTTCCATATGCCCTCGGTGTAATTAAGCTCCTATCATATGGCTTCCATCATATGCCATTTAAGGAGATTTCCAGGAGAATGTGGCAGTGTTACAGTTATGGACCTTTAGCAACGAGGAAAGGAACAGCTCAGGAGCTGTAAATGAGGAGAGCAGGAAGCAAAAAGGAAGGTGGCTCGGCCCGAGCGGTGCCTTTGATTGCTGGGTTTGTTTCCCTCAGCTTGAGCAGTGAAGGCACAAAAGTGTCCTGTTTTCCTTGGTTTCCATTCCCAGGTTTTACTCAGATCAGCCTGTGGATAGCCAGGGAGACAGCAACTGCTTTTCAGGGAATGTTTTCCACTGGATGTGAAATGAAACAGAAACAACATCCCAGAAAAGTGTCCTGTGATAGCGAAATGGGAACTTTGTCCTTGGGTCCCTTAACTGAGGGACCACAAACAGCCTGGTGAGGGAGTTCATGGAGAGATGGCACACTCTGCTTCCATCCCTGCTCTGCCTCATGAACCAGGGGTGTGGAGGGCACTGGGCTTTTCCTGGCATGGGGAGGGCTCAGGCACAAGCAAATGTGGTGAGATGGACTCCAAATTTACTGTAAGGGATAAAGACTGAAAATGGGCATTGATGCCTATGTGTGTAATGAAGAAAACTGCAAAAATCCAAGGAATTATGAGATCTGGGAATGGTTTCCAATGAAAGAACAGCTCGTTGGCCTCATGTTCTGTTGTGTCTTCCTTCTTCCCAACAAATTCTGAGACTCTTTTCTAATCCCAACCAGACCTGATAGAAGAGCAGTGACCTCCAAGGGTGTTCTGCTCCAGCTTTGCAGGAGCTGCAGAAATCCCAGCCATGCACCCAGAAACCCCAGCCATGTATCCAGCAGTCACAAAGGAGGCTGAAAGGACAAAGAGAAGGTAAAATAGTTATTTGTGCTGAGATCTCTCTGTTAAAAAATTCAGAGCAGTTTGTAAAGTATCCCAGTTGACCTGGACTGAATGACAACAGTTCAGACTCCAGCTGGCTGGGAACCAGTGTGTCCCTAAAAACTTTGTGTTCCAGCTGCTAGAGAATGGTAAAACCCAATATTTTGATGTGCTCTGCCTAGATTAAGTCAGTATTGACCAAAAAAAATCGTTGTATGTTTGCTGTGTAGGCATTCTGCACTGTTTGTAAGACAGGTGCATTCCTGAGAGACAGACAACAGCTCTTGCTCTGGCTTAATCCTCAATTTTCAACTCAATCCTCATTTAAATCACACACACAAAATACAACCAGCCCATCTGAAAGCTTTAGGTCATTAGGGAAATTATTTGGGAAATATTTCGTGGTCTTGCACCATCATTAGTTTGCCACAGTTGTAAAGTGCATATTAAAGGATGCTTTTAAGCCTCTTGTAGAGCACCACTGAAATTATCTGCCCAGAATTGCTGCTCGAGTGCTGTATTCTGAAATACTTTATTCTCCTGGCTTGCTGGGCAGCCAGAAAACCCTCACAGTAATGCTCATGGCAGATTTTCTTTTGCTCCCCTGTTCTCACATGGCTCTGATGCTTGTGGAAGATGAAACTTTCACCATCAGAGGGATTTTTTTTCCTTCTTTTTATTTTTTTTTTCTTTAAGCAGTGAGTTCCATCTCTCTCCACACCCAGCTGAAACTCTGCTGCCACCCTCCTCAATCAGATGCATTAAGTACAGTCAAATTCATACATGAAAGCTGTGTAAGAACTGGGATGAGATAGAGTGGAATGCCAGAATGACTCATTGTTAAATGAATAAGGCCCTAAGTGTTCTATTGATGCCATTTCTAAATCTGTGGAAAATGTATAGAATTCGTGTCATAACTGGAATTCCAAGCACAGCAACCTTGGGAGCTAAATTGTGATGATGATGATGATGGGGTTCTGCACAAATGAATCTGGATTCTAACTTGCTTCTGCCTGAAAGCTGCTCAGACAGTTAAAAATAAGACAATTTTGGTGCCCAGACTCGGAGCCCAGAGCTCAGCACTGCTGCTCCTCACGCCTCTGGGAATGCCAGCACAGGGAAGTGCTCTCTGTGTGTGTTTAAAAGTATAAAAATTTAATCTATAATGGACAGAGAGGTCCTTCCAGTGAGATGGGGACATCGACTGCAGTGCTCAGTGCAACTGGCCAGCAAAAGGCTGAGCTGGTGTGGAGCAGCTCAATATTTGGAAATGAGCAGTCTGAGGCCAGAGCAGAGATGGCCACGCTCATCTCGCTTTTTTTAACCACTTTTTCCTTCTCATTCTCACTTTTCCCTCTTCACACCTTGGGGATTTAGATGCAAAACCCAGTTCAGCATTTCCAGTGTGAGTTTTTGGGATAAATTCTGTGTCCACTCAGGCTTCAGTCAGGGACAAACTCAGAATTGTGGTGTTGGACTAGCGGGGTTTAAGGAATAAAAACAAACTGGAACAGAAAAGAAATCTCCTGTCTGGAAATTTCCCATAGCAGAGGAAGATCCAAAATATTTGGGAATCCACCTCCCACTTTCTTTTTCTTTGTTCTTTAAATAAGACAAAACTCCTGGCTGCCCTGACTCTGCTGGTGCTGCAGGCAGTCCCACTTGCATATATTTAGATTTATACATTCAAAATACAAAATGTATTCTCCCCAAGCAAATAATCTGTGCATGCTGTAGGGTGAAATTATCCTCTTTGTGCAATGTCATGGCCCTGTTTCCTGGTGAAATAAGTTCAAGAATCAGGTTTCTGGGGCAGACATGGAAAGAAATTGAGATTCTTCCTTCTGTCTTATAAGCAGTGGCTCCTCCTTCCCATCACCTCCACTCCAGACCCTTTTTAAGGATCATTGAATTCTTATTGGGCAGCCAAACTTTGCTGCTTGTTTTTCTTATATCCAGGAGATTTCCAACTCAAGCCATGAATTTTAGTTTTTATTAACATTTTAGTCCTTGCTACTCTTATAAAATGGGAGTGGATAAACCCCTTCTGGACACTAAAGTGAAATTTTTGGGTCCAGAGACACTCAGGTGGCACAGGAGCTGTTCCACCAAATCCTAGAGGACAAAAAGTGGCTACAAAGGTGCCAGCAAACAGGTCCCAAGCAGAGAGAAATCTGAAATGGATGCACTGAACCATTCCCATGAGAAAGGGAAAAACAAATGGATGTTCTGAGGAAAAGAAAGGGATGAGGAGGGAGACTGGAAATCTCTCAGTGTCTCAGAGTGAGTGCAAGGAGATGTGTAGTGAAATGAAATAGTGACAAATGTTTTATAAAGCAATTCTTTTTCCACCAGCATTTAATTAAAAAAAGGAACCTAATTGCTTTAGAAGTTAGTGGGAACTTTGCAAGTCTAGAACAGATTAGATACTTATGTTTTCAATAACCATACACAGAATTATGGGCGTTCATTGCAATGACTTTGGGACTGAGCTTTGGCTCCATGAGGTTTGGGATGAAGTGCAGCAACTCAAGAGTGGGGAAAATCCAGTGGGAAGGGCAGATTTGGGCTGTGCAAAGCTGCTGATGCTTGTCCCTGTTGGGGGAGCAGTGTTGGGGGAGCCCAGAGCGGGGCCCAGTCCGTGTGTGGCAAATAAAAGTGAGGGGTTGATGGATGTTTGTCCTTCTCTTGGGCTCACAGGCTGAACAACTGCAGCATTAATGGTGATTACTCAGACCTGTGGGCCACTGAGTAATTCCTACCCTGTGGAAAGGAGAGCAGAGGGAGTGACTTCTCCAAGGCCAGGCAGAGCATCCCTGCAGGGCTGGGTACAACATCCAGGTCGGTCAGGCCACAGATCTGCCCCTAAACACGGGCTGGGGCCTTTTCCCTCCTCAAGAAATGCATTTCTTGGAGGGCTGGCGTTCCCAGGAGTAATAAATGTTCCAGAAGCAGCGAGGGCACACCTGGCTCTGCTCTGCCACCCCCTTTTCAGTGTGAGGTCGATCCTGGCTGGCCATTTGTGGTTGCAGATTTGGGGTCACTCAGTCCCTGGCGAGTGCAGGCAGCCCCTTTGTGTTCCTCAGCTTAAGTGAGATTTAAGGAATTGCTGCAAACAGCAGGTCAAACCCATTCCCGGATTAATGGCACTGATGTGGCTTTAGTGAGAAGTTTGTTTTGCTTGTGTTTGAAGTGGCCTCTCATCTGCTCTGACAACAAACAGCAGTCGTGGCACCCAGAGGGGCTCTCAGGAGGGGGGTTTGCAGTCTGGCAGCTTCCCTTGGCCTTGCATTTCCTGCAAAGGAGCCTGTGGGATGTGGAGGGTGGGATTTTAAAAAAAGAACGAGGAAGAGAAGGGAAAACAGGAAGGAAATTGGAAGGGAAGAAGGGAAGGCTCCACTGCTCTCTGCTGCAGATCTACAGCTAATTTTAGAGAGAGCCCTTCCCTGCTGAAGTGGGAAAAGAATCTATTTTCTAAGAGCCCTGAGATTGTTCAGCATGTGCTTGCCTTCATTTGCATGTGAGAATAATTATTGAATGAGGAGTTAAGCAGGGTGGGTGTTAATGGAAAAAATACAATCAGTGTCCAGTGCATTCCACGTTGGTAAAGATGTAGTGAGGCTGCTGAATCAGAGCTGTTTGGAGGCTCTGGATTCAATCCATTGGTCAGCAATATTGTATTTATTTTTATATTTATAATATATCACAATAAGTTTACAATATAAGAAAATAGAGTTGATAATTTATAATATTTTAAATACAATATTTATAATATTCTATCAGTTTTTATATTTAGTTTATTACTCAGCTCTCAGCAACAGGGAACTCTCAGTCCATGCTCAAATGAAGGGTTAAGTGTTTAATCCATAAATTAGTGCTGGGAGTCAAGGAAGTCTGCTTGACATCTGAAATCACAGGGACATTTTATTCTCTGTAAGAAGAAACCTCTCCAAATTATTTAAAGCCTCCTTTTTTGGGCCAGTGTTTGCTCTTGGTCAGGAGTGACTTTGTTCACTCAGGATTTTCCTCTGTAAAAGGAGTTGGCTCCTGAGTGAAGTTGCAAAGGAAATGCTTCCAGTTGCCATTGCCGTGGATCCTGCTCTGAATTTTGGTTATGGAGTGGATGTCCTTTGGTCACCTCCCTGTCCCTAGGTCAGCTCACAGGCTGTGGCAGTGGCACTCAGGGTGTCTTCAGCAGCCTTGCCTCGAGCCCCAGCAGTGATGATTTTACTGCTGTAAATTCACTTTTTGTTTGCTTCTTGCATCCCACAGGTCTGAAACCTCCATGGCTTCAGAATCCCTGCATGGTTTGGATTGCAAGGGACCTTACAAATCATCTCATCCCACCCCCTGAGTGCACAGGGACACCTCCCACTGTCCCAGGCTGCTCCAAGCCCTGTCCAGGCTGGCCTGGAACACTTCCAGGGATCCAGGGGCAGCCACAGCTTCTCTGGGAAATCCATTCCAGGGCCTCCCCAGCCTCACAGGGAACAATTCCTTCCTAAAATCCCATCTGACCCTCCCTTCTGTCAGTCTGAAGCCATTTCTGGAATTACAGTGAGCACAAGACCAATCTCTCCTTGGCCTGGGTAGCTGAGGGAGCTTTAAAAGCCCCAAACAGGACAGAATTCCCTTGGGAAGCTCCAGGACTGGAAAGCTGCTCCCTCCCTGCCTCCTGCCACATTGCATCACATCTGAACGGGGCTCTTGCATTATACATCAGCAGAGATTTGTCCTCAGATACCCTCCTCTGGAGAAGACCATTTTTAAATCTTTAATAGGGCATTAGAGCAATTTGCCTGTGATTGAGCTCTAAGTGGGCAAGGAGAGTGGTGACAAACGAAGCCGGGAGGCCCTCAAATTCTTTGAATATTCCGTGTTTTCCTGGAACTGGGAGGAAGAGGCTGCCAGAGAGGTCTTGGAAGGTTTTCTAGGTGGCTGGCCAAGTCTGAAGCAAACGTGGATGGTGAACAGGCTAATGCAGCTCTGGTTCCAAGCTCAGACGTATAGAACATACGTTTTTATTTAAGAAATCCCACCACATGGAGGAGCAAATGTAGTGCTAATATATCTTCCTGAAGGAAAAGGGCAAGGGGAAAAACAGTGTCATCTTGCCCCAATAAAATAAAGGGTTTTTTGCCCTTGTTTTTTAGGGGCTTGGGCTGTCAGCTGAGGGAAATGAAATCCAGTGGCTTTCCCATGAGGGCCCCTGATTGATCAGGAATGGCTTCTGGAGCAGGAGTTTGTGTCTGAGGGAAGAGGCAGAAGTTGTTCAAAGAATGGATTTCCATTGCCAGATTGACTTTTTGCTGTTGCCATGCGAGTAATTAAAACTGGCAATTAAGCAGGAAAGTGATCAAATCATCGCTTGGGAGCTGCTGCTGCAGTTGGCTCTGCGTGGACAAGCAGCTCCAGCAAGAAGCAGAGCCCACCCATGTGGGTCTAACAGGGAGAATTAGGGGCTGTGACTGACTTATCCCAGGGAGAGGTGGGTTTGGGAGGGGTTCCTCTGGGAATTGGAGTTTCCTGTTGGAAAAACGAGTTTGGATTTCCTGGAGACACCTGGTGAATTAAGGCTGTCGTTTTAATCTGGTCCCTGGTTTGTGTGCAGCTCAAGGGACTTGTCTCATTTTATTGTGCCCAGCCTCTACCTTTTAGAGCTAAACTATTTATTTTTCTTTATTGAGCCCTTGGTGCAGGCCTAGAAGTTCTGCTGTGGACTCCCTATGGGGTCTGGGATGAGTCACTTATTTTTCTTTGGTTCTCCTCCCTGCCTATAAAATAAAGGTGCTTGTTCCTCCTCAGGAGAGTTGTACAGGCAGAGGAACTGATCCTGTGTGAGCTGTTCAGAGACTCTCCTGCTGGAATTGCAAGGATCACCCTGGGAAGGAATGTTTCTGAGGGACTGTCTCTGTGCTGACACCTTTTTCAGCTTTGCAGAGTCAGCACTGATAACATTTATCATCCAAAACCACTTCTAGGCAATCGAGTCAGGAACGTTGTTGCAGCACATTAAAAATCCTAAGTAATGCGATTTATTATCCTAGTAAATACGCTGAAATTCAGATTTTTCTGCCTGTTTTCTCCACGTTGCATCTCCTGCAAGTGCTAACTGTGTCTTTTTGCATTATAGCCAGGAGGAGCTGTGGGTTTAGGGTGGAGCAGAGCCTGCAGTGAAGCGATGCAGGAGTGCAGGGGGGCACCGGGAGCTGCGCCTGCCTCCTGCTGCTATTTCTGGCACACAGACACTGAGCGGTGTCTGCTGGGCCCAGCCTAAGTCCTGACATTCATTCTGTCTGTCACATCCCTCTCCAGACGTGGCTCCCTGGTTTTTCATGCCCTCCCAGTGCCAGTGGAGTGGCTGGACACGAGCTGGAGTGTGAAGCTCTGCATCCACCCAGGGCAGAATTTCCCACCCACAGAGCCCAGACCTTTGATTTCTCTGACACCTAAAAATCTCAGCATCCTGGAGTCTCCCCTGTGAGGAGAGATCCCTTAAACTTTTGGTGGTCCTGAACCCACATGAAATCTGAGGGGTTTGGGTGCTTTAGGTGAGATGGAATTGGCAAATCATGCCAGAGTGGTGTAAAAATTCTTCGTGGGGCTTCATCCACATAACTTTGAGTTTCCCCTTGAGTTTTATTTTGGTTAAATCCATTTTCTTTTAGGAGATCTGGGGATCAGGGCAGGTTGGTAATTCCCCACAGACAAAACACAAATTCTGGGTACAGTGTTCCCACTTCTCTGATTTTGGACAAATCAGTCTTTGCAAACCTTTCTCTCCAAATTCCTCCGTGACAATGACTGACCCTTGGTTGAATTCTTCCCTTTTCCCTTCTCCTGGGTTGCAGTAAGTGCAGAGTCCCAGGGCCTTCCCCACTGCCTCATTTTCCTTTTCTCCCTTGCCTTACTCACCTTGGGATCCAATCACTTTAAGGCTTTATCACCTTTATTATTTCAACTGTTCCCCATTTTCCAGGCACGGGTGGAGCTGGAGCTCAAGGAGAACTTGTTGGCAGAACTGAGGGGTGGTGGAAAAATCCAACCACCCCTTTTAGTGCTTGGAGGAGGCAATAGCTGTTGGTTTGGAGGGGAAAGCTGCTGGTTGAAAAGGGTTTGGTGGTGGTGAAGTGGGACTGACACGATTTTGAACCTCTCTGCCCTCTCTGTTGAATCAGGGCATCAGATGAGGGGGAGCAATCTGGACACAGAAGCTTCTTCCAAGGACTCACAAATCTCCAGGGACATGGTGAGTGTCATCCTGATGGTTCTGGATTTTTTAACAATATTGATTTTATCAGTGGTTTGGTGTGGAACTGGTCTGCAGACCAGTGAGGTTCAAAGCAGAAGTTTTTTGTTGTCAAGAGCACCGTCCTGGAAATGTCCAGATCATTATCCCATCTTTGCTTTCCATGGCTGTGCCCCACACTCTGGATTTTACCTTTCCTCACATCATTTGAATCCTTAATTTCTTTCAGTGAATGCTTTTTATTCCCCTAAAGACATTTTATGAATTTGGAAACTACTCTCATATAGGCTGTTCTCACAGCTGAGCTGTAACCATTATTTTAAAGATATTTCCTAAATGATCTCTGTGCACTTTGCCCAGAGTGAAGTTATTGACTTGTCTCAAAAAGGCCTCAAGGATTTATAGTTAATGCTGAAATCCCTAAAGCTTCCTCCCTGGCTGAACATCTCTTCTGCTGTGTCTTCCCCTTTGAATTGCTAATTCCAATTGATCTGAGGAAAAAAAATGCAGTAGTTTGTATTTACTCTACTTTCTGTTGGAGCTGTGCACCTAGCAAGGTCTCTCCTTCCTTTGATCCTGTCTCCATGATTAAATTCATTCTTCCTTTCTGTTTTCCAGCTTCTCTCTGCAAACTTTCTTTCACTCCATTTCTGCAAGAATTTCCTGCAAACCCTGTCCCTGAGAGGATTAGTGGAGGGGATACCAATTTTATTTATATTTATTTATAAATGGACTGCAGAGACTTGGCCTCTTTTTAAATATGAGAACAATTTTCAGGCCTCTTTCAGTTGTGGTTATTTCACTGAAAAAAAAAAAAAAACCAACCCCAAACCCAACAGACCACAGAACAATAGAGAAATATGAGAAGTTGTGGAAACCCCTCAAACTTTCTCTGTTTAAATTTTGAATTCCTGCTGGTCACAGGGCCAGGTGATGCTGCCAGTTGTGGGGTTTTTTGTGTAGTGCCTGGCCCAGGGCAGCAAGTTGAGTTAAATTCAAAGCTGGGATCAGATCAAATAGAATGATACCTCTATTTTATATTTTTTTTCATTCTTGCCAGCCAGAAGGCCCTTAACATTTTGGAATTTGAGCCTTTGCAAAGGAGGGTTGCTGGGCTCCAGTAAATGAAGTGTCCGGATGCTGGTGGGGATTCACAGAAGCAGTGAAAAGAAGAAAGTGCTTTTCCTGTGAGCCTTGGTTGGAGGATGTCCCTGAGGGAGTGTGGAGTGCTCAGGCAGTGCTCAGGCAGTGCTCAGGGGCTGCTGTGCTCCAGCTCATGGAGCTGCTCCCACCAAACACTTCTTTATCACTTGGTGCTGCTGATTAAAACCAATTTTTTTTCTCACAGAGCTCCAGAGCAGTTGGGGTGGGAAGGGAGCTCTGGGGATCACCCAGTCCCACCCCCCTGCCCAGGCAGGGTCACCTGGAGCAGGTGACACAGGGACATGTCCAGGTGGGCTTGGGATGGCTCTGGACAGGGAGAATCCACACCCTGCCCGGGCAGCTGCTCCAGGGCTCTGCCACCCTCATGGGAAAAAGTTCTTGCTCAGGCTGAGGTGGAACTTGTTGGGTTTTACTTTCTGGCCATTGCTCCTTGTCCTGTCACCAAAACCAGTCTGGCACCGTCCTCTGACACCTGCCTTGGGGATATTTGTGTGGATTTAACAGCTGAATCTTATTTAGCTTCTATTTTAATGTAGTTCCCATTTCTTCCTTCTCAAAGTTGAGGACAGTCCTGAGGATGCAATGTTTTTTCCGTGGGAGAAACGTGGTTGTGGCAACATAAATATTGGTGGTGACAGATAATTGAAACTCATCAAATGTGACTTCCCCCCACCCACTGCAACTCCCTGGCATTTCTGACCTTCCCCAAACACAAAACACCTCATTTGTAGAGCTTTAAAGCAATTTCCCAGGAGCAAGACAGAGCTTGGTTAGAACACGATGGAGGTGGTTGTTGTACACGAGGATCCATCAGCACGGCCTCGTTGCCTCAGCAAGAAGCAGACCCTGAGGCACTCCCTACAAACTTCCTACCCAGCTTTTCCTGCCTTCCCAACCCACCTGTTGGCTGGGAGGGTTGGTGATCAGGCCCTTCCAGCCTCGCTGCCTTCTCCAAGGGGATGCCTCTCACTTCTGCCTAAATTGAAGTTGTGGCTTGCATTGGCTTTGCCCTCCCATCCTGCCCTTGGTTGTGCCATGCTAAGGAAGCAGAAGAGTTTACTGATTTATCATGGATCATTAGGTGGAAGTAACTGTTCTTAAAACATTGGTATGGATACAATAATTAGGGATGTGCTTTTGTTAACACCGCCAGCCTCTACCCTCTTGTACAGTACCCTTGGGTACTAAATAATTACCCACTTTGTGTGGTTATCTAGCTCACTAATTACCCACAAAAATTGGGGTCAGGTGTTAACTGCTTGAAATAAGTATCCTCCAAAGGCTTGGCTAAAGTGTGTAAAGAAATTACGTGTTTGCTACAAAACTTTGGGAAAAAAAAAAATCAAACATTTTTTACTGGTAAGGAAGATAAGGAGACAATGGATGTGGAATGTTCTGTGTGAGGGTGAAATCTTGCAGTGGTGGTGAGGGACTCCAAAGAGAGTGAAAGGATGGTTGACAGATACAGTCACTAATCCAGTCTCCTTTTCCCAAAGATTAGATCCTTCAGTACACAGGGTCTGATTCTTCCCCCATCTAGGCTGATGCCAATCAGGATTATGCCGGTATAAATAAGAAAATTTGTATCCGTGGATTCCCAGACTGACTTTGCTGCATAATCCCACCTCTTCCATCACCCAGGGACTTCTGCATTGCACCCAATAATTTAATTATGGATCGTATATTTATTTCCATGCGTTTATTTTAGCTGTCTCCAGCTCTGTGCGCATGCAGAATTTCATTCCGAGGCTGCTGCTCATAAAATGCAGTTTGCTTGGAGCAATAATTTGATTCCTGTGCTCAGGGAGTTACCCCAGTGAGTCAAAGATTTCTAGATAGCCCCACCCTCCCCAACTTCCCGAACACTCACACTGCAGCCACTTTCTCTTTGCCAGACCCACACAAGATGTCTAACTAGCCAAAATCCCGAGGGGCAATCCCAGTCTCCTGCCTCCCCTGTTTCAGCCCCACAAAACTGGGAAATGAAGCCACGGCAGCCCTAAAACCCTTGAAATACCCGGCACATGCGGGAGAGGGATTTTTAACAACCCATCTTCCCAACCTGGGTTCTTGCATTGCTCAATACAAAGGAAACAGATTTCAGGGGGAGCTGAGAAGGTGTTTCTGGACATCCTTGTGTCTTTGGATGCCCGGATACCTTTAATTCCTGAGCGTCTGTGCAGTGCTCAGCGTAACAAAGAAACCGCTTGGATTTATTGCTGTATTTTGCGTGAGGTGCTTCCTCTCCTCCATAGGCAGAACCACCTCCTGTTCCTACAAACACCTTTTGAAGCCTGAGCGGATTCAGGTATCAGGCATCACCAATTCCCAGTGTTTGGGCAAACGGGGGTGGGGTGGGGGGCGCTGGGGAAGGCCCCAGGACGAGGTGTGAGCTCGGTTTTGGGGCTACCTGTGCCCCGCATTGTGCGGAGCATCTCTGGGCAAGGCAGGGCTCAGGCTCCTAAAGCACAATGCAGATTTAGTCGTCATCTTTGTCTCTCCCCCCGCGCCCCCCCGCTCCACTCCCCGCTGATGTTAACTGTCTGTATTATTATTTATTGTTATCAGGGGATTTGGTTTGATCAATGAAGTGTATATGCGTCTGACGGACATTCGGGGAGGAAATGCTTGGAGAATGAGTAACATGTCTGCAGTGGAGGGTGTGTGTGAGGGAGAGAGGGAGCATCGGTCCTAGAAACATTGACTGATGAGTTCATTTTAAAATCCAAGGGCATATAGCTGGTAAATTAGCACATATTGCAAATATAGTCTGGAGCGAGAGGCAGCAGTGCTGCCACTGAGCGCAGGGGTGGGTGTGGAGGGGAAGGGGGGGTCGAGGAGAGGAGATTGTCAGCTCTAAAGTCATCACGGGCATGAGCCAGGCAGTCTGCCTGCCTCACTGCAGACGTGGGGCGTGCGATTTCCACGGGCGGCTGCGGCGTGGCGGAGGGGGGGAGCGGGGGGCACCCGGGAGAGCCAGAGCTGGATTTTATTGTTTTAAAATCCACAGGCAGCCGGAGGGATGCGAGGCGAAGGGCTGCAGCCCCTGCGCTTCTCCCTCTCCTTCAGCCCCCTGCACCCCCTTAGGAAGGCGGAGGGGGGAGCGGCCGCCCGGAGGGTGCCGGGGCTGGTACCCGGCGGGGATGCGGCGGGGCCGGGGATGCGGCGGGGATGCGCCGGCGGGTTTCTCCCGGGAGCTTAAGAGATTATTGGGGAGGGGTGAGCGGCGGTGGTGTGTATGAGTGTGTGTGAGTGTGCGGGGCTGGCGGCGGGGGGAGCCGGGTCCTTATTCTGTTAAAGATTTAAGTAGGCATGCAAGGAATCTCTAGGATAGTTGGCAAAGGGCGAGGGTGGGGAGGGGGGGGAAGGATCCAAAAGAGTCTGTAACCAGACACTGAAGCTTTCCAGGAGTGAGTGTGTGAGAGAGAAGGAGACAGAGCGAGAGGAAGAGAGGGGGCAGTGTGGTCTAGTACATTTTCATCTGGTCGTTGATTTGAGCCTGATGCTTGCTGTCCCTCAACAGCCTCCCTTGCCTGGATTTTTTCTTTCCCCCTCTCCTCTCCTTTCCCTTCTACTTCATCGAAGCCTAGGGGAGCCAGGAAAGATTAAATGTGCTTTCGAAAAGGCAGCCACTTCATGCAGCTATGTCTGCTCCCCCCCCCCC
>JACBWW010000043.1:4721883-4762483 GCA_020086605.1 Lanius collurio | reverse complement strand
AGTCTCTGCTAAACAGAGAGGGAGGGGGGGGGGGGGGGAAGAGGGAGGAAAGGGAGGGAGGGAAGGGGAGAAGAGCGGAGGGAAGGAGGTGGCAAGCTGGGGACGAAATCCTGCTCTGGGTTATGGCCGGCGTAAATTTCCATTGGCTGGGGGTGCACAAGGTGCTCGGAGAGAGGAGTCGGTGCAGGATGGAGTCCCTTTGTGTGTGTGCGTGTGGGGTGTGTGTGCGCGGGGCTCGCACCCTCCTCTCCCGGGCGAGCGGCTTTTTCTCCAGGTTTTCCTTTGAAGCCCCGGCCGGCGGCTGGCAGGGGAGGGCGGCCGGGGCTGCGGCGCTGCTGCCCGCGCCCTTCCTCCCTCCTCCTCCTCCTCCACCTCCTCCTCCTCCTCCTCCTCCTCCCCGCTGACAGTCTGGGGCTCGCTCCGGCACCGGGCTGGCCCCGGCTCCCGCAGCCCCCCAGCCCCGTCTCTTCATCATAATAATAATAACAACAGCAGCAGCGGCGGCAGCGGCATTGCTGGGGAGCGCGGAGGGCGGCAGGCGAGAGGAGCTGCGGAGGAATTCGGTTCCTTTTCCTTTCCTCCCCCCACCTTCCCACCCCCCCCAATCTCCTTTTTTTTTTTTTTTTTTTTTTTTCCCCGCTTTTCCTTGATATATTCCCTATATTTTTTTTTTTTATTTAAACCAAAAAAAAAAAAAAAAGGAAAAAAAAAAGAGAGAGAGATGTTTTAAAAATGCAAGCGGCTTTGCCCAGCTGCACACAGCCGCCCTCCCTCGGCCGCCTCCCTCCCCCGGCTGCGCACACACCGCACGCTCGCACCCGCTCGGGTGTCAAACCCCGCCGGGCACCCAGCCTGGTGCGGGCACTGCCCCGGCCCCCCCGGCTGCTCCCAGCGCCGCCGATCGGAGCCTCCCCCGCTTCCAAATGGTGAGTTTCTACCTGGTTTTGTGGCGACTCGGGGTTTTTCTCCATCCCCGGGGCTGGCGGAGGGGGCGGGGAGGCAGCGCCTTGCTGCTGCTGCTGCACGCTTTGTGCCAGGGGCCGGGAGCGAGCCTGCAGATTCCTGCTCTTATTTCTGCATTCCTTCTCGTTGAAACAATGAAAATAATTCCGTCACTGCCCCAAACTTCCTCTTCGTTATTTAAATGCGGAGACTTTTCGTGTATTTGTCGCAAGCGACCTTGTTGGGAGCTGTAAGGAACCTGCCGCGCCATGTCATTTTTTTTTTTTTTTTTTTTTGTATAAACGATTAAAAATGGAATGTATTCTCTCAACAGAGGGTCCTTAGAGAAGCTCTTTCCTTCCACCTGTGTGTCCTGTTTTGTAATCTTGAGCCATGAATTGAACTTGCCTGCTATTCTTTTCCTCTTTCTCCTTTTGATCTTTTTTTATGATTATTATTTTTTGATCCCCGTTGGTTTTGGTATTTTTATTTTTTTTTTAAATATTATTTTTTATTTTTTTTTTTGCAAGGACTAGTTTGTTGCGCCCCTCTCAATCCCTGAGACCCTAACTTGTGATGTTTAGCTTTTAAATCCACGGGTTAGGCTCTTGGGAGCTGTGAGTTGTGCTTTGACGTCTTTATTTTATTTTATAAATATATCCTCTCTGTGTGTATATGTGTGAGCGCGGGTGTGTATATTTAGAGCCGTATACACACACATACAATAGTGTTTAGAGACCTTTTAAGGGAAAAATAAGTGTATTTCTCCTCCTTAGGCTCCATCGGATGATGTAGGGCGGTGGTTATGGCCATTTTCTGTACCAAAATCAAATTAAAATTAGCGTTTGTACCACAGAGATTTTTTTTTTTAATTTCTTTTTTTTTTTGAAATGTGTGTGTGTATATTCACGAGATAATTTTCCAGCTGATCCAGATATGGGGGTGTATGTGTGTACACAGAGAGTGATTATTATATATGCGTGTGTAGATAAGATATACATGATATGGATGCATGTAAATACAGTTATTGAGGTGTGCGTGGAGATCCACGGATGGGTGCTACAGATATATTCACTTATATAGGTAAATAAAACTATAAATATAGATATTTACATTCATAGGAATATTAATATCACGCCTGTGGTAAAAGAGGGAGATTTTTTTGCTGCAGGCCACTGCATAGAGCATCTCAATTTGGATTTTTTTTTATTTTTTTTTTTGCCTTTCCCCCCTTATTGAGAGCAACACAGAGTACCCTGAGAGCGTAACAGTAACAGCTCGGTACATTGGTGCTTGACCTCAGCTGAAATCCCAGCATGCCTCATGCTTCCAAGTTTAAAACCGAACGATTAATCTTGGAAATGTGCTCTATGGACACACCAAAAAAAAAAAAAAGAAAAAAAAAGAAAGAAAGAAAGAAAAATATATAAAAAATTAAAAAAATATTTTAAAAAGGAGAGAGAAAAAAAAAATTAAAAGCCAAGAGGCGGGTTGGATTTTATAGGGTGGGAAAATAAACTGCGGAATAAAAATGGTTGCATGTATTAATGGTTGGAAAGTAAAAAGAAATGCTGAAGTTTTCTTTGAGTCCTTTTCTAGAACTTCCAGCTTTGCTGCTTTTCCGGGCAATATGATATGTAAATGATGAATCAGAAATGTTTGAAATGTTTCCTGCTGCTGCTGTTTTTCTTTATTAGATTTTTTTATGTTGCTGTAAAATTAATTATGGTTGGAACTGTATTTCTTATCTCTGTTCTGCAAGGCAATTTATAATGAAGTTACTGTACCTTGTTATGGCACCGAATTACTGTTTGATATTTGAATGCAAATGCTTGAACTTAAAACGTGATGCACCAAAAATTAATTGACGGTGTAACATTTTGGTATTTAAGAGCTTTAGGATATGTTTGCTGGTTCCTGTTGTTTAACAGTTACTGAACTGGAAAAGGTTGCTTGTTTGATTTTGATTTTTTTTTTTTTAATGAATTTTAGCTGCTTTTTCTTGCCACTGTAATTCCACTGAGCGTTTTACCTCCGCGAGAAAAAAAAAATGCCAAGAAAGCCTTGTACTTCTGATTTTCTACATTATTCCGAACGTTCTTTAATTCCAAAGCGAGCCGCATTTCTTTTCTGTTACCTGCTTGGCGTTCTCACTCGGAGTACGGAGCGCTGGAGCCCCGCACCTTTGTCCAGCCATTCCCACACCAGCAAAAAACTACTTTTTTGGGGTGCTTTTTACCCTTTTCCGAAGCTTTTCACCTCAATTTCCCCCCCCCTCCGCGGGAAGAGAAGGGGGGAGCGCTTTGTCTGCGAGGCTGGGATGGGTCCCCCGCGCATCTCCGCGCATCCCTCCGCATCCTCCTCTTCTCGGGGAGGGGTCCCCGCGTCGGGAGCCCCCCCCTGTCCCCATTGTCCCCTCCCCGGGGGTCGCTATTGTGTCCGCGCTGCTTGCGCGCTGCGGGGCGGGGGTTGCGCGGGGCTGCGGCAAAACAATGGGCGGGGAGGGTTGGGTTGGGGAAGGGGGGAAAGGGGGAGGACGGAGCCCGCGCAGGCTCCGCGCCCCTGCGCGCAGCGTAATTGGGAGCCGCTTCAATCGCTCCCAGTCTAGACTGGCCCAGACACATCAATTAGAGGGGCTGGAGCTTTAAAGGGACAGAGCGGCCGCGGGGGGAGCGCGGCGAGCTGGCCCCAAAAATGATCGCCGGGGGTTGAAATCAGGGCAAGGGGAGAGCCAATTCTGCGCTCCTCTGAGCGTGTTTTTCCAGGGGGAAAGGCGAGGTTCTTGCGAGGAGAAAAAGAGGGAATAGCGGCTGGAATAGAAGGAGTTCCCCGCAGCCTTGCCTTGCCTTTTTGCCTTCCCACTCCGCAATTCCCCGCACAGGGCAGGCGGGTTCGGGGCATTCGCAGCCACGGTCGTGGCCGGGAGCTGCACAAATGGCAGCGCCGTTAAAAGTCCCTTCCATGACAAATCTCCAGCCGGAATCGTTTCTGTTTGAGCAGACAGAACTCACTCCAGAACGATCCCGGCAGCGGTTTTTACCTTCTGCAGACAAAAGGAGGGATATTGCGGCTGGGGTTTATTTTTGCCTTATTCCTACGGCTCCAAGGCTTTCTTCTCTCCGTGTTACAGAGTTTTTCCAATAATAATTTCAGCAGTTTCTATAATTTTATGTTTTCATTGGAATAAAACGAATCCGTGGACGAAAAGACATTTTTTTTTCCTCTTACAAGGAAAATGGAAGGGAAAATAAATATTAGGCATTAATTTAATCAATAAATAGAATAAGGAAAGCTTAATAAGAATTAAAGATCTTCTTCAGCACTAAAATAAAAACCACCAGGCTGGAACAAGTTTCAGTTAAAAACATATCTAATATGCTGCCATTATATTTAATATAACGCATTGCTAAATATTCTGTGCAATATGTGATGCAAATAATTAAGAAGGAGAAAGATAAGCAAATGAGGTGTGGGATTTTTTAAAATATAGTTCTTTAAAAAAAGAAAAACCCCCAAAAAAACCCTGTAGATTTTGCAAAACTCTGGTGTCTGGGAGTTTTGTCTGAGCAGCAACTGTAGCTTTGAGCTCGGTGACTTTGACCTCGTTGTGGCTGAGTTGGAACTTGCTCTCCTAAGTTGAAAGGCGCAGGGTTTGGTGGCAGGAAAAGGTAAAAAAAAAAAAAGGTCCAAGGCATTCTGCAGTTTTCCATTGTTGCTCTTTTATTTTCAGGGCTTTAACAGGACCTAAAGTTGCAGAGTGCTGCAGCTGAAAAAAAAAAAAAGGAGGATACTTTTACTGCCTTTCTTCCCTGAATCATTTCCAAGGTACTTCAGGATTTATTGGGCCAGATAGCAAATTGCAGTTGAGATGCTGTGTGGTGGCTAGTGCTGATTAGATGATTGATTAATTCCTGATCGATTTCTAATTCCAAAATTTAATCACATTATAAATGCTCGATATTAAAATGCAGTTTGTGCCGAAATCTGATTGCAAGCTCTCCACAAAGTCGGTCAAAATGCCAGTTGGAAATACCACAATATTCCTATTTTTTGTTGGCTTTGTTAACCCTTTAATTCCTCTGTGAGGAGGTGCTTGGCCATATCTCAGTGCTTTAGAGCAGTGAAATGCTTATTCACAGGAGGGTTGTGCACAATCCCTGCAATAACAGGAGACACCGTAATTCCCAGAGAATTAACTCACATTAATCTGCACCCCTGACCGTTGCCAAACGATTCTGATGATTTTTTTTTCCCTCTTTTTCCACCTAAATTTTGTTCAATACTCTGTGAGCAAAGGCAGGGGAAGGCAGGCAGGTTTGAGGAGTTCAGGGGTTTCCCAAAGGTGCAATTCCAGTTCTGCACGAGGCTGGAGCTCGCCGTGCTCGGCAGAGGAGCCTCGGTGCCAACTGTGCCGCATTCCTGCTGCCCTGCCTTTTTCCCAGGGCTCCCAAGGAAAGAGCATCCCAGTTCCTCCTCACTCTTGGGAACACACACATTGTTTCAATAATCCAGGCAATAAATGCTAATTAGTAATGCTTAAGGACCCTACCAGTCAGAGTAATTATCATAATTTACCTCTTCCTCGGTAAAAAAAAGAACCTTCCTTGCTGATTTTAATTTTATTTTTTTTTTCCAAATGGTATTTTCTCCCCTTTTTCCCTCTGGAAAGCATTCCTGGTTGGATTAGCAATAAATATATGGGTCCACTGTAGCTTTGAGACAGGCTTTATGTATGGAGCTGAGCATGTGTAAAGATTTTCCCACACGTAAAAATTTCTTTAAAACCTGATATTTTTTCCTTGGCCTCCCCTCCTTCCCCAGCATCACCAAAAACCACTTGCAGAGGGAGAACAAAGGAAATCAGGAGCTCTAAAGGCATCATTAAGTATGAAGAGCAACAGCAAGACAGAGTGTGATATGACAACATATTTTATAGCACAAAAGTAGAGATAATTAAATAATTCAGTGGTATTCTTAGCTAATTAGCACAAAGATCTTTCAGAAGCCATCAAGAAAATGGATCTCATCAAACCTAATAATATGCTGGGTTTCCCGAAGATCCTGTGTTTTCCAGTGGTGCTGCTGCCTCCCCACCTGATACAGTAACACCAAAGGGTGCAAAGAGTTGCACAATTTAATTGGGCTTTTCCTCAAAATGATATTTTCCATGGAAGGGGATCAGGTATTCAGAGGAAATGAATATGCACAGCTGGAGTTTTCAGTATTAGTCAATAGCAGAGGCAAAGATTGCAGCTTCAGAAAAGCCAGATCTGTTACGAGTGATCCTTTTAAAAGATTAAATTATCAGCCAGGAGCCTCTCTTGGGCTGATTGGGATGGGGCTGATTCATTGGGATTTGGAGCTGGAGTCCAAGATCTTTTTACAGACTTAATTGGGGTCCTGGATTGGCTGATTTCAGCTTTTTTGGGGACGGTGAGAAATGTGTGGCCAAGTCCAGAGGAGGTTTGGGAGCTCTGCTTTAACCTGGGCTCTCATCCCAATGCCAAAGATTTGTGCCCTTTGCCACTGGACCAAACTGGGGAGAGCTCCATCCTCATCCTCATCCCTGGAGTTGTTTTAGGTCTTGTAGGATGACCACAACTCTCATGCCATGCAAATGTTTATTTCCTTTGGATTAAGGAGGTTTTTTACCTGGAATCAGTGACTGCTGATGTTCCTGAGCTCAGTCCAGGCTGGCAACTCCCAGATCCTATGCATGGACAAGGACCTGCAGGGCATTGATCCTGCCCCTGGAAAACTCAGCAAGGCATGTGCTCGGTAATTAGGTGCATCAAATATTGCTCAGAATACCTCGTTGTTTTATTCAGAATATCTCATTATGCTCCCTTGATCTGAATGCATCCCCAAGTTCATGGGAGGCGTTTGCAAACCCCCATTCGCTGTCTCTGAGTTTGATATATTTGGGGTTCCTTTTTGCTCTGCCAAACAAAGGAATGCCTCAAAATTTGACTCTGCCAGCCAGTGAAAAATCTCCTGCTGGAAATAATGGGAGGGGATGTGCCTAAGTCTTGGATTCAGCAATAATTCTTTTTTTCACCCTGGGCCCAGACTGAACTTTACTCTGTGTTCGAGTTGTGCTGCTTTTGGCTCCTCGGATACCCAGACAAGTGACAGGGTGGGGTAAGATCTTAGAGTTTGGGACTATTTCTTATGCTTGGAAGGGAAAAACCCTCCAGGCTCCCCCTGAAATTGTCCCTAGAACATGGAAACAGACTTTTCCCTGACAAAAAGAGGTGGAGATTTGTTTATACAAGGTAGGAGGGGGGAACAGGAGGGGAAGAGGCACCTACGAGTGATTTGCCCAAGGAAGCAAAGCACATCCTGATATTTCTGTCTCCTGGTTTACAGGGCTGCTGTTTTTAAGCACAAATTCTTCCTCTCTGGAACTTTCCTGGTTGGGAATGAGGTTCTGGCATGCCAGGAGACCTTCTGGTGTATCCCCAGATGTAACAATGAAATCCGTGGTACTTCTGGGAGCAAGCCATGCATTTTATCCTCTTCTGTTTTTCTGTTGTTCACCCAATGCTCTGGCACTGTGTTTGAATATAGGAGGGCATTACAACCAATTAAAAAAAAAAAAAAAAAAGATAATTTCCAAGATGAAAGGGGAATCTCTGCTTTCCGTGGTGAGCCTGCTGCAATTGTTTTTATTTAACAGCTCTTCCCACACTGCACTCAATGAATCTCTAATCTCCTGGACTGAAATGTCTGACACTTCTAGAATCATTTATTTGCTGCCTCGACTCGCAGAGCTCCACCTACAGCAGTGTCTCAGCAGTGGGCTGGTGGTGTATTTGATATAAATGTCTGTTCTTTAGGGGGGTGGGAGGGATGGAAGGATGAACACGGGCTCTGCTGTGCAATGTGTGCCTCTCACACCACCCCTTAAGCGAGGGGTATCTCCAGCAGCAGCTGCTGAAGGACCTGAGGGATGAGGAGTGGATGAGTCTGGCTGAGTTTATTCCTTGCTGCTGAATAAACTGAGTTTATTCCATGGCTGCTCCTGCCAAACACCGACGCTGACCAAACCCTGGGGCTCTTTGCTGTTGCATCCCTCTGGAAGGTGGATAGAAGGGGTGCTCTGTGTGGCAAAGAGGAGGAGGAGGAGCTCAGCTCCTGAGAGAAGTCTCCAAACTGCTCCCTCTGGCTCCTCCAAGAAGCTGAACTTCCCCTGGAAGCTGTGTCTGGTGCTCCCAGCCCATTACACACTTCTCACTGGACTGCCCAGCTGGGAGCTGCACTTTTGGGATGAATTATGCAAGAAATGCTGTGAAGCATCAGAAATGCTGAGGATTGAGAAGAGTCCTCTCAGTGTCTGAACTCATTTGTGGATAAAGTCTGGCACTCACCTGGATTCCTCCAGAAAAGGACACGAGGTGTGGAAAGGATCACAAATTAATCAGTGGACTTTGGTTTTGCTTTGGTGTGCTTGTATCATGTCTGAACATGCAAAGAACTTGGTTTTCCACAAGGAATCCAGTAAATGGCACCTCTGTAAATCAGTTACTTCCAGTGTGTTTGTCTCATTTGCTCACCCTTTTCTCCCCTTCCCAGCAGGGCTTTCTGAGCACCTCCTTCCCTGGATGGAGTGGTTGGGGCTGGGTTCTTCCTGGGGTTTGGATCCCAGCTTGGGAAGAGGGTTGGTGGGCTTGTGGAGCTCCTCACACACAAAATTTGCCTTTCAACTGGATTGTTTTCCCTCCACCAGTGTCTGCCTGTTGGATCTCACTGCTGAAGGCCCAACTAGGAGAAAAAAAGTCCTGAAATCTGTATTTCCCCTGTTTTCATGGATAATTTGGAAATAACAGCACAGTTTTGGTATAATTCCTGTTCTCCTTCATCTCCCTTTACTCTTTTTCACATGGCCTGACCTCCTGTGTGTAGTTTTGGGGGATAATGTGGATTTTGGAAGATGCTGCAGCAAAACTGGAGCAGAGGGGAAGCCCTGGTTTTGAATTAGTGGGGTCCAGCTTGCTGTCCAATTCCTTTTGGAATATATGCACAGAAGATTTAAAAATAGTGATCAAAACCTGGGAAAAACACAACATTTTGGTTCAATTGTATTTAATAAGGAGCTGGAGTCCCCATATTCCTCAGGCAGCCAAATGCTCCTTTTCTTACAGCCATGGCACACAGGCTGGCATTGCAGAGGCAGATTAAATTGCTCCTGTTTTGTTACTCCCACCCTCTATTTTAGGGTATTTTAGGAAGGATTTTCCCCAGGTTCCAGCCCACCAAAGCACCACCTGTGTCTGTTGTATGGAGGACTCTGTGCTGGTGGGAATTCTCTGGAAGATGAGAGGCAAGAGGAGACTCCATGGCACAACCAAAGCTTCCAGCAGTTATTCCTGCTCTCCCAGTCCAAACATGACACTGCAGTGGGACAGTGGAGGAGGTGTTTCCACATTTATCTTTTCAGCTGAGATATGAAACCCAAGGTTCCCTCTGTTGTTCAGGGACAGATGTCCAGGGAGAAGTTTTGTTCCTTTGGCTGTGGGAAACCTTCCCTTCTTCTTTTTTTTTTTTTTTTTTTTTTTTTTTTTTTTTTTTTTTCCTTTCCCACTTCTTTAAAAAAAAAGACAAACCCATTTTTTGGTTTCAATACCCAAAAAAGAGGCAACAGTGCTGTTGGAGTTATCTCCTCATCTCAGAAATAAAAAAGACAAAATATTCTGGGAAGTATTTGATCCTCTGCAGGTTGGAATGGCTGAGGCTGCTGGAAAACAGCTCAGGGTTGTAAAGCACATGGAGCAATATCTGAGTGGGTGCTGCTCATGTGGGGGCACCCCATAATTTGCTCACGCTGCCCTTCTGCAGCAGCTTCCATCTGTGGGGCTCCAGCCACCTCCTGCAGAGGCCTGAATTAACCCTCCCAAGTGCCTCTGTGGGGTGGGCATGGAAATGTTCCCCATCCCAACTCAGGAAGGGAATTTTGGCCCTCAGTTTTGATTTCTTTAAGCTCTGTGTCCTCCTTTCCACGCTTTGGTTTTCCTGATAACACGGAGTAAGATTATTGATTTTCAACCCAGCTATGAGAAATATTTATCAAGCACAGTAGTATCGAATATAATCTGATTTGATGGGTTCTTTTGGGGGGATTTTTAATCTATTTTCTCCTCCTGGACAGGGGAGGGGATGCTGGCTTTCCATGCTGAGGCTTTGCTTTGCAGAAGGCCGGGGATATGTTATTTCTGTGGGGTAGGGAAGTGCTGAGCACCTCTAAAAACCACCCTAAACCTAAAAGCACTGATTAGAAAGTTTGGCTTAAGCATTTTGCCTGAGATGGCAGGGCTGATAATTGGATTTCAGCTTGCTGAGACCCAGTCCATTACTGCAGCTATAAATCACCGTGCTGCAATCACTCCTCTAATGCACCCTCAGTTCTAAAATGTTTCCTTTACAGCCTTTTCCATCTGTGCCCGTGAAGACACCTCGAGTAGAGGTAATGTAGCAATGGGGGGGTAAAGCTGTGCCTTCAGCAGCTCTGAGTGCACTGAAAGTTGTTGACTCCCACCCTTAAAGCAGTTTTGGGATATTTAGAGCTCAGTGTGCTGCATTTGGCAGCTTGCATGACTTTTAGTAAAGATTTTCCTGGGTTAACTCACATGAGTCTGAAGGAAAGTCACACAGAAAAACTGCACAGACAAATCTTGGCTTAATCAAGATTTAACTTCTTGAGATGCTCAGTTTGTTTTCACCCCAAGACCCAGAAGCTGCAAAAGTCCTGCTTTATAATGGATTTATTTTTTTTAATAGATCATGATAAACCCCTCACTGATTGCATATATTTTCCTCTGCCATTAAATTCTGCCCCACAGACAGCCAGGCCTCATTGCAGATAAATACAACAGCAGGGAGGTGAGTCTGGAAGCATCAGGGGCAGGGAATTACCTGGAATAAAGCACAGAGTTTGCCATGGGAAGCACTGGCTCATTTGGGATCCTTGCACTTCACAGCTCCATCTCCACCACAGTGCAGTGATTGCCCAGTGACCTTCATGTGCTTTTATATTTAATGTAAATCTCACCAGGAGGCCCAGCAAAGCCTGGCCCAGAGGGGCTTGGAGGTTGCAACTGGGGGATTAACCAGGAGGGGTATTCCAGGAGGGAATTTCTGATTTTGACAGCAGCCTGCCCTTATTTTTACATCACATGGGCCAGAACATCCTTTCATTTCCTTTGCTTTCAGCTTTTCCCTGCTTGCTGCTAAGAGAGAAGACAAAGGTAACAGGTCTCTGGTGATCCCTCCCTCACAATTAGCAACACCTAAGCAATTAATCTGTGAAATCCTCAGCATTGGTGGTGCCTCCATGTTTCTTCTATAAACCCAAACATTATTGCTGCTAGAGGAGATGTAAAACCAGAGATATTTAAAAGAATGAGCACTCAAACCTGCTCTTTTCTATTTTTTAATTAATCTCTTTCTGAGTTTTGACTTTTTCCCTGCAATGCTGCCTTCAGGGCTTTGCCTCCTTCCCAAGAACTGGACTTTGGTGGATTCAAAACCCACACATGCACAGGAAGGAATTCTTTCCAAAGCTGACCCAAATGTCATTGTCAAAACTGCACCAGGCATCATTTTGGCCCAGGAACAGCAAGCTCAGATGTTAAAGCACTGAAGCAGGCCCTCAGCAGCAGGAGGTCTCGTTCCTGCTGGGATCAGTCCAGGCAGCCCTCCTAGACATTTTTTATCCATATCAAGAGGAAGTTTGGGACTGGATTTAATCTGTTTCCCAGAAGCTGCTGATGCTTTCATGTAAAATGAAGAGTTTGCTGTCAAGACAGGAACGAATTTTTGGAGCCATCACGGGGCTATCCCTGATTTGTGTCCCTAAGAGATGAACCAGTTTGGGATGGGATGGCCAGAATGGTTAATGCTGTCCTTCCAAACCCTCATCTCAAATTCCCTTCCTACCTAAACACAGCCCCTGCCCCTGCTTAGGAACACAAGAAGGGAGAATTAGGCCACACCTGAGCACTCAGTGCTCCTAAAGTGACCCAGCTGAGTAAACCAAAGGGATTGTAACAAGCCTTTCATCTCCTAATGGGATCCCTTTGTGTTGATTTTAGCACTTTCTCCTCTCGGCTGAATTAGAGAATCCACCACACTGACACGAACCTTTCATTGTTGTGCCACGTTATTCATGAATTATTCCAGTTTCAGGGTTATTTTTGCTTTGGTCTGGAGCCTTATCCTAAAATATTGGTCAAACAAAAGACAGGAGCATCGTTTTTTCCACTTCCTGCCTGTCTGTCTGGAGCTGAGGGTCTGAGCAGCTTCCAGCTCTGAGGATCCACCTGATAATTTATGGGGATGGGATGGTGTGAATCAAGAACTTGGCATCCTGAGCCTTGCATGTGTTCTAGTCAAGCTCTAGTCCTGCTCCTCATAAATTATCATTACTGACCCACCCCATGAGAATGTGGGAACAGCAAAATCCATGTCCTGAGTCTCTTTAAACTGCAGGCAAAATTTGGGCTTGATTTATCCTGCCAGCCCCTCTCAGGAGACTCAGCAAAGAGTGTCGAGAACTTGGTCTCACCTTTGATGAATAAAATCTTGTGACATTCAGATCTCCACTCAAAAAGAACAGAACAGAGAGGCAACATCAGAACCCTGTGATAAGGGAAGATCCCCTGCCCCCTCAGTAAAAAAGGGATCAGGCCATCTAATATTGCACAAACTGACATCTCTGTTCTAAAAATAGCTGTCTGCACATTCAGTCAATGGGCTAATCCAATTGCCTGAGCATTCTTGGGTGCTTTATCATTTAAATTGTAATAAATCACTGTGCACCACGGGCTGGATGGAGCTGCATCGAGTTCCACTCCCACCAGGAACATGCGGGGACCAGATGAAATCAGTGTGACATGATGTCATTGAGCTGAAAATTCAATGCATGCCCTGTTTTGTCTTAAAAAGTTGGCTTGAAGGTCCCTTTAAAATTAGGGGGATTTTCCAACAATCGCTGCCCCTGTCACATTTTGATTCACTGTTCCTTCCCTTCGTTTATTTTAAATAATGAGCATGTGGGGCCTGCCTGTAAATCCATTGAATTCGATTGAAAAATTACTATTGATTCCAGACTTTGGACCTGTTTGATCAGGAATTTTGCAGTAAAACACAGAAGAACAACTATCATGCATATTTTAGGGCAGCTGAACTAACACACCAATGCTCCCATGAGTTCCTCAGGAATATGTTTCCACAAACTAATACCCACCAGTGCTCAGAAAAATTTCATTAGGTTCAGTATCCCCTGGTTTCTTTCTTAAGAAAAAGTAATGGGATAAACCAATTTTAACTCTCATAGGCAACCCCTTGTTTCTCAGAGCAATATTCCCCTGGACCACCTTAATGAATTCCCTCCTCGCCTTGGTTTTATACATGTTTCAGATATTTATACAAGATGTATGAACATAAAAGGATTATTCATAACATTATTGTTTCTGAAGCAGGGGACTAAAGCTAAACATAATCTGGTTCAATCCCCAGCTGATGTAAATCATTCCTGCTCTCCTGGAAGTTGCTGGGTGCTGTGCTCCCAGTCAGGAATTGCTTTCTGCAGGGGTGGGAGGAGGGAGAGCACTGGGTAAAACTGGTGGAAACAAAATCAGGTCACCTGTGGATGGAAATTCATCCCAGAGTTTGGCTCTGCTGCCAGAGGGGAAGGTGTGATGAGGTTCTGGCTCTGCTCACAGGTAAAGGTGGGGTGGAGATGGAGCAGCACAGAAATGAGCTTGACCCAGTTCCCTGGATAAGAACCCAGGGCCCTCACTCAGCTCCATCCCAGGACCTGCAAATGAGGTGTTTTAACCACTTCACACCCAGCTGCACATCCTGCTCTCCACTGCTGTGGCACTTCAGCCCTGTCAGCTCTTCCAGATTTATTGCTGCAGAGTTTCAGTGACCAAAGTGAAGCCCCTCGGGTTGGTCCACGCTGGTGATGGGCAGAGCTGGGGTGTAGGGATGGGGAATTTCACATCTGACTCGTTGTTCCCAGTGCAGAAGTGATAAACAGGGGATCAAGGGAGGGGGTGACTTGATAAGAAAGATGATGAGGATGGAATGGGAAACTAAAGGAGAGGGATGTGGGGAAGGGGGAGAATAAACCAGCAAGGGCTCTGTCTCCCATTACAAACTCTGTAACAGGGAAGGTGCTGGCCAGCCCCAGCCACTGTGAGCTGGTCCCTGTCCTCAGTGTCCCAGTGCAGGGACACTGCTCAGGCATCCCTGGGGGTGGGAAAAGTCCCTGCAGTGCCAAGGAGGGCAGAACCCACCTTCCTCTCCCTGCCAGCACTGCTGCAGGGTGCAGCCCTGCCTCCCCCTGGGCTGCTCACCAAGCTGCACTGCTCCTTAAACCCTCCTTCTGGAACCCAGATTAAGCCGTGGTAGTGCAGGCAACAGTGCTGGCATTTCTAGTGGGAGTTGCCTCCCCTGTCCCCCCTCCACTGGAAGCTGCAATGAGCAGCAGCTGCTGAAAATAGCCTTGGAGAGAAGCTCTGCTGCAGTCAGAGCACACGAGAAGAGCTCAATGTTCCACCCTTCTTTCCTCACAGACTTTAGAGGAGTTAATTAAAGGAGGCTGAGAGCTGAAAAGTGAGAAGTACCATTGCCAAAGCAGCTCCTCCGTGTTCCTTTTATTGCTCCTCTGACCTGAACACGAGCACAGACCTCATTCCTGCTCCTTACAGGCCATTTTTCCACAAACTTAATGGTTACAATGTGGGAAGCAGCGAGAGATTATCAGATGTTGCTCAGATAAGATGGATCTAATGGCTGAGTTGCAGTTTATAGGGTAAGTACAATTATTGTTAGCCCCCTCCTTTTTGCAGGCATAGGGAAATTGAATTATTTACCCCAAATTTCACATGAAGTCGTTCAGAGAGAGAGATAATTGGCCAAGGTAATACCATGTGCAGAGTTCCTGTGACAAAGAGAGTATGGAATTGAGACCAGTGCACCTTCTTTTCCCACACCAGATGAGAGCTCATGGCTATCACCTTGTTGTGGAAGAGATTTCCAATCCCTCTCTCATCCTGTGAAATCCCAGCCAGTTGTGATGTACTGAAGCAGCAGAGACAAAATCTTTAACAAATGGGGCCAGGAAGGAAACAGCTTTAATTCTTTGGCCAGAAAGCCTCTCTGATGAGCAGTGGTTTACATGACTACACACAGACAAGGACCCTCTGGGCTTTTTGTAAAGTCTTGTGGTCTTCATATTTGTAGGAGAAAAATGCCAAGAAATATCAAAGCTGTATCTTGTCTCACTTTGTTAGCACGATTCCCCAGCCTGCAGAGTGGATTCTTTTTATTGGACATGCAGGACCCCCTCTTTTCCCATCTGTTTCCAGTGAGGACCTTCCAAGCTTGGCACAGAGACCCTCCAACAGCTTTCAGTAAGGCCTTCAGCCTCTGGCCTGGAAGCTGAAAGTCACCATGGCCCTTTCATGCTTAAATTCCTGGTAAGAAGTTTGGTTTTCATGCTTTACTATGGTTTTCCTCCCAACTTTGATCTTCACTCTTGGGAGTCTCATTTACACTCAGCTGCATCCGCATCCCTGGCCTTAATCTTTCATAAGAGAGTGCCCTACTTATCAAAGTGTGACAGCTCTCCTAACCCCCCACCCACTCCCCAGTGGAGATGCAGGAACCTCCCCAACTGTTATGAAAACAGATGAGTTAAATTGGCTGAGCTGCTCCTTGTCATACTCCAAATATTTGGTCTCCTCTGTCACTCACAGCTTGAGGCCTTCCGTTCTCGACCAAGACTCCCCAAATCCAGAGCAGCTGAGGGGTGTTTTTCAGAGAGTTTTTGGTTCATTTTGGCTCATCATTGTGCTGGACGATGCTTTATTCTCGAATCACACAGGTATAGGATGTCCTGAGTTGGGAGTGACCCACAGGGATGATCAAATCCAACCCCTGGCCCTGCATGGACACCCCAACCATCCCACAATGTCCCACTGCTCCTGGAGCTCCGGCAGCTTCGGGGCCGTGCCCATTCCCTGGGGAGCCTGGGCAGTGCCAGCACCCTCTGGGGGAAGAACCTTTTCCAAATACCCAATAAAACCTCCCCTGACCCCCTTCAGCCATTCCCTCGGGTCCTGTCCCTGGTCCCAGAGAGCAGAGGTTTGAGGGCCACCTCACAGACTGATCATGGCCATATTCTCACCGTGCTGGGTCAGCAGTGCCATCACCTGGGATGTGCAGGAGCAATAAACCTGCCCCTTCACCACACACAGCCTCGGGGGAGGACAAAATCTCCTCCTGGGTCTGTGGTGCTGTGAGGGATCCCCCTGTAGGGAAAAGAGTGCTTAGAGGTTTGTGAGCAATGACTTTTTTTGGGGGGTGGGGGGGGGAAATAAATGGAGAGAAATGTTCATTCTTTTATTGGAGAGAACAGAAGGCTGAAAGTGAAACTTGAAAATTGCATCAGAGGGTGAAGAAGAGCTGGGAGCAAGTTGTTCCCCACGTCCACTGGAGATGAGGCCCATCAGACAGCTCTGGGATTCTTCTCAAAGGAAAAAACTCTCTTGTGCCAACTTCATCTGACAGAGAGGGAATCTGCTGGGCTGCAGGGTATGATACATTTTGCCTGAATTTGCTGGCCTTCTGTGGGTTGGTGACAGGTTTTTTCCCCTCAGCTTCCTCCCTAGCAGTCCATTTAGAAGTGGCTCATATTTTGTTATTACCTCTGATGGTTTTGGAAACGACCATATCTAGGAGTTAACTTTCATTTATGATCTCCTCATAATGATAAAGCAGTTCTTTTAAGAGTCCTGTTGCTTGCCAAAAAGCTATTATTGCAAAAGTCTGAAGCCATTTCTGAAATAATTTATTGGACAACTGCACTCGGAACAAGAAGCTCTCATTTAATACCAGTATTTAAATACATTTTAATGTACCCATAACCAGAGGATCCAGATGCCATGGATATAAGCTTAGCATTATCTTTCTTTTCAAAAGAACCATTTTCCCCAGTCCTTAATAAATGTTCCATTCATCCCTGAAGCTGATTTCAGGAAGGACACTGGGAGACGTTTGCTGAGCCAAGGGATCTCCACAAAGAGGAGGAAGCAGAAAAGGACAAACAGGTGCAAAGACATCAAAGCTTCTCCTGCCTGTGTCCAGAGCTTCCCAAAGGGAGCTGCCTGAGGTCTGGAAGCTGTGCTGCAACCCCAGGATCTATAAACCAGTGCTGGAGCTGGTTCCCATCCACAGCAGAGGAGGGCAGGACCCTCAAACTCCATGGAAATTAAAGGGAGTTTTGCACCTTCCCAGAGACAGTTCTCCCATGAGGTCAGACCTTGCAGGGTGGGTTTGGGCCCAGCTACAAAACTCATTTATTATATAAAGATGTGTTGTGTTGTTTCACATTTAGAAGTCACCCTCTGTGCCTCAAACACCGAGTCATTCACAAAGAGGAAAGCCTTGCTGAGTTATTTCCTTTCTCTGAGTCTCACAGATTAAGAATTAGTTGAGGTTTTTTTGGTTTTGTTTTTTAATTTTTGTTTTAAATCACATGAGTTGTGTGACTCACGAGGGCTGTAGGTGGTATTTGTTTTGGTGTCTGGAACCCCAGTCAAACTTGTCTTTGTCAGGAGATTGATACAGCATTGGTTTTGGCCAGGAGCAGGGGAGGAGAAAGGACATCACTTAGCAGATACTTAAAATGTGGTCAGGCTCTGAAAAGAAACTCTTAGAAATGACATTGTGGTTTTCCATATTTATTTTCTCTCCACAGCTTCCAGGAACAATCTGCTGAGCTCACAAATCCAAAGGTGATTTGTTGAGCTGTCACCTCTCCGTGGAGGGGTTTGAAAACCCCGCTCTTTTCCAGGGGCCTCTTCCATCACCACTGTTAATAAGGATTCCAGGCCTGGAAAGTGCCTGACACGCTGCTGATGGATGCACAGGGCTGAGTAAACTCCAGCTTGGGCTCTGCCACAGCTCCCTCAGCTTATCAGGGATAAGAAGGAGCCATAATTCAGCCTCAGCTTGAGTTAACACAGAGGTGCACGGAAGGAAGATTAAAAAGCAGGATGGTCTAGTGGGTTAAGACAGCTCTGAGGCTTTAATTCAAGTCCCAGATTTAAAATAATCATGGTGACTGTGCTCTACATCACCTCACCCAGCTGTGGGACTGAGAAAAACAGTTAACAATTAGTCAAATTTGTTAACATGTAGATAATTTCTTTTAACAGGATGGCTTTTTTTGACCAAAGCAGGAAGAAGGACTGCCCAAGGTTTAAAGGAGCATTTCCCAAGGTTTAAAGGGGCATTTCCCAAGGTTTAAAGCGGCATTTCCCAAGGTTTAAAGCAGCATTTCCCAAGGTTTAAAGGGGCATTTCCCAAGGTTTAAAGGGGCATTTCCCAAGGTTTAAAGGAGCATTTCCCAAGGTTTAAAGGAGCCCTTCCCAAATGGTTTTCATGGTTCTGCCATGGGACTTCCCACAGGGCAAAAGACACCTTTGCTATATAATGGGGAAAACCAGCATTGCTGTGTGGTAGCTGGGGAAAGGCTGCAGTTTAAGATGTTGTCCAAATCTGATTTTTTAGGAATGAGTCAGATAAAGCAGGACTCATTCTCTTCCTTTCTCACAATGCACAAACAGGAGAATGCAGAAAGGATAGAAAAGGGAAATAGGAAAAGAAAATGGAGAGAATAGAAACAGGAAATTAAAAAACTCTAAATACTGCTTTGTGCATTGGATAAAATCAGTTTGGGGGTTACCAGATCATCAGGAGTAACACTTTCACATGTTATAAATGCAGCTGGTGACAAACTCAAGTGCAGATTCCTGTTGCCTCTCGAAAACTGAATGGAAAAGGAGTAAGCCAACTTTCAAATGAAGGGTTTGGTAACAGCTGGCAATAAAGAAAGTTTGTAATTGCCCTGGTGACCACTTGCTTGGATGGAGACTGGAGGAGCAGCCAGATCATTCCTTCAGCCCCAAAACCAGTCATTGGCTTCCTGATACCTGAGCAGGAGCTCAGCTGGAACATGGAGGTGACACTGATCGAGCTCCAAAACTTTGTGTAAGTGTGGGAAATGCCACATTCCCTCCCCAAACACCCAGAGCTGACCAGTCCATGTGGAACGAAGCTGCTGCTGCTGCCAGAGCCAGCAGGGGCTCCTCTCCTCGGTGCCGTGCAGACACAGCCAGGCAAAAATAAATCAGAGCAACTGAAACATCCTGGGCTTGCCATGGCAAAAAAAAGTCAATCACACAAGTGAGGAGACTGAGAAAAATCACTTTGTTTCTTCCATGGAAAGTATTCAGAGATGATCAAGATGCCAAAAAAATTAAGTCATTCTTTTATAACCCATTAGACTGGGTGCCTATAGAGAAAAATGAGGGATGATCACTTCCTGTAGATACCTTAAAAATCAGGTAACTGGCTTGCCCATGTAAAAACATGCATAGGTTATGAATTTTTATTTCCAGAACATGTCATCTCTATGACTGACACACTCAGAGTATAATTTTCCCTTGCAAAGGTGGAGTAATTTTGGTTAGGCAATGTTTATTGCTTTGCATTCTTTTTTAATTGGATTAACTACATTTTAAACCAGCGCTCTCAGAAAAAGCTCCTTGGGAAGAAATTTGGCCTAATGAGACCTGAAGCTGTGAGCCAGGAATCCTAAGTCCTGTTTCAAGTGCTGTTAAAGCCTGGTCCAAACTGAAGTGGGAGGAAAGAGTCCCATGGACTCTTCAAAGGGTCTGACTCAGGCAGCTTTTTCTCTGTGGCAGTTTCCTCGTCTTTAAACTTGGCAGAAATGCCAATTTCTGAGGTATGGGAGCCTAATGATTCACCCACACTGAGCAAGGATCACGGGGAGTTTTGCCTGAGGGGCTGCAGAGGAATTACAGGAGGTTTATTTTATCAACAGCTCTTCCACAAAACTGTAGGAGCGAAGTTTAATCTGCGAACCCAGGAGGTTGGGGAGAGAAGACATCCGTAAAAATGTCTGGAGGGAATGGAAGATGGTGAAAAAAGAATATTGTGAGGGCTCAGGTTACGGGGCTGAGGAAATTTGCTACAGGTTTGGTTCCTGGGGCTTGGGCAGGCAGAGTTTTTTTCTCAGCTGGGAATATTTTGAGTTTGTGAAGCGTTTTACACCGAGTTTCTGCAGTTTAAACTTTGCAATTTGGGTATTTTCTGTAAACCCAAGGCACGTGTGTGTTGATTTTATCTGTTTAGAATTTATGGGTAAAAGATGGCACTTTTAGCTCATCTCCACAAAGCCCAAGGTGAACCAAGCCCTACCCAGCCATCCTGGTGTTTAAATTTGATCCCAGGCTGGAGTTGGTGAATTGGTCCCACTTCAGTCATTTTGCTTCCAACCTTTGGCTGAACGTCCCCAACTCTGTCCCTGTGACACAAACCCAGTTCCTGTGGGGATGGCTCTGATCCCTGAGGACTCCACAGAGCCCTTCCCAGCCCAGGGTGAAGCCATTGGGTAAATCCTTGGGGAATTCTGGGGTTGAAGGGGTCCTATTTAGCCAGGGGTCCCACCCTAGAACTGAGTGTTGGATCCCCACCCTCAGCTGCAGCCTCTTAGGGGCTGAGTGGGACTGGGAGGAACTGGGAGAGCTGCTGGGAGCAACGCTGCAGAGCCACCTCTGGTAAAGGTGAGTGCCCTGAAAAGTACTTTTTAAAGCTTTTTTTTTTTCTCCCCCACATTTCTGGAACAAAGAGAGCAGTGGAGAAAACAGGGCTGGAAGCTTATTGACAAATGCAACCCAGACACACACGGCGAGCACAGATTACAGTAATTTTAATTGCTTGTAATGCAGCCCCCTCTCCCCCCTCCTCACTCTCTCCTTCCTCCTCCTCCTCCTCCTGTGCTCTCTCTCCCCCCGCCGGTCCCCCCCACCCCCAGAGTTAATCTGTCGCTCGATTCTCAGCTTTTCTTTTGCTTCTGGTTTCATTTTCAGATGACAAAATTCAAGGCACACAGCTCTGCTGTCTGGTTGCCCTGGTAACGGCAGCCTATTATCGTACCTTGTCATTCATCAAGAAAGAATTGCACTTGACAGAGATAGACCAAAATGCCTGCAGTCTGCAGCATAAAAAAAAAAAAAAAATTAAAAAAAAAAGAAAAGGGGAAAAAAAAAAAGAGAAAAAAACTGTTTTCTTTTCTTCCAAGTATGTAAAAGGCCTTTAATGCCTATTTAGCTACATGTTTTATTTAACATGGCTTATTATCCACTAAAGTGATTGTCGAAACTCGTAGAAATAGATATTCCCTCCTCAAAATTAGATTTAAGTTGAATTTGTCACTCTGCCCAGCTTTCAAACCCTTCCAGCCTGGTGCACAATGTAAAGGAAATGGTTAAATGATAAACGTTTTGCATGTTGGATTCACCAAGTGACCACACAAATGCTGCCTTTCTGCTTAATTATGGCTTGTGTTGGGTAGCTTTTCCTGCTCTCTTTATGGAGCTTCAAAAATAATTAGCAGGGTATGTAATAAATAATTGAATTTTATCTTTAATTAATCCTTCAAGTGTAGGGTGTTATGGCATACAGATAAGTGGATGGCCATGAAAAGTACATGTGTACACACGTGTTGTGTGTCGTGGGGAGGGAGAGGTTTCTCTGAGCAGAAAATCTGTAATCACTCGTTCTAAAGTTGGACCAGTTCCCAAATTCATTGTTCTTCAAAGGCAGGAAAAGGTAATTGCTTGTTATTTTGCCTACCTCATCTCTGCCATCTGAATTAACCCAAATTAATTCCTGAAATCCGTGGCCTCGTACCTTTTGGTTGGTGAGCACTGAAACTCCCAGTATTGTGAATTTTTTTTATTTATTTATTTTTTTTTAATCTGGGTATTTTTCAGATAATTGTTTAAATAGCTGTAATTGAGGGTTGGGGTGTTTGGGGGCTGTTTTATGCCAGGATTTTGAGGCAGTTTTTTCCTTACAGTGGTCAATTTGCTTGTTAAAGGTGAGATCTGCTGTAAAATAGGTTTTATTGGCCATGTGGCATTTTAAGTACATATCCTCCTTGCTTGGGGTTTGCATCTCTGATTGCAGAATCTTTTGTCCGACGAGATCAGAGGACAAAATTAGGAAAGGCAGAGATAGCAGAGGTGAGGAAGACGGGGAAGGCACTTAAAAAAGGAGGGAAAAAGAGAATTCCTTGCACAGATCCCGATGCCAGCTCTGTTTATTTTCCTGGAGTGTGTCATGGGCGTCGTACCAGGAACTTTGGGAGCTCACTTTGCACTCCCCCACCGAAAACAGAACCCCGAGTGGTTTTCCTGCTCCCTCCTTCTGTCTCCAAGGGGAGCAGGCAGGGTTGGGATGGCCCCAAAGCAGAGGCAGAGCCTTCCTCCAGTTCCACCAGTCTGGAGCCCCAAACCCAGAGTTTGGGGGGTTTATTTGGAGCCCTGACAACAAAACCAACCAAAAAAACACCCCCAAACCCACCACCACCAACAAAAAGAGCAGAGAGAGAGGGAGATGCCCTTAAATTTGGATTAATGCCCCATTCCTAGAGCCGCTCCTGAACTTTCTCCTTTCATTCCGAGCGTTCATTTCCTGCCCAACCTCCGTCCTACCTTTTGATTCCGAAATCTCCCTTAGGCGAGGGGGTTTGGGCGGACAAAGGACTGAACAGGCAGAAACAATTAAACCAGCAGATACAGTGAAAACCAACACCGCAGCACCGGGGCAAGAAATTGCGGCGGGCGAACGAATTCTGTCGCGTATTTGATGTTTCAAGAGTCGCTCTCATTCTTGCAGCTTCCTGCAGCCTTCCTCTGGGCTAAAGGAACTCTGCCATCCCTCAGGACCTCATAAATACACAGAGGCACTGGAAATAAGGTGGTTTTTTTTTTTTTTCCTGAGTATTAATATTACATGATAATGTCATCGGAGGAAAAAAAAAAATAAAATGCTGGAGCTCGATCTTCTGCCTTCAGCTGCAAAATGGCTCTTTTAAGTTCCTTTTAAATGCTTGCATATGTCTTGATGAAAAATTGGAATTTAGAATGTTTATACAGCCCTGAATAGTGCAAGTGAATATCCTTTAAATTAGCTTTTCAAGTTGATTTACAGCCTGAGAATTCTGTAACAAGACGTGAGTGTTATCTGGTAAGAAAGGAATAGGTTCTGCTGTTATTGTCTGTCTGGGTGTCTTTGCTGGGAAACAAAATGGGAGCCAAAATGCCAGCTCTGAAAGGAACTTCCAGGAGCAGAAAAGCCTAAGTTAGCAAAGGAAGGAATGAACTTATTCAAATATTAAAGTGTGGATTGATTTTCTTAACAAAGGTGTTCGAACCAAGATTGATCAAATCTCACAGTACTGGGGAAAACCCAAATCCCTGGGAGTTGGGATTTGTTTTATTTGAGAAAGGACTGAACATCTATCAGTGATATCTAATTAATTACTTCTGTCTATTGATATGTGTATCATTTATTTCACTGTCTTCCCAGCCTCTCATTTCTTGCTGATAGTCCTGGTACCTCTGTTGGTGGTAGATGAGGAAATAAGGGCAGTGGGACTGAACTTTGTGTTTTTCTGAGCATTTTTAACCCCATATTCTGTTGTGGCCACCAAAAATGCAGTGGTTGAAGCTTCAGTTTGGTGGATAGAAAATGTTTTGGGGATGGTCAGGGCATGAAAGACCCTCAGAACTGCAGAAAAAACTGAGGGACCTCATTCAGGAAACTCAAAGGGTTTCAGCAACTCCTTCAGCTTTATTTGCCCCCTGGCTCATGGGGAAGAGCTGATTCTCCAATGCCAAGTTTTTAAAGCACACTTGGCACATCCTTGGGGTTTGGAGTCACCCCCTCCCTCCAACGTGGAAGTCAAAGAGATTCCTTCTCTGGGCCTGACTCAGAAAAAAACCCTGTCCTGCTGCAGAGGGAGGGAAACCCAGGAAAAGGCTCCCAAGCCTCCAAAAATTACCTCTGGAAGGTGAGGAAGGCTCTGCAAGGTCTTGGAGGAGCTTTTTGTGTGTGAGAGCCAGCTGGAGGTTTTATTGAATCCAGCCTTTGGGTATCCACACAATAAAACAGCTCCTGTAAAACAAACTTTTTCTCTCTCTCTCTCTTCCCTTTTTTTTTTTTCCCTCTTTCTTTCCTCCTACTGCAGTGAAAATTTGAGGAATGCTGTGAGGAAAGCAGAACCACGGCACAGCATGTGCTTATCTAAAGTTCAGGCAGAACAGAGTGACTCTCCTACCTTTGAGTATGTCTGAAATTAAAATGTCATGGCTCAGATTCCCACTTTAGCTCATGATGAGTTATATCCTGGGCTACAAATCTTCCCTTGCACTGACCCAGGCTGTGCTGGAAGGGAGATGCAGTTGTGGAGCAGCAAGAGGAGGGTTCTCCTCATCTCCTTGCTCCACATTATAGAAAATACCCATTTCTGGGCTCTTTTGGTGGGTAAAATCACTGCTTTCAGGGGCCCCACTGAAGGTTACGGTCCAGATCCACCTTTTTCAGTGGTAATAGCCAAGATCTTTCTCTGGAGGCACTGAAACCACACATATTTAATTCTTTTCTCTTAAATCAGTTAAAATGCAGTCAATAGCACTTGGGAAATGCAGCTGGGGAGTTGAGGGATGTCTGTGAAGGACAGTGTGGGAACAGTGGCTTTTTCTGTTGAATGATACAAAAATATCCAGGATCTGCTTGGGATTATTCCCATCAAGGAAAAACCATGAATTTTTAGCTACTTTCAGTATTCCTCTCTGAGGTGTAACTCACTTTAATCTGGTGACAACCTGCAGATTTCAGGTGTGGTTTTCAGCCCCTGCCTCGGGGTGGGTGTGCCACTGATCCATGGGGAATTTATATCCTGAGTGGAGTTTTCCAGGAGGGAAGGGGACACTCTGTGTGTCCCCAAGGTTTCTGCTCACTCCAAACCAATAAATTAACCCTGGATCTGACTCCCCTTAGTCCAGCCTAGCCTGGAGTTGTCCCTTTTTTGTGCTGAGGTTGGTGGGGAGGGTTCTCCTGGAATTTCTTATGCTGGAATTCCCTTTCTGCCCAGAATTGCCATGAAAACCACTGGATTTCTATTCTATTATTGCAGGAGTAACATCTCCTTCAGCAGGGAGGGATCCTGCCTAAAAATATCTGAAATTAGGAAGTGCTGGTGAAAGGTGCTTCCCTAATTCCTGATTATATTTTTCCTGCATGAGAAAAAATGGCTTCAGCTCAAAATTAGGGATTTTGGACTTAGGAACTCAAATGATCCATTGTAAACCATCAAGGAAAAATGTGCCATTTCCAAGCAATGCTTATACTGTCAGAAAGAGCTTTAAAAGCTGAAATAAATCTTCCCTTCCACATCAAAACCAGTAGAGGATCATTTCTGTCCACCTGGTAGGTTTTTTGGGGATGCTAAATCCATAAAAATACCTTAATTTATATCTTAGAGACAACTTTTCTAATTTTTTCAGGGTTCTCCCAGGGCAGGTTTTAAATTTAATTGAATTAAGACAATGAGAGATACTTTATTTCTTACAACAGGACAAATCAAATGGCCCCATTCAAATATCCACTTCTTCCTTAGTGAAATTTGCTTCCCAATTTCCATCAAGATTAAAAATTTCTGGTTTGGGAATTAGTTTAATCATTAGGTACAATGTCTTGCCAGACTAAATATCTGCAGTGGTTTAGGGAAGCATCAATGGCTCTTTGAGGGTTTTTTTTTCCTCAATTAAATCTGTAAAAATCTCCAAATGCTGCTTTATTTCATTACCAGTTAAGTGTTTTGGCAAAGATTTCAGGCAAATTTTGTAGCCTTTCCACCTTTTCCCTCAATTTCCTGCAGTCAGGCTGTTTGAAATGCTGGTAATTGATTATTTCTCTATTAATTTTCCCAAAACTATTTTTTCTCAGGAGCAAAAAGTGATCAGAACCACACCCAGCACAGTCACCTTTAAAAGCTCCTGTTTAGAAAACGAGGCAGAAATCCAAAATTGGATGAGGATTTCAATTGTGGGGTGGAAAGGACATTTTAAAAACACTTTTCATGTTTTTCTGTTCTTCCTATTTATTTCAAACAGATCATTTTAGGCATGGAAGTGTGTGGGATAGGTATTTCCCACCACCAGGAAATAGGATGCAGCTTAAGGGAGTTAGAGCAGGCTTTTACCACCCAGCTGCTGCTAAATACTTCTTCAACTCTTGATTTAATGACCAAGATGGATTTAAATAGAAAAAAAAAGCAACAGAAGGAGGAGAAAAGCAGAAAATTTCCTGTATATGTGGATCCCACAGCTATAAATAAAGGTTTCCCTGTGCACCCCAATCAGAGGATGAGTGGGGCAGTTTGGGTTGATATTTTAGCTTTAATTTTCAGTATCAGCCAGGCTGCTGAGTTTGATTCTGGTTTTCCTCCTCATCAGGCACTCTCTTGGTAGAAATGAAATGAAATATTGGTGTGAGGCTGTGACCTGAAGCAATTTGAGTGTCAGGTGTCCATCCTGAGCCTGGAAAGGACGAGATCAGGAATGTAATTCCCAAAACTTCTCGTTGCCTTCTACCTTTTGGAATTCTTGGCTCTCTTTGGGCTGTGTTCACCAGATTTTCTCCCTCAACCACGAGGGTTAAAATCCTCCTTTGCCCACCCCTCTTTTTGATGTTGCCACAGATTTCCATGATTCCAGGAGCTCTTTCATGGATAAATTGGTGGTCAGGACTCTGTTGCCACAGAGTTGGAGATCTCTGGGCTACCAAAAGCATTTCTAGCTCACAGTTGAGGTCAAATATTGCAATTTTTACCCCAGCTGGGGTAGGCTGGGTGCTGGTGAGGACTGGGGGTTTGGCTGGGATGGGGACAGGGCTGTGCCCTACTTAGGAGCCCCTTTCCTGCTGGCAGGGGGTGGTTTTGTTTGCTTGTTTTGATTTGGGAAGCCTCGAAACAAAGGCAGCTCCAACCCAGCCATCACAAAAGCATATTTGTAAAGATATTTGCTGCTAGGAATTAAACAGAGCAGAAAATACATTTTATTAAATTTTTGGGGGATTTTTCTGGCGGTTCAGGTGCTTTTTTCCTGCTGCCTCTGCTGTTTGTGAGAGGAGTTTGGGTGTGTTCCTTTCAGCCCATGATTTTAGGGCTGGATAATTCTCTCCTTCAGTTTTAAAAAAGAGAAAGGAGCTGATCTTGTGTGTGGCAGCAAACAGGGGCTGATCTCACCATTTCTGGGGATATAAAACCCCCATCTTGAGCATTTCTGTCAGGACCCCTTGGGGGAAAGTGGAGGGAAAGATGGGAAAAACAAAAAGATATAAAGGCAATTTTAAAAATTACATTTTGAAATGCTTTTAATGAGCAGCAACTCTGCTAAAAGCACCTGTCATTTACTTCCAAATAAGTTATCCTGGAGGTTTGGTGGATGCTTTTCCTGTGGTTATTTGTGGTAGATTGAATTAAATATCGTTCTGGGCATGCAGTTTCCAGCAGAAATCCCATTGAAATTCCCTCTGGAAATACAGATTCCTCACAGGACCAGCAGATTTGTCCATCTGGGGGTAAAAATCACCCCCAAACCTCCAGCTCACTGAGCAAGGTCCTACCTTGGCTCAGCCAGAGCTGCTCTGACAGCCCTTTGACCAGCCACACGTCACTGCTGGCTACAAATGATCAGCAATTCCCCAAAAATCAGACCTTGTACCTCTTTGTTGGCTGGAGAAATTGGTCACTTCCATGTGAAACAATGAGAAAAAATGGGCAGACTCCAATCTTCTTTATTTTTAATGATTTAGCTGCAAATAGGCAATTATTCTCAGCATCAATGTACACAAAATCTGTATTTTTCCAAGTAGTTCTGTCTGTGGTGGAGGGAAAGGGATGAATTTGTGGAGAATTATTGGGAGGAATTTTAGGAAACATTCCTTGTGCAAATCTTGTCTCTAATAACTGAGGTTATTGCACTTGTGCCTGAATTCTCACATGAATAAATATATCCAGGGGAAAACTCAGTGGAGAGGGATTTTGGGTCTTGTTTGAGCACACCTAGGGGGGAAAAAAAATATAAATTCTTTTTTCTCTCTTTTTAGCACCTTCATTTAAAATAAACTGCCTCGAAAGTATGATGCTGAAAAACAAAGGAGAAAGAGCAGCTCTTAAAGGAAATGCTCTTAAACATAAGGATATGAGATAATGAAATGGGCTACTGGGATAAGCATATTTATTGGGTTTGTTATGTATCAAATGTAACAAAAGTGAAGTGTCTGAAGAACTCCATGTGTGGTTCCTTCACACTCTTTGATCACACAATTCCCCCTTTAATTCAGATGCAGTAGAGCTTAAGTGGCTTCATTGATGTGTTAAGTGTGGAATGATTTTTGTATAAAATAAAAAAAAAAAAAAAAAAGAAAAAGAAGAAAAAAGAAAAAGGGAAAAAAAAAAAAAAAAAGAGCCCATTATGTGTCCAGAAAAGCCTTGTGTGCACTTGTTTATTGAGACAGGAAGTCGCTTTCCCACACCGAACAACGGTGCTGAAACACTGAAAAATTGTGTAGGGAAGAAAAGTAAAGGAAACTTAATTTTCTACCTGGCAGAAATCAGCCTCCGGAGGAAGAAGTAGACAATGAGATTGGGCTTCAAGTGAATAATAGAGGCTGATTGATTTTAGGAAAATGCTCCCCCCCGTTTATAGAGGGGGTTCATGTGCTGCTTTTGTTAGGAAAATGGGAGGCTTTGGGACAGGCTCTTTGTGGGGAGGCTGCTGGGGCTGGGGCTCCCCCAGAAGGGCTGCCAGGTACAAACACAGCATTTAAATAGATATTCAAAAGAAAAGACTCACTTTTAGGTCATTCCTTACCGGTTTATCACCGGCAGGGATCTTTGTGAGGCTCTGTGGAACAAAGCCTGGGATGCTGCAGTGGTGTAAAATCAGGAGAGTCGCTTTTATCTGAGACAAAGGAGCGACTCCCCGCTCCCACACCTGATAGCCAGGCCTGAATTTTAATATCTAAACCAGCAGAAAATAAATCAGATGGGAAGTTTTTTTAGGCTGAGGGTTAATACCTATTTACTCACACCCAGGAGTTTTAACAGGCTCTATAATAATAATATCAGGCTCTAACATTTGGATTATCTGGGTCTCCTCTTTGGTCAGGGAGCATTGGGGGGTCAAGGTGAAATAGTAAATTGGTGTTTCAGGGGCAGCTGTGAGTGCCCACAAAGGCCAGGAGGGCAGCAGGCCCAGAGCTGTGGGCTCAGAGCCCAGAGGAAGCGAGCCCAAGGTCTGAGGAGCCAGAGTGGCACAAAGACATCAAGTGGCTCACCAAAGGTCACCTCGTTCAGAGGTAGCAGAGACCAGCCCAAGGATCAGAATTTGCAGGTTCTGTGTTGCTGGATTTTCATAATTCCTGGCTTTTTTTCTGGATTTACTCACAAATAATGCTGTTTTCTCCCTCCACCACCGTTGGGTGCTTTTGTGCTCAGCGCCGAGGTCTCTTTTTACTTTGGAATCTTGTAAAAATGTGTGGTTTCCTCAGCCCTGCTGCCAAACCCGAGGCTGTTCAAACCAAACAAACACAAAAGCCCTCCAGAACGCAAAGTGGGCTTTGTAAATGTTACCTTGAGGTGGATTTGTGCAGAATGGTCAGAGGGAGAAATCCCAAATCTTCCCTTTACCCCAAACCTGCTCTGCAGGACCTCGGGGGAAGCCACCCTGGTCCCTCTGACTGCAGGGCACTTGTTCCTTTTCCCTGGATGCCAAATCCCCTCCCAAATGTGTGCCTTGGACCTCGGGAGTTTTTACCAGCCTCTCTTTAATCCTTGGAAAGCAGGACCGGGAGGGAGAGCAGGACCGGGAGGGAGGGCAGCACTGGGAGGGAGGGCAGCACTGGGAGGGAGGGCAGCACTAGGAGGGAGAGCAGCCCAGTTTCCCACTGGGAGGGAGAGCAGCACTGGGAGGGAGAGCAGGACCGGGAGGGAGAGCAGCACTGGGAGGGAGAGCAGGACTGGGAAGGAGAGCAGGACTGGGAGGGAGAGCAGGACTGGGAGGGAAAGCAGGACTGGGAAGGAGAGCAGCACTGGGAGGGAGAGCAGGNGGAGGGAAAGCAGGACTGGGAAGGAGAGCAGCACTGGGAGGGAGAGCAGCCCAGTTTCCTGCCACACGTGCACCTTCCCACTGGCACACTCAGCTCCCCCTTCCCTAACCCTGCTCTCCCAGAGCCTTTTCCAGCCCATATAAAACTCTTCTTCCTTTCAGCACCATCTCCCCACACCCAGCACATTCCTTTCATGTGCTCAGCCTGATGGCCTTATCTCTCCCTCTCACCCTAATTATGAAATGTGTGGTATGTTGCTGCTCCATGAGAACAGAGAGAGCTGCAACTGGGCAGAAGTTAAAGGACTCCTCTTATTACTCTTCAGGCAAGTCAGGGTCAGGATAAACTGGCAGTCCTTGGTTGTTTGGGTGGGGATTTTAATCCCTTTTTCCTTGAGAATGAAAAAAAATTGTAATTACCATTAAACCCATAAGCTACATCTTGGTTATAAGGATGGTTTGAGGGAGGATGTTTGCACTGAGCACTAATTTTGGGGCTGAAGTGTCAGTCACACCTGACAGACACTGGGGCAGCCCAGAGGACTTGGATGTGGAACTCAACCTGGGGCTGTCGTGGTCCTGCTCTCAGCACGGATTGTCCTCTCTGCTCCCCAGAGCTGCAGGACCCCAGTGTGGAGCAGCAGAATTCCCACGTCTGGCAGGCGTGTGGCCCTTAAAATGCAGCTGTCAGATGCTTTGCAGTGGGGTTTTCAAAGAGGATGACTCCTGGCTTATGTCTGCTTCCACCAAAAGTGGCTGGGGCAGCAAGGCAGGGAGAGGGATGCCTTTGAAAATCCCACCGTGAAATGCCGTGGATCGGAGATCTCCTCGGAGCTGGCAGAACCCCCCTCTCCCCCAATTATTTGAAAACACAGACTGCATTAGCCTGGTCATCCGTTGAAAAAGAGGAACATATTCGTGACCTGCCATCCATTCCTGCTCCTCCTGACCCTCCCCCTAGCCCCACTCTGTCAGCCCTTAGTGAACCAAAAACTGGCTTTTCTGATTTGAATCATGATTCAGCCTGATGCGATTTGAAATGCCTGAATTCTTAACCCCCTGCATGATGGGATTTTATCTAATGGAAATGCCAGCAGCCTTTAAGTCAGGCATGGCAGAGCCTTGCCAGCCGCTCTACCCAGCATGCTAAATAAATGATAAATATTGTTGCACATATGTTACATCTGTCAAAAGTCTCAGCATCACGCAATCATTGTGTGGCCTTTATAAGGTGATGAAAGGAGCAAAAACAACAACAAACCCTAATGCAAACATCAGATAGGCATTAGAGATTCCCTGACAGTGCAAATAAAATTCTCAGTTGGTGAAATAGGCATTGAGAAGGAGGGATGTCTTTGTTGGGTGAGGTAAAGAGCTGAAAACACTGGATGTGCTGTGGATTTAGAGACTTTCCATCAGGCCAAGCAGCTCCCAGCTCCTCTCCTGTCTTTAGAGTGCAGTGGAAACGGTGCTTTTACAATTCTCATTTAAGAGTGAGTCCCAAGTTCTGCTTTTGAGCACCAGGTTCAGGTGTGGGAGAAGGGAAGCAAATAAAGAAAACTCTTCTTGATGTTACTCCTAAATGTTGATGTGCAGTCTCACGTCACACTGAGATATTTCAGCCTGCTGAAGGTTGGAAAATACACTTTTCCTCTTCCCCAAGGCAGGATTTTTCAGTGTCCCTTGCTCCAGACGGGGCATTTGGCCAGGCATGGGGAGCTGGGCTCATCCCTAATGCCAGGAACCCGCAGCTTCCCAGTCTGTCTGAGCTGTGCCAGGGTCACCTTGAAGGGCACCCCAGCCCTGCAAAGGTCCCGCTGTGCCTGGGGGAAGGAGGAGGCAGGAGAGGGTGGGCAGAGGGAGGAGAAGGCTGTCAGTCTGCTGAGCCCTGGCTCTGCTGCTCTGCACCAGCTGAGCAGGGCTGCATCTCCTCCCCTGCAGCAGCTGGGAACCTCTGCAGAGCCTCCGAGGAGCATTTCAGAGGCTCGTCCTTCCCCAGGGCAGCAGTGGGGCTGCTCCACCTCCCGCCCAAGGCTCTGCCTAAGGGCAAAATCGCAGCCCAAGAAATGTATTCCTCTCTCTGTCTCTCTCTCCCTGCTGAAAAATAAGGGTCACAGTGGCATTTACCTCTGAGTCTATTAAAAAACATTGAACTCCCAGAGTGTGGCATGTGTGTTTCCTATTAGGAAGGCAGTTCCAGACTAATAACCATTTTTAATGGCTGTCGTTGTGCTTTGCACTAAATGATATCAGCCATTATTGCAGGAGAAAGGCAGAGAAGCCTGGAAAATTAAATGAAATCCTTCTGTGGAAATTTCAAAGGGGATCAAAGATGCTCCCCCAGCTTTTTTTCCTTGAGGCCAGGTGGAATTTTTCTAGTTCCAATGTGAGGTAGGGAACCCCTGGAAAAGCAGAAAGCAGCGATGATTTTCCCTTTCCTCCTTTAAACGAAGGAGCTCTTGGAAGTCAGATAATTTTCTTATTACAAATGAGAATAGAAATGGGTCCACTGAGGCTTGGCAAGGTCAGTGGGTGATGGCAGAGAGCAGAATGGGGTTTGGGCAATCCTTTGTTTGCTCCTCTGCTCTGGTTGTGCAGGAATCAATTCTCCTTGCAGGGGGTGATTCACCTTTTTCACCTCAATGCAGGTGAAAAGAGGTCAGTACCCCAAAAATGGCTGTTCCTCTTCTTTATCTGTAGCAGGATCCAAGGATGGTCGGGTCTGAGAACTTACCTTGAGGAACAAGACAGGAGGGAGAGCCAGGGACAAGTTTGTTGACCTCCCCAATATGTTTTGAATTAGTTGTAGACTGTGACCTCAAGTTGAGAAAAATTCAAACCAGCCTGGTGGTGTTGAAGGAAGTCAGATTTGGCTGAGGCCTAATGGTTTGTAATTTAGTTTAAGACCATGACTGTGAGGCTTAAAAATCCCAAACAGTGGTGCTTGCTGGCAAGTCGAGCATCTATTAATGACATGGCAGTGAAAGCAGAAGGGTTTTTTTCTCTCAGGGTTCAGTCCTGCCAGGTTTGGAGCTGCCCAGACCTCCCACTATTTCTGTGGGAAGGGGAGGAGCCCACAAATTTGTAGGATCTGACCCTCACAGGGATAAATCATCTTTGACCCCTCAATTCCAACAGAGTTACCTCATTCAGACAAGTGCAGAAGTGTCCTGGTACCTACAGGGAGACTCTGCAGGTCAGGGTGATCCATTTAGATTATCCTATTAAAAAAGATGCAGCCTGTTTTCCAAATGCACACAAATCTAACTAACTTAGTTGCTCTAATTAGCCCCTGCTGCAATTTCCACCATGCCATTAAAATAAGTTATACTCAAATGCAATGAAATGCCTGTAAATCAAGGGAGATTAAAAATCCCTCTGGCTGCAGGGATGTGTTTATCATAAGGGCTTTAACATGCTGAATTTTAAGAGATGCTGCACACTGAGGCAGCCTGGGTTCACAGGGAGGAGCAATCTGTCTGACTGCATCCTCTCAGGGAGCTGAGGAACCAAGAGAGATGCTGCTGTTGTACTTCCCTTTGTTTTTCAGTACAAAATATGTGCAAATTCAGTTGTTTAGGCTGAACGTGGGTGTTGTTTTGTGCCTGCTCAGAGCCTCCTCTCTGGGTTTCGTTTCCCAGTTGATGGTTGGGTTGGAATGAACCTGGAACTGAGAGGAACTTCAGGAGATTATCTGACTTGTAATGAATTTGGTTTTAAATCCTAATTTTTTAAGAAATATTTTCCTTAGAAAGGGAATCAGGACTTTTAAGTTTTAAACTTAATTTTGAAGTTAAGTTTACATTTGACTAAGGAAGTGGCATAGAATAAAAATTGTTTTAGGTTATTTTATGGAATAAAAATCACTTTAAGGCTATTTCAGCAAGACTGGGGTGTGTCAGGTGAGCACCTAATCCCTGCATTTGTGCCAGCTTTCACTCATTGCTTATTAAGCCTGTATTCGATTACCGAATTCCCTATTTTTCTCCTCTTTTGGATTGGATTTCCAAAGGTATGCGGTGTTAGGACAACAAGGGATGGCTTTAAGCTGAAGGAGGGTAGATTTAGATGGAGTATTGGGCAGGAATTGTTCCCTGTGAGGGTGGAGAGAGCCTGGCACGGGGTGCCCAGAGAAGCTGTGACTGCCCCTGGATCCCTCAGAGTGTCCAAGGCCAGGCTGGACAGGGCTTGGAGCACCCTGGGATGGTGGGAGGTGTCAGGGTGGGACTGGATGAGCTTTGAGGTTCCATCTGACCCAAACCATGCTGGGATTCTGTGATCTCTTTGGTTGTATCCCCTTGGGCATTCCCTCTCGCTTACATTCCCTGCTCTTTTCCCCTCCTGTGTAAAAGCCACCGAGAAAATGGGCCCAATCTCTTTGAAAGGCACGAGGAGCTGATAAGATTTATCCTCGGTCCGGTTCCAGAGAGATTAATTGCCTGGCTGAGAATCAGTTGGGGAAGGCTGTGGCTAATCTTCAACCCAAGCTCCCTTCCCAGCATCACAGGAGAGCACAGCAGTTATTTTATGCCCTTGTTCCTCCTGTTTATTCTGGCTGAATCCTCTCCTCCCTCCCCGCCAGCCCTGCCGGGGCGGCCGGCGGCGTTGCCATGTCACTGCAGAGCCTTCCTCTTCCCAACAGTTGTGCAGAAATCCCTTCTCCTCTGCCATTCCTCCTCGGCAGCAGCAATTTGTTGTTCTCCAGGAGTAGCTGCAGCTCAGCCCCTGCCGTGCAGCCCGAGAGGAGCTGCACACACACAACTCCTGTTTGCAGCACCGGGACCCGCTCGGATTTTTGCCCCGATAGAATTCTCCTTCTGTTTTACCAGACAAATAATCTGTTGCGACTCTTCTTGCTCCTTATCTTTTGCAGCTTGGCCCGGTTCCATGCACCATTTTGTTCTCAGAGATGCCTAAGCTGATTCTTCAGCGCCAGCCAAAACAAATGAGAGTCTTGGCTGGCGGCGTGGCAGCAGCAGCTGGTTCCACTGTGGCTCCTGCACCCAACACTGGGGCAGCTCAGGCTTGGATGGGGAGCCCTGTCCCTCCTGAGGGGCCTGGGGAGCAGGCAGGAGGGAAGTGAAGTCCTGTGCAGTTGGTTGTCTGATCTGGTTTTTAGTGGAACAGTGAAAGTCTTTATTAGAGTCTTTATTAATCTTTATTTACCGTGAGCTGTCCCAAGGTCTTGCTCATGAGGGGTTCAGTGGGCAGAGGACTGGGAATTGGGACATCCAGGACCTGTCCCAGACACTTCCCTGCCCTGTGACTCGGTTTTCCCTGCCTTGCCAGCCCCATTCAGGCTGCCAGGGCACCACAGCTGGAGCTGGGGTGGCTGCACAGCCCCCCAGAAAAGGTTCCTGCTCCCAGCTGGCCCTGGCTGTGATGGAATTATTCCTGTGCTGTGCAGTTTATCAGTGCTGGTGCACAGAGCAGATCCTACACAACCCTCAGTAGACTTTTAAAGCCCACAACGAGCACAGCTGGAGTTAGAGAAACAAAGAGAAGGTGTAGAGATAAGATGGTGATTAATGAATAAAAAGTGCAAGAAGAAACGAGGTTCAGTAAAGTTTCTGAACTTCTGAAATCTGGAATCTTGCCTCAGTGTGGGTCTGAGCTTTGTGGTGCTGCTGTGCAGTCACTGCTGCACAGGTGAGGAGCTGGTGCAGGAGCTGGATGAGTTCTCAGCTTCTCTTTCACAGATTGAAACCTTCTTTTCCCTTTTTCCTGACCATTCCAGTCCAGGTGAGGGGCTTGCCATTAGGAAAACCAGATGGATTTGGGGACTGCTTGTGAGTTTGGGCAAATTCTCTGGTCTCTGATTCTCCCTAATGCCCCACCTTTAATAGCATTTTCTTACAGCTTCTGCAGGGCTGCTGTGGGATAAAGATAAAACTATTGAGGTGTGTGGCTGTGTAGAGACTGGGAAATGACCAGGGATGGATTTATGGATTTATAGATTTGTAACATGGGAAGACCAAGCTGGTCAAAACCTTGTAGCCACAGTGTCTCTGCCGAGCCAAAAGAACATTATGTCATGGTGAAAATGCCACGCATTTTATTTGAAAAGGACATTATGGCAAGGCTCTAATCAGATCCCTCAGTGCCTTAGACAGCTTCAGAACCTGATTCAATAAAAACATGGCTGGACTCCAGCAGGATGAGGAGAAGCAGGCTCGCTGTGGGGACTTATCTCAGCCTGCAAAACCTCTGTTCCGGAGCACTTTAGAGCACTTGGGCTCCTCTGGGTTGTTTGCTCTTGAACAGGGAGTTTCTGAGGGGGGACATCAAAAAATATGATGTTTGGGTGGGGAGAGCTAATTGATTTGACAGTTAATCAAAAAGTACTAAGGGAAAATCAATATAGAGTAAAACAAGCCAGTCTTCAGTTCTATATTGTATTCCCAGTGGCATTGTTGATTGTATAGCATCAATGTCATCTATTTCAGATGGATATGTTACCAACTATAATGCCACTGTTGATGTTTCAAAATGCTTCTAATCTCATTTCAATAATAGCTTCTGTCTCTCTCAGTGACACACGTGCCATAACATCCCTGGCTAAACTGACAGCACTAATAACACACTGGGAGTTTTTATTATTCGGACCCCTGTCTGCATTTTTGATCACTCAGGGGGTTGTACAGCAGGAAGGGCGAACAAATCCCTGAAATCCTCAGGTGAAGGAGTGCCTGGACATTCCCAGACCTGTGCTGGCTCTTGGAGGGTCAGCTCCTCAGCTAACAGGGATTTGGGGATTCAGGGGGGATCCCAGAGCTGGGAAGGTCTCAGAGTAATTCAGGAAGGGTGAGTTTAGGGCTGAGCTGGTGGCCAGGACTGTGGTTTAATTGCTGGTTTAATTATGCTGCCTCCTGAGGTCTGGGCTCTCTTCAAGTGGACTAAAAAAATCCAACAGGGAAATTCCTTGCTGGTTTTCTGGGAAGTCTTCCTTTGCATCAAAGCCTGACACACCAAAATCAGTGTGGGTTTAGGGCCTCTGCTGTGGTTTTAGGGCTTATTTCATTTTCATCCCTCTTGCAAGCCAAGAGTGAAAACTGGATGTGCCACGAGCCTGGATGTGCAGGGATGGCAGAGGGTGAGAGGGACAGCTCATGGTGAATCAGGCTCTCCAGACCAGGCAGGGAGCTCTCAGTTCCTGGATGTCTCATTCTGGAGAAATTCAGAGTACAGCTCATAATCCTTTTAGTGATAATTTGACTTGAAAATTTAAGGAGGTCTCTGGTACTTTTTATGGGGAAAATTGCAGCATTTTTCGTGTCTTCCCAGCCTCCTCCTGGACCAGGCTGAGCAGTGAAAGCCCTTCAGCAGATGCTCTGCTACAGACTTAACTCCAACTCCACTGACCTGGACTCAGACTAAAGTTTTACCAAATAAAAAAGTCACATCAGAGTGAATGGACTTGAAGCCTGTGCTGAATTTTAAACTCGGACTTTGCCAGAGTCCTGTACTTGAACCTGTTTCTGGAATATACAGGATGTAAGTGGGAACACAGGAACAGAACCTTTCCAATAGATCCTTCATTTAAAACAGCTTTCCTCTTCAATTATCAGCAGGGAATTTAAATGGGATGAAAATTCAGTCCTTTATTTCTGATTTTATCTTTTCTTTCCTCCATTCTTTTGCCGAGGAATTTTCCCTTTATTAACTTTTTGAGCATAAAATGCAGAAAACAAATGAACAAACAAAACCTGGAGCAATATGTGAGATCTTTAAACTAATTCAGCAGTCGTTATTACTGACATCAGGAGAAAGAAATGCAAGAACACAAATCTATTGCTTTAAGCTGGGATTTTCAGAAGAGCCTGTTGGAGTTTGGCACTCAAATCCCATGAAATCCCCTTTATACTTTTCACTTCTCTTTCTTTTCTTTTAATTTATTTTTCCTCGACATGGGAAAGGCCTTGGTGCATTTTGTTGGGGAGGGTTATTACACCATGGTTGGGATCAGCAGCCAGGACTGGAGCCAGGTCCGAGCTCTTGTGGGGCACAGAGGAACAGGGAATTCCTGCTCTGAGCAGGGATGGGAGGTTGTGGAGCCAGGTTTAACATTGCCCAGAGGAGCTGTGGCTGCCCCTGGATCCCTGGAAGGGCAGCTTGGATGGGCTTGGAGCACCCTGGGGTAGCAGAAGGTGTCCCTGCATGGGTCAGGGGTGGAATTGGGTCATCTTTAAAGTCCCTTCCACCCCAAACCACCCTGGGACTCCATCCTGAGGGGAAGGGAATCGGGACACGTCAGTGGAAGGGTGAGAGGATGAAGAGGGAGCTGTGGCTGGGGACAAGGCAGCTGAAAGAAGGCCCAGAGGATGAGAGAGGCAGGGCTGTAAGGTGCAGTACTGACAATTATAGACACACTCAAGGCATCCTGGTGCTTTCCAGCCCTTGGGGTTGCTGTTGTCAGGGTCCTCCACCAATGCCTCCAGCCAGAAGACTCAGCTGGTTCCCATCAGCCACCTTAGTGAACAATTACTGATATTCCAGGCAGATGGACACGTTGGACAGGAGCTGTTTGGTGGCCCTGATCCTGGTGTAGGGTCCTGCACACCCCATGTGACAATTCCTAATTAAGGGGACAGCCACACCCCACCATCCTGACCTCCCCTCGCAGAGGGGCACGGGGGATGTGCTTTCTCCTCTCCCAGCAGCTTGTGCTTCCATCCCACGAATATTTTTGGAATTTGTGGCAAACCCCCCAGTCCTGTTGGGACAAGCCAGCCTGAAGGTTGCTGTAGTTAAGCCAGCCCTGAGCTCTGTTTCTCTTTCTCTGCCTGACAGAGGAAAATTGATCTTTTCGAACACACCCACCAGAATTTGCTCAGTTTTGCTTCTCATTTTATCCCTCAGCACAAACCAAGAGTTTCAACCAGATTCTCTGCCCTGGCCATCAAAGCTCTGAAACATTTCAGGACTGCAGAATATTTTGGATATTTGGTTTCCTATTCCAGTCCTTCCTTTGGTGCTGATTCCTGACCTCATTATGGTCTCTCTCACAAAGATGAGGTACCAAAAATGAGCTGCCTGATGCAGCCCCTGAAGTGAGGCTGCTGCTGGGGTGACCTTTTCATTATTCTGCAGTTTGACTGACTGGCTATCCCTTTCCCACACGGCGAGGAGGTACAAGCAGCAGAGGAAGGGAAAGGCTGCATAATCAGCATGCAGAATGCAGAAAAGGTCAGGATAATCCACTCTGCACAAGGGATGGGTGTGCAGGGAGGTAACACAGGCAAACCTGAGTTTCCTAAGCTTCAGAGCAGGTTGTGCTCTTCCTCCTATCCCCCCCTGCCCAAAGCTACCCACAGAGTTGTTGTTTTTAAAAATGCACGTAGTCTTTGCAGGTTTTCACAGAGCACACACCTGTCTGCAGGACAGGAGCAACAAGATTTGGGGGGAAATACCAGAAAGCTTCCAGCACCCTCTTCTTTCAAACAATCACTTCAAATATCTTGCTTCGGTTCAGTTTTTTACTCTTTTCCCTTAAAAAATATGAAAAGAGGTATTACATGAATATTGCAAGAGGCAGCCTGTTAAAAACTGCAAATAGAGTGAGCTGTGTTCCCTTTTTCTACTGGTGAAACAGAATCAGCAAGAGAGAAAAAGGGAAAATGGGAGAGATTTTTAAAAGTAGTGTTTTGTTCTGTTCTCTCAGCTGCAGGATGGAAGATTTGAAACAATGACCAAGTGCTGGTTTTCTTCTGAAAATTTCATGGCCAGCTATTTAATATTTCTTCTTATTAACCCTCCTGCAGAGCAGTACAAATTCCTCAGCTGCAAGGAGATGCTCAGGGACAGCATCACTGTATTGAAGTCGAGATAGCTGAATCCATCACAAGAATTAGATGGATGTTCCAGTCCACATTTACATGCCTAACAGCAGCAGAGGGACAGAAGTGAAGAATAAAATCGAAATAACCTGTAGGAGGAAGTTCCATGTTATTGCAAATCAGGTTGGTTATCTCCATTAATCAAGCTAGAAATCAGCCCTCTCCTTTCTTGGAGGTTCCCTTCACGAGATTCAGTGTAACCCAAAGGGTAGGAAATAATTACCCACAATTAGAGAATGTGCAGGACAAGCCAAGGTCAAGGTGAAGCTCGAGGGAACTTTCATCAGCCACTGGAAGGGAGGTTGGGACCAAGCTAATAAAACCCCTGACCTTCATTACTTTGCTGTCTAAGAGAAAGCCCAGCAAGGAGGAGGGTGTATTCCTGGTGTCATCCCTCATCTGGGATGATTTTTAGTCACAGCAAAATTTATTGGACTAAAAACCCTGCAGACTGCTTCAAACTGAGAATATCAAACCTGAGAATGAGGTTTTGCAGCAGCTGCTGACTCATTCATGACTTGTTTTTGCCGTGATTTTTGTTGTCCCTGTCCATCTCTGTTGCCTGGGATCCTGGAATTAGCATTTCCTTTTATCACCTCAGGAGTAATCCCTTCCCTCCTGGTTCTGCCAACACCTCTGCCTGGCTCAGCTCTCCAGCCTTTCCCTGGATCCATCGCCCCACTTTGCTCTGTGATTGAGTCCTTCAGGTGTCTGTGCACAGCTCCTTCCTCACATCCCTGCAGGGTCATGGCCATGCCCAGG
>JACBWW010000043.1:4580555-4711883 GCA_020086605.1 Lanius collurio | reverse complement strand
TGCCATGGAGCATCTGCTGTCTTCTCCCCAAGTTCCTCCCTGAAGAATGGATGAAGAGCAAGAGTTGCCCCGTGGTTTGGATGAAATTATGTCTCTTTATTAGGTCTCCCTTCTCGGGAAACAATTTATTAGCCACAAGAATGTTGTGTTATACTACCTCCTCCTTTTTGCCTGGGAATTTACAGTTCACACACTGCACCAGCACATAAATCCAGTTTTATTTCTCAATTTATTCACCTGGAACTAAGTGGATTAAATTTTTTTTTTCTTTTTTTTTTTATTTAAAGGAAACCAGCACTGCATTTCCAACCAGCACCACTGCAAACAACAAGCAGGCAAATTAGAGGTAGCTGAGGCCGTGCTTTCCACACAAACTTTTATGCTCGCCGAGCTTAATGGCGATTTTTTTTTTTTTTTTTTCCCTTTCCTCTTTAATTTTACCTTTAATGACCCTCTTAATAAACCGGGATTGATTAGAATTTGGCTTTAAGAGATGAAAGGGCTCTGCAATTATCTACTTGTATATGCCCTTCAGTAAACTACCTTGTCTGCCCCTCTCCCACCTCCCCTTCTTAAGAAGACTTTCCCAGGTCCCTCTTGGCTGCGGTTGAACGATGTTGGCTCATGTCCATGCTGCAACAAAGACCTGGCATTCCAGCTGTCTGCTTCTAATCTCCAGTGTCAGCTCTTGTTAATGTTTCAGCATGAAATCAGAGGGGGCAAAGCTGCATGGAATATTAAAACCATGATCAGAATTCCACTGAAATGCTGATAGTCTGCGAGAGCGCCATTAGGAGGGCCGGCAAATCGCTGCCTGGCGTTGAATAAATATATAAAAAAAAAAAAAAAGGGAGAAAAAAGAAAAGATTTCCATCCACGGGGGGAAGTACAATCAGTGAATCGCTGGGCTAAATTAGCATTTTTTCAATTGGGGATCGAAGTTGATTTATTGTTCTACACAACATTAATGTAACTGTGTGCTTGACCTGTTAAGGCAGCTAATTTTTCATTTAAATGGGTTCTTTCTGTATGCAAAAAGGTTGTAATCATATTTCAACTTTGCAAAGTGATCAGGGAAGTACTGGACTGTTTCAAAATTGTCTTAAGGAGTCTCTCTTCCCTCCCTCCCTCTCTCCCTTCCCCCTCCCTTCTGCCTAGTGGTCAAGGGCAAGCAGTTTGGGGGTTTTTTTCCTTAAAAAAAAAAGCTGTCTCAAGTAATAAGCTTAATTGTCATTTGACTTGAGCTGTTTTACACCCCTTTGACCACGTAAAAAAAGCATCTGAGTGGGTGTAAATATCACAGCCCCAAGCCCTGCAACAGGAGCTGAGTGTACAGGGAGGGTCTGTCCCATGAATAATCGCAGAGTTTGGATAAAGAAGGGGGATTTTTATCCTTCCACATTTATTTTTCTGACTGTCCTGAGCAAACAGTTGCTGGATACAACTGCAGACATCTTGTGTATTCTGTAGATATTCTCAAAAAATATAAAAAAATGCTGATTTCAGTGCAGAAGAGTCAGAAATGATGAGAAATAAGGGCTGAGCAGTGTGACCAACACAGAGCTGGGTACAGGATGAGGAGTGCAGCAATTCCTGCTGCTTTTAATCGACTTTGCACTGTCTCTGCATGGGAAGAGTTGTAGTTTTCCAGTTTGTTTTGCAAATGGAAGCGATGACTTACTGGAAGTGACGCTGGGAGAAAGTGCTGCTGCTAATGGCTCTGGAGAAAAATGAAGCTGTCCAGGAGCAAATTTAGTTTTCTGCTCTGAAAGGCCACTCTGTTTTGTCATTTCTAGTTCAGGGAGGGAGGGATGGGTGTTCCAAGGCAGAAATCCAATCTGCAGGAGGGACCTGCTGAGGTTGTCCCTTCCTTCCTGGCTGAGGAGGTGGAGATTTTCCCCCTCCAAGGCTGGCAGGATGGGAACCCTTCCCCACCTGAGCCCAGTTTGTTTCCTGTTAAATGCACCCACCTCAAACCCATCATCCCCAACTGTTGCTGCCTCCTGGTCCAGCTTTGCCCCAACCTGGGACGAGCCTTTGTCCCCAGTGACACTCCCCAGATGACAATGGCCAGCACCCCAGAGCCTCCTCCCCGAGAAAGGGAAGATAATATACATTTCCAATTAGTGCCACACATTCTGGTCATGTTCTCTTTTTACTCCCTAACTATCTTTGTTTTGCTCCAGAGCTGTTCGGTCATTAATGAAATCCTGCAGTTCTGCTAATCCTGGATACAATGCAGCTTTTCTCTGGCAAGCTATCCCTGACATAAAACTACAGTTACCCAAGCTCCCCACCACATTAAGATTCGTTGTCATTTGCCTTTCATTACATACCTGATGTAGCACAGTAGCAGTCAAATGTCCTTGGCAGGCAAAGCAAAGTATTTAATTGTATTAGTTTCCGCTTGCTCCGCCTTAGGAACATTTTTTTTTTTTTGCCTTGGGAGGGAAGGAAAAAAGAAAAAAAACAGAGAGAAAAAAAAAATCCTGATTCATGGAAACTTTATATTTGTGTTGGATGTAAATGGAATTGTACTTCTCCAAGCCATGCTGCAGCCCCCTCCCCAGCAGCACTGTAGTGCCAGTGCCATATGAAATGCCTCTCCGGCGAGGAGAACAATGAGGCATTCATCAAAGGGAACCAGTGATTAGATGTTTTTCATTTTCAGAACTTTAAGAGATAAATAGGGGCCCTGTTCCTCCATTTGATGTACAGTACTGGTGGGATTCAATTAATCTCTGCTGATAAATTCCAAATTTCTGCAAGAGCGTTTCTGGGGGGGAAGAGTGGCACACAGAATGGTGGCTTCAGCTCCTCAGAGTAGGGGTGCTGGGTTTCAATAAAGAAATACATGAAAGAGGGCAGGGATGGCCATGGGGCCTGGAGCAGGGCTGTGAAGCTCTGCAGCTTTCTCCTTGCTTTTCCCCAATGTTTCCCTTGCAAAAAAAAAAAAAGAACATTGGATGGAATAAGGAACAAAACATTGAATGTCCAGCTTGTATTTGAAGAGATCTGAATTCTGAGCCTGAATTTTCTGTGGAATTATTGAATCTTTTGGTGTGTTTGTGCCCAGTTCTGTTAAACATCATAATTTTCTTTTTCATCAAGGTGATGGGGAAAGTTTGTTCTAAAACTATTTTGAAATGCTCAAGTATCTTGGGGTTAAAATGCTGAAGAACCACAGGGTTAAAATGCTCAAGAACCACAGGGATAAAATACTCGAGTACCTCAGGGTTAAAATACTCAAGAACCACAGGGTTAAAATACTCGAGTTAATACTCGAGTACCTCAGGGTTCAAATGCTCAGGTTATGCTCAGGGTTAAGCAATGCACAATTCTCTATAGGCAAATTATTAAGTTGAATTTCTTCAGTTTTCCTCTGAATATGCAGAATTACACCCAAAGGGAGGGCAGGGTCTGGCTGCTTCATGGCCCAACAAAAATGAGTGGCTGAGAGCAGGGTCCAGGCCGTGTGTGTGTCCCAAAAGCTGCCCCTGCAATTGATAATAATTCACCCATCTCTTGCCATTGACGATTTTATTAATCAGATCAATGAGTGAAGAGGCCTCAACCCCCTGGGCGTGCATCCCACCCTTGCTGCAGCAAATGAAGGATATTGATGGAGCAGGTTGGTGCTGCTGCTGCCACGAGGGCTGGGCGGGGGCACCAAGAAAATAGGTCAGGTTTGATCAATACAGAGCTGCTTTCAGGAGGGCTGAATCTACTTTGTAGAAATGAACCAGCTCAATTAAAAGGAATAAATAAGGTGGGGAGCTATCAGGGCTAATTTAGGGCCAAAGTAAAGAAGGAATGGGCTGCTGGCAGTGGAGTTGTGCGAGTGCTCTGAGGCAGCTCGGTGAAGGTGCTGCCCCTCTGAGAGGTTCCTCACTGATGTCACAGGGAATTCAGGTGACACACGAGCTGCTGTAGCCCTCTGAGGGGGTTTAAACATTTTAAAGCCCAGCTCAGCACAATCCCAAACTTGTAATATTGGAAAAAACCCCCACATTTTAACGGATCTGCCTTAAATCGCCACAAGCCCTTCTGGGTCTATTTGTGGTTTTTATCACGGTCATGTTTCACTGCTAGCATTTATAATCTGCCTTTCCTTGTGATTATTCTGCACTAAAACCACTCTGGGTGTTTTGCTGCAGCATCAGCAGCCATTTATTTAGGGTGGCACGCATTGGGAAACCAAAAGACTTAAAAAATGGTGTTCATTAAGGGTTTGATCCTGCTCCCATTCACCTCTCTGGAAAACCTGCAGCTGGTTTGTCCTGAGCAGAGCCAGATCCTGAGGAAACAGAAGTTTACCACAGAGGAAAAGATGGGGATTTATGGTCAAACCCTGCACTCGTTTACAGAACAGCACCACGGCACAATCGAGGGGCAAGTGGCAGCTCTGAGATGAGAAATGGTTCTGGCCCAAATCTTCACCTTTGGGTTTGAAAGAGGCAGCAGCTCCTTTGTAGTCCTCAGGATTGATGTCAGGCTTGGTGGGGTCAATAGGAATCCTTCAAATTATTTCAAGGGCTTTGGATCAAATCTAAAGCCAAAGTGCTCATAAAAAGTCAGGAACTAGACATAGATTTGGGGAGGTCATTGGGTGGAAAAAGTGGATTTTCTGCATTTCTGCTGGTTTTATCAGGTGCTTTCTGAATGCAGCTCAGCCTGTATTATCTGGAAGATTTTATGTCACTGCAGTGTCTCAAGCTGCACCGATAACAGCATCTCACAATGGATTCTTAACACAAAACATGTAGAGAGTTTGGGAAGGTTTAGTCTCTGGATTAACTGAGTGGAAAATGTCTTTCATTGGAGCTACAGATGGCTCCCAACACAGGGGAGGAATCTGGAGGAAAAAATCAGAACCTCTTTGTCTTTTCAACTCCATTAGGTTTTCCAAAGCTCTGAGCAAGATTGTTCATGAAATGAGAGAAGAGATGGAGAATTATTATTTTTCATATCCCTTCATTTGTTTTCATCTCCTCTTTTCCCTAACAGAAAACATTAAATGCATTTCTCATTTTAAACAATATGAGCTTGCAGGAAAATAAATTCAAGCCTTTTGTGGCTTTTTTTGTACATACAAGAAGTTGATACTTGAAGATCTAGCATGAAAATAAAATGAAAATATTACACACCCAGTTCTGCACTTGAGGCAGTGAAAAGCAGCAATTTGGTGATAATTCTGCCTTTTTTGGGTTTTCTCCATGAGGCTTCTCCCCGTGAGGAGTGGGATTGCTGACAGGCTGGGGTTGCTGGTCCCTGATGTCACAGGGACACGATGGTGACTCCTGCTCCCTTAGGGCTCTCATCCAAATCCAAATCACAACTTTGTGCTGCTGTACCCCCAATCCCAGGGGGCTGGGGGCAGAGGTGGCTGGGGGAGCACTGCAGGGAGAGCATCACCAAGCTGGGGACAGAACACGCCCCTGTAAGGAATTAACTTCTCAAATCAAACTCCAGTGCCCCAATCGAGGAAATCAATGCTCCATGTGATAGAATTTCCAGTCTGGGCTGGTTTTCTCTTGGATAAGAAGTGGTGTGTGAGGGTAATTCTGTCCAGGGTGAAGTGGAGCTCTCAGTGCTGATGGAACCACCACCAGCAGCCGATACCTGGGTGTGAGCACCATTCCTGGCTCTTTCCAATGACTTTACTGAGATGTCCTGGGTGATTCTCATTTAATTTTTCAAGCCCTTTACTGTAAAAGTCTCACAGCTCCACGACAGAACACTTAGAAAACATCTCCTCTTTGTGGGAAAATGAGAAACCAGCCCAGCCAGCAACTGCAGAGGGAATCTGCAGCCTGTGCTTGGAGCACATTAATAACATGACAAGTGACCTTTCTGGAGACAAGAAATGCGTGGAATTGATTGTCCTACCCAGGAGCTGGGCAGAGCTATAGATCGGTTATTTTCAGCCCAATCTTTGTTGTGGTCACATCTTTGGCCAGTCTAGGCTCAGTGTGGGTATAGTTTAGTCTGGTTAAATCCAAATACAGCCGAGGAACGAGAACAATGCCTTGGTGTGGCTGCCAAAGGTGCAGCTGCTGGTGGCCATGCTGGAGCTTCTACATTGCAGAGCTGCTCCTAAACAAGGGTTTAGAAAGGCTCTGTTGTCCTTAAAGCTGCAGATTTTCACTTTTCTGGTTTTTATTTCTGTTTATTTATTTCTATTTATAGATATTTACATATATATGTGTGCTATTTTGTTATGAGCTGGCAGAACGAATTCAATCCCCAGAAACTTTTAGTGTTTTGGTTACTTCATAATTTATCAGGGAATAAAAATCCCAGAGTCCAACGTCCTCCTTACTTAGAATCAATCCCAAGGGGATCTCTGTGGTTGGGACCACCTGGAGGTCCCAAATCAGAGACAATTTCTTGGTGTGTTTCTCCAGCCTGAGAATTGGGAGTTTTCCCCAGTTTTACTTGGAAATCAGAGTTCCCTGGGTTATATCACCAAAACCCCATCCTCTTTAGGTATTTCTTTGCCTACCCCATGCCATAAACTTCCAGGACAAACCAAGAAGGTTGATTCAGGGAGCAAAGAACCAGTCTGAAAACCCTGCAGGTAATTTTCCAGCTGGGTCTCCTGTGTGAGGGCAGGGAATTGCCTGGTACCCAGCAGTGGGGTGGATGTCTGCTTCCTGCCTGTATCCAGGAGTAATATCCAGAATCCATTAGAGGGATGCCTAATCATCTTAACCTGTCAGATCCCAACCACCCTCTTTTAAGAGCCAATTTGTTTTTCTGCCAGATCGATGTTCTTATCTGTAATTGCACAGGCCATGAATGGCACCCAATAACCAGTTAATATTCAGTTCCATTCCACAGCAGGGTGGGGAGCAGGGAAATGTCTTAATTTAAACATTTATTGTACAACTGTGAAAATGTCCTAAGTGAAATTAATTGAAGCTCGGGGAGAATAACTTATAAATCACCTTGTCTGGCTTGCATAAAATGATATAAGGATATGCTGAATTCTTATCGTGGGGCTCTGTGGAGCTGCAGGAAGCTTTAACCCTGAGGTGACTGCTGTTATTCCAGCTCCAAGATGGGAGAAATCTGACTCCTACAGGTTATGTGATAAAGGCAGGGCTGATCTAATTAATAATAAGCCACCAATTTTTACTGTTGCTCCTCAAGCGTGGCTCGTGCCAGACAATTTGTGTGGCATCGACACCCTCAGCCATCCCTGCCTTCTTCAGCAGCACTTTAAAAAGGGGGAATAATCCATCAGATTATGCTTTTCTTGGGACAAAAATCACCAGAAAGTGGAAAAAACCCAACCCCAGTGCCATCAGCAGAGTGGGATATAAACAGCACTGGCTTAAGCACAAGCTGGAAATTAGGAAGGGTGAGGGGGGATTTGAAGAGCACATCGAGACACAAACAACTCGCAGAGAATTTATTGATTTGCAGGGAGCAGAGGGACTGTGAGGGAAGGAGTTGTTACACTTGAGGGAGGCTGGAAGAGCAGTTCAGGAAAAGCACAGTGTTGCAGGGAAATAAATGCTCCATGTCCCTGTTAACTCTTTGAGGGAAGCACCGATGGAGCTTCGAGCACACACCTGGAATTTGTGAGAGACACGGCTGAGCTGTTGACAGGGGGAGAAGAAAAAAGGGATAGTCCTGCTCAAATCAGCTGCTCCACAGGAAAGCTGCCCCTTTGGAGATGTTCCTCCTGCTCCCTGCAAATCAGCACGGCTTAATTAAGTGCTGGGCAAGGCTGAATGAGGAGGTTGTCAAAAATAGACCTCAGGAAAAAGCTCCTGGGTATGAGACAGGTGAGCCAGAGCAGCTCCTGGAGGGGCCATCCCATCTGACACTGGGAGCAGGTCAGCAAACCAGGGGGGAAAGGGTGACAGAATTCCTATGGACACACAGAAAGTTTGGGGAAAAAGTCCCTGACAAGGGGTGCTAAGGAAGCCAAGGACCCAAGGGCTGGCTGGTAATGCCCTGATGTGGTTTAGGTGGGAGGAAAAAGCCCTTCCCATCCCCACAACACCACATGATGGGAGTAAATATTCCTCTTTCAACTCAAAACTTACTGCTGTGCCCAGGGTTTTGTAGATGCTTGAATGTATTTACTGGTGAATTGGGAGAGCAGAAAGACAAGGCTGGAAAAGTGAAAAATGAGGCAGCAAAAGTGATTCTGGGGCTAAGCTGGAGGTGGCTGAATGGTTTTAACGGAACCCTGCATAGTCAAAGGGAAATCTTGAGGGGCTGCATGGAAATTCCCAGCTGGCAACTCCAAGGGGACTCTTCAAAGGAAAATTTGGACAGCCCATATCTATCTAAGTTATCACCAAAAGGGGAAAAAAAAGAGGTCTGTGAGTGAGCAGTTCAATGGTATCGCTGTTCTGGCTAAAAAACCCCGATGAAGTGGTGGGAAAACCCCACCAACTTGTATGGAACATGATATTGAAAATATAAGATATTATATCGGTGTCCCATGGTATTGGTCACTCCTAAGCAAAGAGGACAGGGAATAAATAGAAACAGCTGAGAGACGGACAACAGAAGTAATTAGAGGCCTGCAAAAGTGCTCAAAAGAATAATTTCTTGAAAGAGATTGTTCAGATGAGAGAACATAGGAGTAAATAATAAAAGGAGCAGGGAAGGTGAATTGCAGTACATTGAAAATGCTTAGAAAGAACTGGGTTTTGTACAGTTGACAAAAACCTGTGGAGCTCTTTGTCTCTTGACATGGTTGAGGCCAGGAATCTGGTGGGATTGAAAAATTCATTGAACATTTGTACAGTGAATGGAAACATCTGCAGTGAAATGGGTGGGATGCTATTCTTAGCAAAGAACCAGCACCAACCCTCCTACTTCAGGGCATAGTTTAAATAGTGGCTGAGGAAAGGGGAGGGAAGAAAATTCCTCATTAAAGGTTTTCCCTTGTGATCCAGGAGGAGATAGGCACCAAAAAAAAAAAATTGACTATCACTGCAAAAGGTTTGGCATTGCCTTAAGTAAATATTTCAGCACGTAGGTTTTTATTACAGCCTGTAGTTTTTTTTTTATGGTGGTTTATTGCCATGTTATCTGAATTTTTTGCGAAAGGAAGGGGAGTTTAAGAGGGAATTGAAATCCCTCCTCGTTGCAATATGGCATCATCAATGCACAGCTGTACACAGGTGCTGGAGGCAGTGGTGGAACAAGTTTATTACACTCAGTTAAAATTTATTGCACAGGTAAGTTTAGGTGCTAGAATGAAAAAATATTATTTGTGGCATCCTTAATAGGGAGGATGAGACTCCTGCACGATTTGCACAGGTGGGGAAGCACTGAAAATAAGGATGAATTTTGATTTAGGGTAGAGGGGGGGGTTTAAATTATTATTTTTAATTGAGAGGAAGCTCATCTTCAGCTGGGATGGAGGGCAGGGCAGAGAAGGGGTGCCCTGGGGCAGGGCTGGGGGTGCCAGGGCAGGTCCCTGTTGTGCTTTGCCCCTGAAGCCCCCCACTCTGGCAGGTGCCTCATCCCAGGGCAGGGGGCTCAGCCCAGCTTTGCTCTGTGCCCCTGGATCCCCTCACAAAAGGGTCAAAGAAAACCTGGGGAGCCCAAAATTCACCGGCCAAAAAATTCATCCCCAGGGAAGAAAAGAAAGCAGAACAAAACAGCAAAGCCCCAGCCCGGGGTTTTCAGACAAGCTGGGACTTGGTGACACAGGCAGTAAATTTGGCAGCTTCTTGTCACCTCCTCCTGGTGGGATTTACTTTGAACTTTTCAGTATAAACAGGGCTAAAACTGGGCTCAGGTAGGGCTTTTATGGCCAAGCTTTGCAACTTCCCTGCAACCCACAGGACAGGGGGTTGGGACAGTCCTGGCCACCTTCCCCTGGTGCAAAATCAGTATTAAATCACTGAAAATGCACATGCACAGAGCAGAATCAGATCTGACTCAAAAGCAGACACAAAACACAGAAAGAAAGGAAGAAAAGCATCATATTAGAGCAGAAAATATGTCAGGCAAAAGAGTTTTGCTGCATTCTTCAGCTGGGATAAATAAGCATGTACGTGTGTATATATTTATATATATTTATATTTATAGCTGGCTGCACAGGGAAATTTTACTCTGTTTTGAAACCCAGATCAGTGCAACAGGAAAATAAAATGCTGAGCCACCACACAAACCTCTTGTCTCTCTCTTCTGTGTCAACTCTTGCTCACAGAGAATAGCATTTTGTTTCCTACTGTCGAGGCAGCAGCAACTAAAGTGAATGTTCATATGTGTGGTGAGGCATTTGTCCCTGGAAAAATAACATCTCTTCTTCTATTAACGTTTTAATTAATCCCTTTTAGTTATGAAATGTAACTTTACATTACATAAAAAAAAATTACATGCAGTCTCTTAATCTGCTAATCCTTTCTCCAGACAAGCTGGTTCTTTTTAAATCAACTGCCATTTTATCAACCCAATGGAGCAGAGATCCGGACTCAACTCTATTCAACAATACATTCTTTTCATGAGAGACTGGCCTAGCTAATATGACACCACAAAGGGCTTGAGGAATTCCAAATACCCAGCTCTTTGGATTAAAAGCATAATAATCCCATGCAGTTTTTTGTTCAGAATTGATAGAATGGTTGTATAGTGAGTCACACTTGTTTGAACTTATCAAAGTAACAATATATCAAGCATTTCGTAGGATGATATTTTATTTTCTCAGGTTGATTCAACTTCTTTCAAGTTTGTTTTTTCTTTTTTTTTTTTGTTTTTGTTTTGTTTGGTTTTTTTTTTTTTTTGTTTGGTTTTTTGGGGTTTTCTTGGTAAGCAAGTATTAATGACTGCCAAATACCCCTGCAGTTAAACAATTAAAACCTATAATTAAGCACAGAATCTGATAGCTGCAGTTTCATGGCCAGGTTTCTGCACAGTTTTTCTACAGACACGAGCACTGTTTGTGCCAGGGCAGCGAGCAGCACTCAGTGTGTAAAAGCTCTTTAGGCTGCTGGGACTCCTTCCCCTGGCCATGGGCATGACTTTGCTCTGTTTCCAGATCTGGGAGCCAAAGCAGGACAGCTTTTGTGTGCCAACGAGCCCCTGGGGAGGTGGCAAACGAGGCTGGCGGGATGAGCGGCCCAGTAGCCTCAATAAACTCCCGTGCAGAGCTGCAGCCCTGGGGAGGCTCCTCAGTGCATCCCACCCCTTTCTGCTCAGGGTGGAGCGAGGCTGAGCCCCCAGTCTGATCTCAGACAGGTTTCTGGGCTTGCTAAAACCATCCTCAGTGGCAATTAGAGACAGAAAGGCTCCTCAGAGGGAGCTGAGGGCGCCGCGGCTCCTGTTGGGGGAATGGGTGTTTTTATGGCTAATGCAGCTCCTGCCCGAGCCAGGAGGACTGGGAGCACCTTTGGAGGAGTTGATGGGCTGGACCTGCCCTCTGGCCACCCTGGGGAGAGGCATCCGAGCTGGGAATGTGTGACAGGCTCCACAGAGAGGCCTTAGCAGGGAACACCTCGGCTGTCACTCTCCAGTTTCCCCAGAGAGCAGGGAACAGGAATTCCCTTCACCCCAAACTTCACAGGACACTGCAGTTCCAATATTCCCATCCCTGGAAGTGCCCAAAGCCAGGCTGGATGTCCAGGCTGGATGTCCAAGGTGTCCCTGCCTGCAGCAGGGCTGGAATGAGATGGATTTTAAGGTCCCATCCAACCCAACCCATTCCAGGGTTTTCCCACTGGTCACAGCCACGCACACAAACCCCAACCCCCAATCCAGCATCTCCCCAAAGCAGCAGTGTGGGAGAACCTCCTCTTCTTCTCACAGGGCAGCCACAATTCCCTGTGATGAATCAAAACATCCAGAACTTGTCTGGCCAGTGGGGCTGAGCTGGAAGTGCTGACTGGAGCGTGGCAAAATCCACGGAGCCTCCGGGGATGCTCCTTCATTCGCTGGCCTCCACATTTTCTGCAAAAACCAGGACTGAGAGAACCCTCCCGTGCTGTTGCCATCCTCCCCATGCCCTGCTCGAGGAGCAGAAATGTCTTGTGGCTGGGCTGGTGAGTCCTCAGCCATGTCCCTGCAGAGAACACAGAACTTCCTTTATTTTATTTATGTTTTTGTTTTCATTGTCATAACTCTTCCCTCGAGTTCCCACCCCTCCTACTCCATATGGCATTTCACAAGGGAACAATAGAGAGCTCTTCAGGGGTTCCTACTATAACTCTTCAGAAGCAAAGGATTCTCTGAGGAGCTGGTTGGATTTTTCATCCCAATTATTTCAATATTTCTACTGACTTTCAAAACTAAATGCATTTGCAGCAGAATTGGCAGCGCTCAGGCGAATATTTTTCATTTTTACTTTCGACCAACTGTGGAGTTAACCAGAACATTTTGAAATTTGATTCCCCTTGCCAATGCCTGCTGTAAAGAAGGGAAATTTGGGAAGGATGGTGGCAGAAATGTTTGCTGATTTCCCTCTTTCTTCTCTTTTCAGTTTGGGGCCCGACCCCAAAACCAGCGAGCCACCTCCCCGGGCTAGAGGAATAAAAGTGTTAACAAGGAAGCAAACACAATTTAAACCTTCAGTTCTGAAAAGGAAAAGAGAAAAAGAAAAAGAAAAAAGCAAGAACAGCCGTGATTTTTCAGGCCAGACGAGTTCTCCTTGCCTTGGCCAGGGGAATATTGTTTGCCTGCCTCCTTCAGGGAGGGCTGGGTCCCTCCATGCTCCTCCAGTGCCCCTTTAAACAAACACCTCCCAACACTGCAGCTATAAATAGCACCGAGGTGGAAATGGCTGGATAGGTTTCTATGCCCTCCTTTGTGTTCCCATTTTTCAAACACACCAACCTTCTCCCCTTTCCCTCCCTCTCCCCTTCCCTCCACAATGTGTGGTTATATATAGAATATTTATAATAGTTCCCTATTTCCAAGCAATTTTCACCACTGCCACACAGCAGGAAGAAATTGAGAAATTGCTGGTTGTTTATTTATTTATTTCTCCGTGGCAATGTGCACTTAATCCTGCAGAGTGTGGCAAAATATTCTGTCTGGATGGTGTGGATGGAAACATATCCAGCCTAGAGATAGATGGATTCATGTTTGTGTGTGCTTTTTAAATGCAGACCACATTGTTTGCAATGTGGAATTCATAAAGATAGGAGATATTCTTATCTCTTCAGGAAATAAAGGGGTTTTGGGGGAATATTTATGGGCAAGATGTTGCCCAGCTCATCCACCCCATTATTCACTCAAAGGCAGGGGAGGTGCACTGGGGGTTAAAGGTTTGCTGGGAAGGAAGGGAGTGACAGACCAGGGACAAAGATGCCACTGCTGTCCCAAAATCCTTGGATCAGAGGATAGCTGGGGCTGGAAGGGACCTCTGGACATCACTCAGACCAACCCCCACCCCAGGCAGGTGACCCAGGAATGTGCCCAGGTGGGTTTGAGATGTCTCCAGAGAGGGACACTCCACACCCTCCCTGGGCAGCTGCTCCAGGGCTCTGCCACCTTCATGGACAGAGCTTCTTCCCCACGTTGAGGTGGAATTTGTGTTTTATTTCATGGCCATTGCTCCTCATCCTGTCCCACTGAACAGAGCCTGGCCCCATCCTCTGGCAGCCCTTGGAGATATTTCCATGTCCCTGAAAGCCAGAGGGGACTACTGGGGGAATATCAATGTGTACTGAGGCCCCCCTGCCACCCTTCCCTTGGCATCTGCTGTTGGCAGCTCTTAATGGGATATGGGGCTTAATGACTAATTACTACCCAGCCCTATTAGTGATCCTCCCTCCTTGCCAAGGGAGAGGGGAAGGGGTTTAAGGGGATCACAGTTCTGATTCCACAGCAGAAGCTGAGAATTCCTGAGGTCTGGCTTTCAGGTTTGGGTGGCTCCAGGGTCCGAGGCAGGCCCGGATGTTGCCATGTTTGAAGGGTATGGGAAAGGAAATGAAATTCCTGTCACGAATCTTGGCTCCTTCAGCACAAAGGTTCATTTAGTTCAGGTTTGCTTCTCACTCAGGACCCACCCTGCCCACCAAAAAAAAAAAGAAGATTCAGGTATTTTCATTTTTGAAATCAAGCCCAGTGGGGTAGAAAAAGGGGAGGAGAAAGGGGAAGGGCAAAATTGGAGTCAGGACTTGAGGCAGTCCTGGGGTTGGATTTACCCTGGGTCCAGTGGCCTTGTAGGCTTTACAAGAGCTGGGTTAAAGCCCCAGAGGGTTTGTCTGTAAAACTGGCTGGGCTGTGTTTGGTTCAAGGACCTTGTCACCAACTTCCAGCCCTTAGTAGGAGCCAGGAGCTGAGGCTCAGAGCTCCAGAAGAATGCCAGCAATGCCCTCACAGCTCCCCAGAACATGGCACTAACTACTGGTGAGCTGAGTTCTCGTGTTTGCCAGCTCAGGTGGGCCTTTCTTCTATTTATTAATGTACATACACTTAAAATTCCTTTTTATCAATGGGATTTGTAACCTCTTGTGCCACTGAGTTCCCCAAATCCACTGCGGCCTGTGTGACAACCAGGTGTGCCTTTTACAAGAGGTTTTTTTTTTTTTCTAATTCAAAGCAAGAATGTTTTAGGGCTGGGACTTCCCTGCTGCACGGAGATCATGAAACATGTATTAGAACAGTAGCAGGTTTTGAGATTTATTTTTTTTTTCCTCTTGATTGCAGTTGACAAGTCCTGTCTATCAGCTTAGGGAAATGAAAAAGAGCAAGCATCCCTCTCAGCCCTGTCTTGCATCGGTATCAGGCATTGGAGGGGATTAGAGCCCAAAGAATGGGGGCGGGCTGGGAGAGGGACTGAAGGGTCCTGGGTGGCACTGGGTGGCATCTGCGCTGCCCGAGCCCTCGGAGGGGAGAGCAGGAATGTGGGGCGGCTGCCGTGGGTTCTGTGGGATGGGAATGCCCCAGGAGCCTCTGCTGGGAGTGTGGGGCTGCCGAGGTGGGTTCCGTGGGACGGGAATGCCACAGGAGCCTCTGCTGGGGATGTGGGGCTGCTGCCGTGGGTTCCATGGGATGGGAATGCCCCAGGAGCCTCTGCTGGGAGTGTGGGGCTGCCGAGGTGGGTTCCGTGGGATGGGGATGCCCCAGGAGCCTCTGCTGGGAGTGTGGGGCTGCCGAGGTGGGTTCCGTGGGATGGGAATGCCACAGGAGCCTCTGCTGGGGATGTGGGGCTGCCGAGGTGGGTTCCCAGGAATGCCTCAGGAGCCTCTGCTGGGAGTGTGGGGCTGCCGAGGTGGGTTCCAAGGGATGGGAATGCCACAGGAGCCTCTGCTGGGGATGTGGGGCTGCTGCCGTGGGTTCTGTGGGATGGGAATGCCACAGGAGCCTCTGCTGGGAGTGTGGGGCTGCCGAGGTGGGTTCCGTGGGACGGGAATGCCCCAGGAGCCTCTGCTGGGGATGTGGGGCTGCTGCCGTGGGTTCCGTGGGATGGGAATGCCCCAGGAGCCTCTGCTGGGAACGCGGGGCTGCCGAGGTGGGCACCGAGCGATGCGGAGCGAGGGAGCGGCGGGCACAAAGGCAGGGCTGGGGGCGGGGTGCCGGAATTAAAGCACAGATTAAGCTCCCGGTATGTTTTGCTCTCGCTCCTGAAGTATCTGTCTCATGCTGTTCCCCTCTTAATCTGTCAGTTACAATTAATAGCTGATCAGAGCAGCGCTTTAATGAGTCAGCCGGGTTGTTTGCATAAACAGTTGCCAGGCTGATGGAACCAGCAGCGGGTCGGTGCTGGAGCTTCCCTCGCTCCCTCCTTCCTGCCACAAGGGCACCTGAACAGGCTCAGGTTGTTGTCCGAGGTGTCTCCCCATCCCTCAGCATCCTTTTCCTCGCCCTTTTCCTTCCTTCCCACCGGCCAGACGAAATCTGGGGGCTTCGGGTGTAAGTCACCAGCAGGGCTTAGGCTCGGCACTGCCTTTTGGGCGGGGTGTGAATTATTGAGCTCAGTTTCTCACCTCCAAGTGCCTTTATCAAGATTGTAACAGTAAAAGCTGTACAGGAAGAGCCCAGCACAGCTCAGGAGATTAAATTCAAACGCTTTTCGGGGTGCGCCGACAGATTTACAACTTAAATATTTTGCTTTGAAAGTATTTCAGGCATTTCATATCAAGGTGATAGTTTGGCCTGAAAAACAAATGTTTGCAGTCTCATTCATTAATTACTATTATGAGAGAGCCGAGCTCAGAGCTTTATAGGTTCTGATTCAAATCTGTTTCCCTTGGCCTCATCTCAGCACTATAAAAATGACTTTCCATCTCTGCAGTGCCTTTTCCTGCGACATTCAGAAAGCCCTCGATAAAAATTAATTAACCCATAATGCAAATTTGCTCAAGCTGGGAAAAGAACTCCTGACTCTTCCAAAGGTGTTGCTTTGCAGGGAGGTCTGGGCAGAAGGAAACTCCTGATGGTGCTGCCATGCTGGAAAATGCACCTTTTGAAAGAGTTTTTAGTACTGCTGTGTGGGCAAAGTGAGCATTCAATATTATTCTCTTCCACAGATGGAGAAAACAGTCACCAAGTGACTAAATAATTTGCTTGTAGTCACATGGAGGAGAACACAGTGTTCCTCAGCTGAGCCACGTGACTTTCTTGTTCCTCTCCTGCCCTCTCCACATGGAATGGGGAATCCATAGGTTTGGATCCCTGTATTTTGCAAAAGGAAAGATCTGGGCCTCTTTTGAGAGCCTACAGTTCCCTTTCAGTGAGCTGTGCTCATGTCCTGGCTAAATTTCAATTTGCCAAGGTATTTTTGATTTTTCTAAAATTACACTCTTGCTGTGCATGGCTCTTCCTCCCTGCCAAGTTCAAGTTCACGTTAAATGTTATGGGTTTTAAAAGGCTGTAGCATTCCACCATCCCTTTGCTTTGCAAAGTTTAGATTCCTGTGTTCCATCCAGGTGAGAGAGTTTGAGAGGGATGTGGAGCCACGGAACTGCCACCAAGCCTCTGTCTTATCCCTGTCAATTTTATTTTTATTATTATTGGTACCAATAATAAACCTGTTGCAGTTGTTATGTGATAGCACCTCCAAAGGTCTTTTTGAGTGTGGCACCTCAGAGGATTTAAAATTTTGATTTTTTTTTTTTCATACAAACCTCTGATTGAAGTTTTACTGCGATTTCAGCTACCTAAAAAAACCCATGAAATTGTGTTTTATCCAGGTTTGGGATTATTTTTTTAATGAAAGAACACACTAATAGGCAGTAGCTGAGATCATTCTCCCCTTTCTGGATACATTCCTCTGATAAATATGTGATGGGGAGGTGATTCCTTCTGGAGGAATAAAACAAGCCCAGGAGAGGAACAGGTCTTGTCCAATCAGGGTGACACAGGGTTTGGGTGTCCTGGGTGCAGCCTTGGGACCAAAACTGTGCTGGGCCTTTCTAAATTCTGTTTCCCTTGCCTGCATTTTCCCAGTTCAATTCTCCTTGCCCAGAGTGGTGCAGGTTTCACTCTGGTTTCACTCTCCTGTGCCTCCATCTCCCAGAGGTGCTGGGCTGAGAGGACAACGGGAATTTTGTGCTCACAAATCCCAGACTGGTTTAGGATGGGAGTGACCTCCAAAGTCATCGTTTTACCACCTGCTGCCATGGCCAGGCATATCTTTGGTGTTTTAAGATGTGCTGAAACCTGCCCAAATCTTCCCTGGCCGTGCAAAAGCCGCTGCCCCAGCAGAGAAAAAACCTCGTGTGTTTTGGGGAGAGCTTCCCCACTGCTCCAGCCGGGAGCAGCCCCCGAGATTTTCCAGGGAGAAAAAGCCTGAAGGGAAGTTAAGATCCAGGCTCCCCGGAGCTGCAGAGGGCTGGAGGCAGTGCGGGAAGGGTTAAGGCTTACCGGGGCTGGGGATGACAGGCTGATGTGCTTTCCAGGTAATCAGGATAAACCGAAGCTCATTAGGAACGGGATGAGCCGGAGCCGCCTGTGGAACACGAGTACCCCGAGCAGGGGGGGCTCGGTTCTTGGACAGCATCGGCAGCCGGGGCAGGAAGCAGAGCCGGAGGGTTCTTTCCTGCCGGTCAATAGGTCTGGGGCTGGCTCCTGCTCCTTTATTGTGTCTTTGGGGGCTGCGGTGGGGAATCGATCGGCTGCAGAGCAGGGAGATGCGGTTCAGACATCCTGGGTGTGGTGTGGGGGCTCCGCTGAAAGCGCCGCTCTGGGTTGGGGGTTTTTTTTGCCGAGCTGCCCAGACAGATCCCTGTAAGTGGTTGGGGTTTAGGTTTTTATTTATTTCTCTCCTTTCTCTTTCTTTTTCTTCTTCTTCTCCTCCTCCAGGCAGGCAGTGGGAAATGGCTGCCTGGCTGGAAGAGCTTTGTGCTTGGCATCTCTTGTGATTATTTTGCCCATCCAGCCTGTTCCATTCTGGGGATGGGCATCCCATGCTCAGCCTCTGCATCCCAGCCTTCCCTCCCCATCTCCTGAGCTGTGCTGGAGAGCTGAGCCCTGCAGAGCTCAGCCCCCCCTCAGCATGGCAAGTTTAAACCTTTGCAACACGTTATTTTCATGCTCTGCAGGGACTTTTACAAGAGGATTGAGGTACTCCTCTGGTGTATTATAGGGAAAGAAACATTATTCCCTTTAAAATAAAAGTATTGGAGGGGAAAAAAATGCTTACAAGTGCACTACAACTGAGGATCATGTTTCCTAGCATGGTCTAAGTGCTCGTCTGCTTTATAGAGCTCTCAAACCTGTGTTAAATGCTCCTGAATTGGGTATTCAGCTGAAGACAGGGGCTGGCTGCTGATACATCTTCCAGTTAGGCAGCAAATGCTGCACCATGGGAGCTTTGGTCACCTTCCTAAAGGATAAAAAAACCCCTTGGATGGTTTGGGGGTTTGGCATTTTACAGCCCTGGCACTGGGATGTACAGCAGAGGTCACAGGAGGGGGTTTGGGTGTCCTGGGTGCAGAACTGGGACCAAAACTGGGCTGGGCCTTCCTAAATTCTGTGTCCTTTGTCTGGGTTTTCCTCAGTTCCATCTCCTTGCCCAGAGTGGTGCAGGTCTCTGGTTTCACTCTCCTGTGCCTCAGCCTCCCAGGCAGAGCCGTGGGGAGGGAAGGATGCTGGAATTCTCCAAGGAACCTGGGGATGGTGCAAAAGCAAGACAGAATTTATTCTTACAGTGCATTTAATCTTTGGAAACTGATGGCGAGTTCAGCTTGGTAGGAAACTTCCCTTGGTCAAAACAGATTTTGAGAATTTTCTTTAAATTAATTAATAACATTCTTTATTTTCTTTATTTAATAATATTCTTTTATTCCTTATTCTTTCTTAAACACGAGCTACAAGTGGTTTCCAGTACCTGGAACCCCTCAGCTCCTGGAGGTGCCTGGTTAGGCTGCACAGTTTAAGGATGCCCAACACAATTCTGCTCTTGCCAACCAAGATAATTTGCTCAATATTGGCTTTTTTCATCTTTTTTATCAACTCTGGGTGCTTGCTTGAAGAGAAGGCAGTTTGCTGAGCTAAAAACTCAAATATTACCAATGTCAGACTTTTTAAAAAAATAAAGAAAATCCCTCCAACATTTCCTCTTCAATTTTCCGACCTCTTGGCCACCTATCCTCTTTCTCCTTGCTTGACTTTGTCCTAGTTAATATTCCAACAGGTGTTTCCTTTTTCAGTGGAATTTTTTAGGCCTCTGTCTCAAGAGGCCTTCTGCATAATAATGCTGTATTCATTATGTGCCTGCCTTACTGGGAGAAAACTTTATTTTCTTAACCCCACCATTTCCCCTCCATGCAGGGGCTGCAGGAGGGAGAGAGTTGGGACTTTCAGCATCTTCTGCTCTCTGGTTTTGGATGAAATCCCCAATGGCACCATTTCACCTCAGCCCTGCCTCGAGTGTGATGAGGATTTAAGGAAGAACTGAGGCAAAAAAATCTCTCCTTTTCCCACTGTTTTTTCACATCTCAATTTTTTATTTTCTTTGCAGAGCACCTCAAAACTTGTTTTGTGACCATTTGAAAGGACAGAGTTAAAAACAATGAATTTAAACTTGTAGGCAAAAGGTTCCCTCCTTGGTGCCCTCGGGTGTGTTTGATGTTGCTGGGAATTTGTTGGGGTGCTGTTTGGGTTTGAGGAGTGACAGCAGCCACTGGTTAATTCCTACAATTCCTGTTGAGGTGACTTCTCTGCCTGCTCTGAAATTTGCCTCCTTCTACCTCTGGATGATGCTGAGCTGTCGTTGCCAGAGTGCAAGGGAATGTAAAACTAAAGACAAAATGTTTTATTTCAAGGTTTTCCCAGTTTCAATGTAATTTTTTTTAAAAGAAATAAGGGTAGAGGGATTTGAGAACTCTCCTTGTGAGATGTGTGAGATGCTGCTCTGTGCAGTGGTACCCCTAAATCTGTTTTTTTTTAAATTAAAAAAATAAAACCAGGAGGGAAAAAAGTAACAATGTGAGTGTCAGATTCTCACATTATTCAAGAATTAGCCAGTTATGCTTTGTCCCAATCTGATTAAATCAAATATTCCCACCAAGCCAAATTCGTTGCCCCGTGGCATCACCAAAGCCAGGAGCTTTTTTTAAGATAAAATGTGGCATTTGGAGGAATATGTGCCAGTAAACGAGTGTGCACTTGAAACTTGGTGAGATAAAAGGCTCTGCCCTTGTTCCTATTTCTCTGCTTCCCCGAGGGACATCCACAATTCCCAGCCCCACCCCTGAGGTAACGCCTGCTTAGGAGGGTCTGAATGCAGAAAACAGAATTTTGCTGCTGCCTGCATGGATTTTTTTCCCTGGCAAAATGTCCCTGAAGAGGTTCTGGGTGTGGGACACTGATAGTGGGAAAAGGGACTCTGGTACCAATAAATTGAATTCCTTGATCCTACAATACCTCTGGACCCACTTGTGTCAATTCTGGCATTGAAAGGCTGGAATTTTCAGCTGGAAAGGAGGTGGGGGCTCCTGCTCTGGAATAGCTGGCTACTAACCCAGGTCCCTGAACTAAACCCAAACCTGCCAATATTCTCCTGTGCCCCATGGATGCCCAACATCCCATAATAATTTATTATGTATGGCAAGGGAGCAGCAGGAAAGAGAGATGGGAGTGCTGAAGCCATAAAAACTATGAATAGATTGGGTTCTTCTGTTGTAGCTCCATTAAAAATTGAGAGTGTGGTAATGTTTTGCTATTCTTAGTGCAGATAACTTTTTAAAAGGTTAAGGCCAATAAACTCCCTCAGTGCTGCAGAGCCAGCATGGAATTCTAGCCTGGAATGGAACGGGGCAACCTCAATATGATGCTGCAAGTTATTGGAAATAAAACAATTGCAGTTCTTGGAAGCTTTAGTATTGATTAAATAAATTATCTGGGAAATGGAAGCCTCGTTGGGAAGGTAGATTGGGGCTGGATTAATGAGTGAAATGATCAGATTCAGATGTTTAAAAAAAAAAACCCAAACAACCCTGCTCATTTTGGTGGATTGGGGGCTTGGAAACAAATGTGGAAGTGGGAGATGATGTTGCCAAAATACTTAAAGCTTTTTGGGTTTATTCTGTGTTAGGCAGACATCAAGGGCAGGGCCCTCCCAGAGACTGCAGCAATTATTTGGATTAAAATTTTTTTTTGCAACACAAAAAATATTTTCACAGCCCAATTGTGAGTGAAATTATCAAATGGGAAAGAATCATGAGATCAGATTAGATTTATTCTATTTGTTCACCTGGCCAATGGCAATTATAATTTATATTTGTGTGAATTCTTAGCCTACTCAAATGTTGTTTTGGTGTTTTTACCTCTGGTTCTCCACAAAGATGTTTTTTGCTTGGTCATCCTTGTAAATACACAGATGAAAATATAGATACATGGAGATAAATTTTGAATTCAAGGATGTGTCAGATCCAAACTATGGGATATTCAGAGTCCTCTTTGCTATTTAGAAGTACTTCATATGGTTTTAAGGCTCACACAGGTGGTAACACAAAAAAAGAAATGTCACAGCTCTAAATATTTTAATGGTTGAAAATATTGATCCCAAAATCCTCATTTGGGGGAGAATTTTCTGCTGCTGTTTCTTTAAGGTGGGTTCTGCTCTGCAGCCACTGTGACTGTTTTCCAATACTTGGAATTATGAGTAAATAGAATTACTCCCCCATCCCATCCTTTCTGTTTACATTGCATAATTACCAGCCCCTCTCCATGCCTCATAATAATTGACTTGATATTGATAAATAGATTAGCTAATACAGTAAATGATTATTCCCCACTAAATGAATCAGTGTGCTTTTGACTTCAAGTGCCATTAACAATAAATGCATGGATTTGGGACAGCTCTTGCATTAAACAGCCCCTGGATAAACACCCAGAGAGCAGGGCCAGAGCTCAGGGTTGCTGCTCCTTCCCTTTTCTGGGCTTTTCCCACCTTTTCTTCTCCTCCTCAGCTCCTTCCTGGTACCTACAGCATGGAAAGGCTTCCCTGGAAAGCTCCCAGGGAGGGTCAGAGCAGGAATCAGGACAGATATTTCCATGGGAAGGGTTGGAAAGCTTTGGAATGGGAGTGGTGGAATGGCCAGCTCTGGAAGGGTTCAAAAAATGTCAGGATGTGGCACTTGAGGACAGGGTTTGGTGGTGCTGGGTGATGGTTGGACTTCATTTTTGACCTCTTTTCCAAGCTTAACGATTTTATGGAGTTATTTAAACCCCTTTTAAGCATCAGGACAGCTCAAAATGAGCTTCAGGGTGGGTGTTCCATCCATGGTGTGGCTGTGTCAAGAGCTGCTGTCACCACCCACCTCTGTCTGGGTGGGTTTTGCCCAGAAAGAATCATTCTATCACCTTTTTTTGTTGTTGTTGTTGCTAATTCCAGTAGGATTGCTGCAGTCTGAGCACAGTCAGGGGAATTGGTACCAATAAATTGAATTCCTTGATCCTACAATACCTCTGGACCCACTTGAGTCAACTCTGGCATTGAAAGGCTGGAATTTTCAGCTGGAAAGGAGGTGGGGGCTCCTGCTCTGGAACAACCTATGATTGTTAAGATTTTTCCTTAACAATAATTATTGTTAAAGGTCACAGAGTCACTCCATGAAGGTCTTGATTTCTTGTGTCTCTGCCCCAAAAAAACCCATTTATTATATCCCAACCACAGGCTTTGCTTTCCCAAAAGTTAATTGGGCACCACAGCAATGTCAGCAGGAACTGCACCTCCACGAGGAGGTTCAAGTTCATTTTCTCCTCGATCTTTCATAGTGAAGAACAGTTTTGAGAGTCAGCAGCTCACACAGAACCCTGGAGTGACAGAACCTCTCCTCACAAACCCATCTCCTTCAGCTGCTCAAAGAAATCTCCCTAAACTGACTGATTTGGCTAAAATTTAGAGCACAACAGCTCCCAGCTGATAACTTTTACTGATTTTCTCAGGGATGCAGAGCAGAGGGAGCAGCAAACCCATCAAGGTGATTTTCCAGCTCAGTGTCGTTGCCCAAATGGTGCAAACGGAGCCAGTTCCCAGCTCTGGCTGGGTTGCTCTGGAATAGCTGGTTACTAACCCAGGCAATTTCAGATTCTGGTGGAGATTTTGGTACCTGCAGACCCCCTCAGCCTTTCCTGGGCCTGGCCCAACCTGCTGCAGGAGCTGACAGCCAGGATGATTTATGGCAGGGAATTCTGGACCATATGTTGGGCAAACCTTGGCTCCAGCGAGTGGGGCTCTGGGGGAGGGGGCAGCACTGGCCTGGGTTTTGTGGCATCAGGTTTACAGCTGCTGCCTGAATGTGGGAAGGGCGGGGGGAGACAGGGAAAATAATTTCCTTGCCTGCAAGGAGGGCACTGCAATCTCTGGGCCTTCATTCCACTGTTCAGCAATCCTAAAATCGCTGGTTTGAGGATACTGAGGGTTGGATGTAGCAATGAAAATGTGATTTTTAGTCATAAAAAGCCCCATCTCTTTCCTTTCTTTCCTCTTTTGTGGTCCTTTAATTAACCTTAATCCTGGGCAGATAATGTCTGAAACCTCAAATATCAGCACACATTATATAACCCATAAACATCCCATCCCAGCCTCATTACAGCACCAGGATTAAGGTGGAAAAAAAAAAATAGGGGGAGAAAAAAAGAGCTAAAATTAATTTAACCAAATGGGAGCAGGCCCTTAAATGGATGGGAATTGCAACCTGAAGTTCCAGTTCTGCAGCATCCCATCCAATTTGCTGGATGCCTGCAGCTGATTTATGTCAGAGTCCCAAATTCTGGGAATGCTTGAGCATGGGCTGAGCTGGAAGGTAAATCATCCCCATGGCTCCTTTTTCTGGCTTGGGCCTCTGTGAGGGTGAGTTTGGAGCTGAACTCAGAATCCACAAAACTTCTGCTGCTCTGCAAAGCTCTTCCAGCTCCCAAAATTAGTGTTAGGTGTAAAATTTAAAAAATAGGGGCAGAAAAATGATAACGGTGTTGAGGGGAGAGAAATCCGTGCTCAGCTTCAGATGAGGGGAAGGAAAATGAAATGGGGTTTTTATTTATCTTCTTTTGTTCCTTAAAACACCAACATTTCCCTTTTCTCCATTTTTTTTTTGTTGTTATATTTGATTGGTTCATTTTCCTCCTGCTTTAGATCAGGTCTCTCCTTCAGTATTCAATAATCCAATGTCTCATAATGATGAATTCTTAAAACATCCCAATGTTGTAATTCAGCTCTCACCCTTGGTGATTTTTTTTTTAAGTAAAAAGCAGGAAAAGGTTATTTTGGATATGGAAGGTGAATGCCCACAGGAGTGCCAGGGAAGGAGGGAGATGAGGATGACAAAGCAGGACTGGAAGGGAGACAATGAGATCTGAGCTTCTTGTGAGCACAACAGACCTCAAAATCTGCTTTATTTGTGGTCAGCTGAAGGAGGGCTGGGAAGAGTGGGATGGCCCCCAGAAACTTTTGGGTTTTGGCATAAAGGTTTGAGGAGCTCCTGTCCTCCAAAGGTCCCTGGGCTGCAAATGCCAATTTACCCCAGCTCTGAGCGAGGTCTTTGCTCAGGCACAGCGTGAGGGAGAGCAGCTCTCCAGGCTGGGCAGATGGTGGGGAGGAAACAGTTGTCTGCAGCTGCTGGGAGCAGCAAAAAACCAGGCAAGAGCAGCCAAAACACAGTCCCATCCAGCCATGGGCCAGGGCAAGCAGAGACCTGGAGTGTGGGCAGGAGAAGGAGCTGGGAACTGGCTCTGTTTGCACCATTTGGGCAATGACACTGAGCTGGAAAATCACCTTGCTGGGTTTGCTGCTCCCCCTGCTCTGCATCCCTGAGAAAATCAGTAAAAGTTATCAGCTGGGAGCTGTTGTGCTCTAAATTTTAGCCAAATCAGGCAGCTTAGGGAGATTTCTCTGAGCAGCTGAAGGAGATGGGTTTGTGAGGAGAGTTTCTGTCACTCCAGGGCTCTGTGTGAGCTGCTGACTCTCAAAACTCTGTTCTTCACTATGAAAGATCGAGGAGAAAATGAACTTGAACCTCCTCGTGGAGGTGCAGTTCCTGCTGACATTGCTGTGGTGCCCAATTAACTTTTGGGAAAGCAAAGCCTGTGGTTGGGATATAATAAATGGGTTTTTTGGGGCAGAGACACAAGAAATCAAGACCTTCATGGAATGACTCTGTGACCTTTAACAATAATTATTGTTAAGGAAAAAACTTAACAATAATAGGTCAGTGGTGCAAGAATTTGTTGGTGTGGTTATTTGACAAGGTTGTTTCTTTGCTTGGATTTTTGTAGCTATTTCTAGAAGTTTATTGACTTTGGTTGTATTAAATGACATAAAATTCATAGCTCCTTAGACACCTGATCACTTCTAAAGAAGATCAGAACTTCTCTATGATTTGGGGGGAAAGGGGAGGATTTCTGGAAATCCTGTTGTGTATTAGAACCTGATCAAAAGGTGTTTTCTTGGTGTTTATAAAGATGGGAAGCCCCTCATGGAGGAAAACACCCTTAATTAACACACAAACGTGATCCATTTTTCATTACTGAGCCCTGACCTGGTGGTAATTTGGAATCTTTAATAGTTTGATCTACTGGGAAGGCCCAGCTAAATTTGCTGATTGGTGATAAAACCCCAAATGTGATGACTTTCTAAGGCAGCAATGTCAGCTGAACCCAAATATGTTTGGGTTGGTTTGTGGGGGGAGGTTGTGCAAGGATGAGCCAAAGCCTTGTGAAATTCAGCTTCTTCTGGGGACTGGATCTGCTCCTTGTGGCCTTCAAATGTAGGATGGCTCTTTGAATCTCCTTGTCCTTCATCTGGAAAAGAAGTTCCTTGTTTTTCCTCAAAAGCTCTGTGGTTTTGGGAAAGCCACGGGGCTGAAGCACTGGTAGTTCCCTAAATCATGGAATTTCCATTTTCTTACCCGGTTTCCAAGGCTTCTCTTGTCTCGTTTAGCCAGGGGGAGTCTCTGATTTTTCTTGATGGAGGAGTGCATTTGTTGTTTTATGGTTCTGGTGGGTTCATTGTTGGAGAGTCTGGAGCACCCTCGGTGATGGGGCCTGGAAATGTCTGAGCAGAACACGGAAAAATTGCAATTTGTTGAAAAATAAGAGCAGAAATTATACTTGGATTGCTTTTTAAAGCTGATAGGGAGGAACTGATGGGAGTGAGATGCTTTCACACTTACAAATCCCCATTTCCAAGGGTGCTGCTCTCTGCATTCTCCACCACTTTTTGTGGTTTCCTCTGCACCTGAAGTTATTCCAGCTAACGCTGTGGCCCCAAAAATGGTCTCAGGGAAGTTCCCTGTGTCATCCAAGCTCAGGACTTATCTTGGAGAGAGATTTGATGCCCTCAGATCAAAGAGCAGAGTTTTCAAAACAGAATGATCCTTTCTTTGAGTGCCTCTGAAATGGTGTTTGGTAATCAGGACAGGTGGATTTATGAGGTGAGATCCCAAACAGTCTGAGCCCTCCTTTATCCCTGGCACTGCACCCTCCTCAGCATTCCTCCTCTGCTGCCCTCTCTGGGATCCTCCTGGCTGCTCTCACTCATGGAGAATATGGAATATCACTGGGGCAGCCTGACCTGCTGGGTATTAAACCCAAAAACTTCATCCAAAACTGCTCTGGCTTTGCTCCCCCTGCAAGCCCACAGCCCATTAGAAAGCCAAATGATCAATTAGAAAAATAATTTGCTGATCTGAGAGGATTCATTGGCAGGTGAGAGGAAATCTGAGAGGATTTCATTGGCAAAACTCAGGGAGGATCCTGAAAACGAAGCAATTTGAAATTTTTTGTTTAGTATAAAATAGTTTATTTTTAAATGCTTCCCATTTGAAGCAGACCAGTCTTCAGGATAATGAATATTCTCTATCTAAAACATCTTTGCTTTAAAAGTTTTGGTAGGAAGGACTCTGGTTCTGTAAGAAACTGAAGAAAATGAAGTTATTTCACCAATTGTATCTCTCTGTGTTGCTGCTGTGGTGTGTGTTAGTTAATTGAGATATCTCTAATTAAACCACAGAAATTCGATCTCCTAAGCAGTGCTGATCAGTGCTAATTGGGCCACCAAGCAACAGAATCAGATGTGCTCTCTTAAACCAAGAGGAGCACCCCTAAAGGGTGGAATTTTAGGGATCCCCCTCCCTTTCCAGGCATTGCTGCTGCTCCCTTTCCCTCTGCTCTGCAGATCCCAAACCACCTCTTGCCAGGCTCCTTTTCTGAGCTCATTTTTGGCCAGCACAGCCCCAGCAAGGTCCTGCCACCTGCATTTGTAATTCCTGGGGATATTTCAGTGCCAGGTGGGAAAAGAGTGGGAGATTGAGTCCTTCCAACAACCTCTGCCACTGGCTCTTTGCAGCAAGCCAGGGAGACAGGGAAAAATAGTCAACATTATTTCAGCACAGTGGGGAAGGAGGGATGAAAGCTCTGCAAATGAATTCATTGTGACAACCTTTGTGAAAGATCTGAGTGTTTGATCTTTTAAAAGATTTAATAATTCCTTGGGGAGATTAAAGAATAAAACTGGCTGGGAGGAGGAGAGGAAGTTAACTTTCTTTCCCCCAATTCTGTCAAAATAGTAAATAAAAAAGAGTAAATCCCTAAATTTAGTTGGCTTCTCCTCACATCACCTCTTTTTTTTGGGTGTTGATGCATGTCATGTTTGTGGCAGAGAAACACTTGGAAATGTGACCCCTCAGATAGAGATTTTGGGCAATGATCTAATGTGCTGCTATCCAATGGAAATGGATCTAAAAAGCAAAGTAATTAAATGCCTGGAAATCAGAATTTCCACCGTGGTGAGGTTGATGATGTTTTACACATTTCCAAAAGGCCAGACCTTCAGCCATGGGGTTGGCTTTGGCCCCTGACTGCTGAACCAAGCTCTGCAGGTCTTTGCACGGCCAGGGCTAAAATAGATCTTACACTAATGTTTGGTTTCTTGGAGCTTAAAAAACCTTTTATTTTAGATGTTCACTTAAAACTAACTCAGATTGCTGTGATGCAAGCAGTAAATTATTGTTGGGGGGGGGGGTTGGGTTTTTTTTGGGGTTTTTTTGTTGGTTTTTTTTTTTTGAGGTATTACTTAAAAAAAAAAATCTAAATAACCAAAACTAACCCCCCAAGAATTAATACAGGTAAATTTTTCTATCAAATTTCTATACTTGGTATTACTCTTATTTTAAAACACAGGAATTAACTCTGTTGAAGCTTTTGGGGGGAATCAAACCTTTCTGCTCTGAAGAAGAACTGACCACAAAAAAATAGCTGAGGAATTTTGGTTTAGCCTGGCCATTATCTACCTTTAACCAGCAAGCAAATAAATACAGTTTGACTGGTAACAGCTGCCATATAAGTGGGACAGGGGAGGAAGAGCTGTGTAATCATTTCTCCATCAAATCCTGACCAGCCCCTTCCTATGATAAGACCCCAGGGTCCTCCAGGCTGAGCCAGAAACTCCTCTGGACTGGAGCTGCACAGGAAGGGCACTCAGTGTAGGCATCTATTTCAAAAGCCACGTGTAATGAAGATTAATTAGACCTTCTTTAGTGGCCCAAAGTTAAATACACACAGCCAAGGCCTTGGGCTTCCTCACACAACCAGGAGTTTCCATGGAAAGCAGAGAAGATTAAAAAGTGGTCAGCAGAAGGAAGAGGGTCAGCTCCCCTGTAAAGTTACTGTAAAAAAGTACCAGGATTGACTTTTCTTGTTCACACACAAGACTAAAATGCCTTAAGGGGCACTTTGAGCCATGTAAGGGTCTGATTCTGTGTCTGTTTGCAGTAGTGTGGCTTCTGCACCCATTTAATTTCTATTTAATTGTCCTTTTGGTGGCTGAGGGCATCCCATCTCCTTATTCCAAGCAATATTCTTTCCTTTCAAAAGGACAAATTCATGTGCCTACACCTTGAATTTTTCAGCCACGAGCTGGGTTTTGATTGGGCTTCAGAGCTTTGCAAGGCCAACGTTTCCCTGTGCTTTGTTCTCCTCTGAGGCATCACTCGGTCTCGGATGCGATCTGGGGTGAATTCAGGCTTTGATCCCACAGTTCCAGGCCCAGGGTCTGAACTAAAGGCTGGGCTTGATGATCTCAGAGGTCTGGTCTGACGTTAAGGACTCCATGATTTTAATCTCTCGAGGGGGGAGCGAGGCACCAGTGCAGCAGGGGCTGCAGCTGAGGGTGCTGGGAGGGATGGCAAGGAGCTGCACTTCTCCAGCTGGAGGATGTCTTGGGGTGCCTGGCAAGAAGGAGGGGCTGTGTCCAACACAACCAGTGGCACAGGCAGGGTTTGACTTTCTCCAACTGTCTGTCCCCACTCAGTGCTTTGGCTGCAGGCTGAGAGTGGGGAAGGAGCCCTGGCTGCTCCCGGAGTGCCCCCAGCACCTTTGGGCACACAAAATCCTCGCCGTGCCTCATTGTCAGGGCTGCTGACTGCTCTCATTAACTTCGAGTGCCATCGAGTGCTCAGCACAATGGCAAACGGAGCCCTCCACCCCTTTAAAGTGATCTTTGGGGTTTCATATTTATTTGCAAACCAGGGGCGGTGCAGATCCCAAAAGAAAAGGGTTTTCCTCCTCACCCGGAGCTGGAGGTGGACACACGGAGCCAAGGCATGTTCTGCCAGCACAATGGCAACTTATGAATAAGATCATACTTGTATTTGCATTAACACGGCTGGCTTCTCCAGGCAGTTTTACATAATCTCCTTTTCAATGGGGAAGGGTGTCATTTCCCCTTCATTTCATACAGCCCTGCTTTGAAAATGTAGGGAGGAAGTATTTAAAGAAAGTCCGCATTTTATGAAAGGGAAAATTGCCGGCGTTCCTTTGTGTGTCTCAGTAGGATTTGGATAGATTACTCATACTTAAAAAGGAAGGGAGCTTTTGCTTTCTCTTCCCCTTTTTTAAAAACTTGCATTAACATGATGTATTGACATATTACAAAATCCAGGGAATGCTGGAGAACGAAGCAACCGCGGCTTTGTCCGCGAGTTGCAACAAATTCTTAAAACGTCGTCACCTTCTGAAATAAAATTGTCACATTTTGGATAGAGGCAACTTTTATTAAGCTTCACTTCTGAGATAGGGACAGCAGCGTGTCCTCTCTCACTTGCTTTTTCTTCCTGTTTAAAAATGAATTCTCTCTTTTTTTCCCCCCTTTTGATCCAATGAGCTGGGTACGAGTGCAGCACGTTTTAACCATTTTCATAAATCAAGCGACTGGAATAGATTTTAATACAGAATTGTATTACTGCAGGAATGCCAGGCATGCAGGCTCTAAGCACTAACACTTCTATTAGTTGAATGGAAGCCAATCCTTTAGCTGTAAGCATGTTAAAGGAAAAGAACTCCCCTGCTACATCTCGAGGTTCTCTGATGTCAAAAAATCCTCCCTGAAGTCACTCACAACTTCTTTCCCGAGTTGTCCCTGTCTCAGGGGTGTTACAACTGGTCAGCCACACTCTGAGGAATTTATTTTAGGGGCAGATATTAAAGCCCATGGAGCTGTTCCCCTCTCTCTGACATCCTCTGATTAAAAATAAAGTCATGGAGAAGCAGAAAATCAAGGTTCAGTGCTGGGAGAAGCTATCAGCTCCCACAAAGGCTTTCTATTCCTTCCAGGACCTATATTTATATTTGCTGATGACTCCTTGTCAATCTGACACTTACTAATCAACCTTTGATGATAATTGTAATTCTTGCTAAGGACACTTCATCCTAGGAGGTCAAAAGGACATTTTGTGCACTGAAATGCACTCTGTGCAGGGGTGTGCCTGAATCTATGGGCACATGTTTATATTTACGAGAGATGTTTATGCTAACACTTCTTTTTTTGGGTGAATTTTTTGTAATTCCACTTTCCCTCACTTGCTGCTGCTTTTTTGCCTCTATGAAATGCTGCTCACTGCTAAATAATCACCATAATTTGAAAGGGAGGGGTGGACTTGCTGCTCGAAACAGAGGAGAAAGCACAAGAAAAATTTAAAGGTGTTTTAGTAAAAAAACTTGATAAATATTCAGCTCACATTTTTTTTAAAAAAAAGAGAAGGGTTTTTGTGAAATCAGTCGATAACATCTTCATCCAAATCCATTTATTATCTCCTATTTGAAAAGCACTTAGCTCAACAGGGCTCTGTGCCTTCACTGAGGTTTCCAGGTGTCATCAGATCAAGAATCCTGAGTTAAGCATGGATAAAACATAACAATGTTTGTTATTTTCTCTCTCCAAAAAGAAAGCAAATAACTTAAGGCATCTGACACTGCTGGTTTTGGCTAAGCCAACTGGGAGGCTTTTTCATTTCATATTTTTGCACTGAATTTTATTCTTTTTTTGTTTCCTTTTTGTCATGGCATTCCACAGGTTTTGGATGTGTTGGACCAACCCCAGTCTAGATCTCTGTAAATAATCAGAATTTGAATTTCGGGGTACCACGTTTGCTAACGAGTCCTGGGTTTGTAGTCTGGGTTCCCAACATCGGGAATTCAACCAAAGGATGGGTTTCACTTGCAGGTGCTGCTCTTTGGAGGGCAGAGTCCTCTCCTAAAGACAGCGCCACAGATCCGCTGTCGTGGGGCAAAAAGAGCTGGGCACTGGAGAGTGCCGAGCTGCTGGAGGGCAGTGCCCCTGCGTGCCCACTTTAATTGCCCTGTTCAGTCTGGTGTGCCAGCCTTGGAGCAAGAGTGGTGGAATAACGTGTGGGATAATCCCTTCTTAGAGAAATCTCAGCATCACCTCAGTGACTGGTACCCAGAGACTGCTGCTGGCTCAAGAACTGACCTCAATCAGAGAGTGGGGCGAAAGCAGAAAAAGCAAATTATCTCCCCGCTTCCACAGTTTGCTCCCGAAGGACTCCAGAACCTTGCATAAACAAAAACTAATTATAATACACACACACACACAAAAATTTAGTAAAAACTCGAAGCTCTGCTCGTAGGCTGAGCAAAAAGGAAGCTGGAAGAGTGAATGTCACAGTGCCATCTACTGACGCCAGCCCCGACCGTGGAGGGAGAACACCCAACTGCAGGGGGAAAAATAAATAAATAAGGCTGGGAGACTTGGAAGGATTATGTTTAAAGGAAGGAGATGACTGCTAATTAATGTGACAAGAGAGAAAACCTCACCTACTGACAGGTTATTCATCCCCCAAGTGTTAGAATCTTCTTCAGCGATGTCTGTTCCTATAATTCCTGGAAAAAGGCTCGTGCTGGAGGAACAGCTGACCAGAACCCTCAGTGCCAGCTCCCATACTCCTATTTTGTCTTGATGAGCTTTACACCAGAGGAGAATTACAGCCTGCTCTGTGGCAAGCAATTTGAAGACATAAAGGAATGCAATTGTGGAATAAAACCCGCTCTGTGTGCTGGGAGATAACTTCACCTGACACAGAAAATGAGCGGTAACTCGGAGGCAGGTAGGAGCAACATGTAATCCAGTTGACATAAATGAAAAGATGATATTGGCAGAAAATTGGGCTGCGTGTGAATATAAAGGCTGTTGAATAACAGGGAATGGAAAATGACATGCTCAGCAGCAGTGAGGTAGAGATGAAAGGAGTTCAGAAAACATTTGTACGGGAGAAGCCAAGTACGAGTCAACAAAGGCTGGAATTCTCTGCTCCCCGAAGCAGAGCTGATTGCTGCAGCCCTCAGTGCTACCTGTGCTCGGGGTTGGCAAGTGGTAGAGTGGCAAAACAATTAGGGTTTATTCTCTGGTTGCTAATGTGCCAGCTGAAGTGGAGGCTGAGATGTTCAGCAACACCATTACTAAGCAAAATGAGGCATCACCCTCTGTATCACTCTCGGTAATTCCAAGGTAAGAATGAAGGATGAGCAGGGAGTGATTGGGGATGGAGAGGAAGAGGGGAAAAAAAAGAAGTTGAGAGGTGAGGAGCCTGCAGTGTGTTGATTGAAAGAACAGTTCTGTATATTCTGAAGGCTTGTGTCAAGTATGAGAATTCAGGAGGAAGGGAGAAGAGAGCACCTGAACTGCGCTTGCTGAGATTCACTCCAGATATGTTGTGGCAGATGGAGCTGACATCCTGAGAGAGGCTAAGAGGTGAAAGTAATAATGAACAGCCTTCACAAGGTAAAAGCAGAAGAAATATTAGAGCTGTTACAGGAGAGCAAGCAGGAGATGTTTAGATTTATGAGTTCTTTTGGAGAGCAGCCATGGTTTGTCTTTATTTCCTTAGTAACTGATTCTTGGTTTGAGCTTCGTCAGGTCATCAGAGCAGTGCCATCAGCTCTGAAAGGTTTTCAGCCCTTCCTTTGGATCATCTAACAGGCACAAAATGAACATGTGGAGTGCAAGCATGATCTGCTTTTGGAGGAGTTGTCCTGATAAGCAAAAGCAGTGGAAAAAAGTAAGAAGAGAGAGAGGATTTTATTATGGCACCATCTGTCTCCTCACTGTTAATATTCCTTTCCCCTCTTTGCAGTGATTTTGAAAACTGGTACAAGGATGATGTTGTAGAAGGGATGGCTCCAGAGGGACCATGGCAGGGGCTGTCCATCCCCAGAAAGCAGGGGCTGGCTGAAGGCCCCTGCAGGACACTGACCTTAAAAGTACCACACCGAGCTGAGCCTTGGCTTGGAGGAGGGCCAGCAAGTGGCCTCCAGCTTGGTGCTCATTTTCTTAGTCTCATTCTCTTCTTCCTTGCTTTACTTCCTTTAAAGTTTTTAATGAGAGTCCAGACCTGTGTTGGGCAATGTGGTGCTGCACAGCACCTGGGACAGGCTCCTCCTGAACCCTGGCAAGGGCTCTGCTCTCATATTTTTCAGCTGATCCAGAGATTTCAAACAGCAGTTTCATTTTTCCTCTTTTAATTTAATTGAAGAATGTAAAGGGAGCTTTTGACTTTTACTGGTGGAACCTGAGGAGGATTGAAGCAGTTTAAACTTGACTGACCTTAATCGTGCAGGGCACCCTTCTAAACTTTTGTTTACCTCCTGTGAGCTGCTGAAGAGAGGAGGGGAAAAAAGGGAAAGAAAAAAAAAAAAGAAAAAGGCAGTTTTCAGTTGCTAAACCCCCTCATGGTATTGAATTCTAACCAAGTACATCCAGCCCTGCCAGCCAGAAATGCCAAAAGGAGGAAAGCTGCTGAATCAGAGGAGAATCAGGATTGGGAGGATGGTAGGGAATATGAGAGTAGCACTAGGTGAGTTCATTTGATAGACTTATTGCTGTTTTGTATTTGCACATCATCTGGGAGCAAACTTCTTGGGTTGTTTTTTTTTTTTTTTATTATCATTGCTGGGTTTTGTTCCTAAATTATTTAGCAAATGTTTTCTGGGAGCCTCTTCCAGCATATAGATGAGTTATCCCCAGCTATTTGCTGGTCTGAAGAATAAGTTCTGCAGCTCTGAGCTTGCAAGATTCCAGAAGCTTTGAGCAGCCTGGGCTGGGTAAAGGGGGAGTTCCTGGTGCTCTGCACCCCTCGGGTTCAAATCTTCTTTACAAAGGGTAGAGTGGCCACTTCAGGCCTGTGGTTTCCTTTCTGCTCCCCCTGTGAGTGACTCTCGAGGGCCTTTCAAACCCCTGGCATTGAAGGCTCCTGCCTCCCCCTCAGAGCCACCCTGGCACTTTGTGCCCACGGTGGGGACCTCGTGGGCTGGCAGCACCTGGGAGGTGACACCAAGGTCCAGCAGCAGCAGCAGAAGGTCCCCAGGCTGGTTTGGTGCCCTTATGTGACCTTCAGGTCCTTCCCATGGGTCTGCAGTGTCCTTCCCATGGGTCTGCAGTGTCCTTCCCATGGGTCTGCAGTGTCCTTCCCATGGGTCTGCAGTGTCCTTCCCTGTGGCTCCTCAGGACCAGCCCTCCACTGGTCCCCAGTAGTGAGTTTGGGGATGCTTTGGGGAGTTTGATTGAACACTGGTGTCCTTCCCTGCCTTGCTCTAGGTTCAGGAATTTACCAGGGGCTGGGCTGAGCAACAGTCTCTGATGATTAATAACAGTTCTAGAGAACTAATAGTTTCTTCTGTTACTTCACTACCCATCAGCTCCTTATCTACAGGGAGAATCACACGGTCTGTTTGTAAAGGCACATTCATCTTACTCCTTTTAATGCCTCCTCTTTTTGTTTTCTCTGTATTTGTCTTTATAAACCTTAATTACCATTGATTTCATTTTTTCTTCCTAGGTCTTCTTGGGTTTTGCAATTATTTGCAGTGGCCTCCTTTTCTGTCCCTTTGTAGTCATTTCTGGATCAGGTAGGCATGGCTGGGTGGAGTGGTCCTGGATGGGCAGGGTGGACAAATGGCCCTTCCTCTGCAGCCATGGTGACCACGATGGAGCCCCTCCTGCTGTGGGCTGGTGGCAGAACCCCCTCTTTTACCAGGCAGTCATTTCTCTTTTATTTCTTAAGCATTTCTTAAGCTGAGCCATCTTTGACCCAAGTGAAATAATTCCATGGGTGGTGGGAGCTCCTAGCGAGTCTCCATTTCCCTGAAGACTTTACTGGGGTGCCAACCCAAACCCAACCTGATTTTGAGACACCAAGCAGCCCCTGTGGCACATTTTCAGCTCAATTATTGTTTTGAAAAGCGCCAGTCTGGTGGTGGCATTATCAGGAAACCAAGGAGATACAGCAGGAGAGTCTTTGCTGAGCGTGGTTTGCTACAGGAAGCTGTGCAGCCATCAGCTGATTAATGCCAATTTATTTAGAAATAGTCTGGCCATGGCTGTCTGCTTCTCCCAAATTCCTGTTGTGTCCTTTCTCCACCACACTCGCTGGAGCATGTTTGCTAAAGTTGCTGTTGCATATGCTCAGGCAATAAAACATTTACAGCTATTTCAGAAATTGCTGCAGTAGGCAATTTTCCTCATTAATTTTACCATTCTGGATGGGATTTCATGAGGTGTGAAGGCATGCAGAGTCATACCTGACACTACCCTTGTTCCTGCTTGTAATGCCAACCTCTTTAAGGAAAAATGAAATCAGAAGGGGATGTTTGAGGGGAAATGGAAGTGGAAGCTCCAAGTCCGATGATCTGTGAGAGAACCATGGAATATCCTGAGCTGGGAGGGACCCACAGGGATCATCCATGTCCAGCTCCTGCTCCTGCAAATTTACTCTGATTGTTCTTTGCTCCTTCTTGCCCAAGACTATGGAGACTTTAAAATACCTCCGGGACCCTGCAGGGAGAAACGGGCTATAAAAATATAACAATAATGATTTCTTTCTCCCGCCTCCACCTGAGGAATCTCGGAGCGTGTTTCAAATATCAAAGAGCAAGAAACCCATTGTGGTGTTGTCCCCTGGGTAAAGGTGGGAGAAAGAGGCCCTGAGAGGTAGAAGGAATTGTACAAGGCCAAATGTAAAGCCAGTGCAGATCAGGAGACAGACCTGAGGGCAGGCTTTGGGTTCTGACCCTTTTTGCTGGAGTTGTCCTCATTTTGGGAAGAATTTTTTTAATCTGTGCCCACACATTTCATATCTGGTCAAGAATTGGACGTTTCCTGCAGAAAGAAGGTTTCTCTTCCATTTTAGAAGTGATGTCTGCAGTAAAATATGACTCCCATGTAACAAATCACAGAATGCTCTGCTCCATCCTCTGTCCCAGAGCTGCATCTCAGCCTGAGTCTCCTGTAAATATTGAGACAGATGATGGATGGGGACAGGTCCAAGCAGAGAAGATCTAGAATTATTCTTTTCATATTCCTCACATTTTGAAATTTGCCCCAATTTATGGGGTAGATAAGGCTGGAATTTTGAAGGGCGACATCATGAATTGCTTTTCTTATTGATCGAGCTTTTAATGTGCCAACAATGAAAACAATAAAACTTGCATTTAAAAACAAACATTTCTAGCACAGGAGCCGCATTAAAATGACACAAATTGCTTTTGTGGGCTGAATTTAACAGAACACCCATGAGGTTCCACTTAAAAACAACAAGCCAACAAAAATCAAATTGCATTGTTTTACAGGCAAACAAAATGGTGAGCATGCCTTGGGCTACGTTTTCAGCATGTTTTCTTGGGAGATCAAAGCTTAGATCCCATTAACCCTTCGCATGTCAGCCTGGTGAGTTCCTTTCCTTTACCTCTGAGCTTCTGGGGCTGCCTCCAGCAGGAAGCCAGGGCTCTGCCTGTCTCTGCTGCTCTTCCTCCTCCCCGTCTCCCCCACCACCATCTCCACGGAAGCACCACCTTGTAAGTGGGCAGAGTTCAAACAGCCCCTTCAGCCAGCCCACATTGCTTTCCCATTTTACTGACTTGGAGATCTGGCCAGAAGCCAGCACTAAAATACATTTGTTTTGTTTTTTACCATTCGCTGTGGTGCTGTGTTCCCCCGCTGGCAAGGGCCTCAATGAGGCTTTGTTGGCCAGCAGAGCCATTTTGGAGCAATTTAGCGTTTGTTGGGTCCTTGTTAAAAGATCTCCTGGACATCAGATATGTTGGGGATGGAGAGCTGGTTGCTCATGTTGAAGGAAAGCTGATTTATTTTGATGTTTGTCACCTGTTCCAACAACCATTGGGCACCTCACGTGCTTCCTAAGTAAACAAATGCCCATGAGATGCCACTTCCTGAGGGTTTGCTGTTTTCTCAGGGACAGTAAGTTAATATTTTGCACAAATCTTCCTGCTCCACGTGGTGGGCCAGATCCTAATCTGCCTTCACCCTCTTTTCCCTGCTCTGCTGGGACCTTGCTTCGTGTGTGAATACAAAAATCCTTCCAAGCCATTGTTAATTCCAAGTATCTGCGTGTCCATGTGCTTCCCAAAGATCAGGGAGGCAGAGCAGATGCAGCCTTCTGGGACTGGTTTGGGAGAGTGGAAAGGTTGGGAGAGCAGCAGCTTCTCCCCCTTCTGGGACTGGTTTGGGAGCAAGGAAAGGTTTGGGAGAGCAGCAGCTTCTCCCCCTTCTGGGACTGGTTTGGGAGCATGGAAAGGTTGGGGGAGCAGCAGCTTCTCCCCCTTCTGGGACTGGTTTGGGAGAGCAGCAGCTTCTCCCCCTTCTGGGACTGGTTTGGGAGCATGGAAAGGTTTAGGAGAGCAGCAGCTTCTCCCCCTTCTGGGACTGGTTTGGGAGAATGGAAAGGTTTGGGAGAATGGAAAGGTTTAGGAGAGCAGCAGCTCCTCCCCCTTCTGGGACTGGTTTGGGAGCATGGAAAGGTTGGGGGAGCAGCAGCATTCTCCCCTCTGAGGGTTTGGGAGCTGCAGGATTTCTCCCTCCCAGCCTGGGGTGATACTGAGAGTCTTGTCGGATGCTCGGAGCGTTTAGAAACTTGCCAGGAGAAAAAGGGGTCAAAAGGGACGATATGTATTTATTTTTTTCTTTAAATTAAAAAAAAAAAAAAAAGAAGAAAAGGCAGAGAGAGAAGAGAAAGGGGAGGGAGGAGCCTGAAAGGAGGGCCATGGAGCTGTGGCAGAAGGTGGATGGTCCCGGCTCACCCAGGAGCGAACCGCGCTTCCCTTCCCCTTGCCGGGCCTCCTGTGCACATGCCAGAGCCGGCTGCAGCTCTGGTACCAGCCCACAGCTGTGTGCAGCTGTGTCCAGCTGTGCCTCCCAGCCCCTCACAACTGGATTTTCACACAGGAACAGCCCCTTTCTGCAGGGCTCCCCGCTCATGGCCTGGCCTGACAGGGTGTGAAACACAGGGCATTTGTTGGCAGGGCTTTTGGGGAGGCTTTTACACCCCCAAAGAACTCAGCTGGGGTTGGGGGGTTTTTCACCTCAGTCCCTCACCCTGCTGGCCCCTTCCCTTTAGGAATGCCTCATCCTAGTGCTTTCCAAGGAAAAATGAAAGCTAACCTCCCTGTGCTTTCCTTTTGAAGGATCAGGATAGGAAGCCCTGAAAGGCCAAGGACACAAATCTGATCTCTCTGTGACCAGGGACAAAACCTGGGGGAACAACTGGAGCTGTGCCAGGGGAGGTTTTGTTGGATTTTAGGAAAGGTTTCTTTCCCCAGAGGGTGTGGGGTACTGAACAAACTCCCCTGGGAATGGCTGGCAGAGCCCCAGGATGATGCTCTCAGGGATAGAGCGGGATTTGGGGGATTGTGAAGGGCCAGGAGATTCACCAGATGATCCTTGTGGGTCCCTTCCCACTCAGGATATTCTGTGAAATCAGACCCTCAGGGTTATCTCCTCCTAAACACCTGCAGGGACACCGTCCCATGGGATGGCAGTGCCTGTTTGCCACCCTGCAGTGCCCACATCCCATGGCAGAGTTCCTAAATCTGTCCCATAAACTGCAGGCACAGAACAAAATCTCCCTTTTCACTCCTCACGTGCAGGTGCTTCACAACAAACGCCAGAAATCCGAGGGAAGTGAGCAAGAAGAAGAATATTCGACAGGTTTTTATTATTTTAGAGACTGGCTGATGATTGGATTGGATGATTTTAGAGGTTTTTTTCCAACCTGAGCAATTCCATGAAGTTTGCTGGATGCTGCACAAGGTTAAAGGAGCATCTGCAGAGCAGAAGGTACAGAACTTGTGTTATCTTCACTCCTACTTTTGATCTACTCTAAATCTGTGAGGAAGAAAACTGCATTTTATCATGGGTGGGCAAAACAAAAAACCAAACCAGCCTTTTCCAGCATCTTTATTTCTGGCAGTTTAGGGATATTCAGGAGTAGCAGAGGTTGTTATTGCATATAGGAAGATTTTATTGCTTCCCCTTCAGTGCAAACTCAGTCGTGTCTGTCCCCTCCATTTCCCCTTTTGCTACTGGGACGAGGAAATGAAGAGAAAGGAGGGAAACACCAAAAAAAAGCAGCACTTGTTTCTCTTTGTCTGCCACTCAGAGCATGCATGTGTGTTTTGGGGGAGAGGGGAAAGCAAAATCTGTCTCCAGCCAGCTGATTGTGCCTTGTCAGCCACGAGAGGAGCTGGGAGGGCACTGCCTGTGCCACCCTCTGCCAGCGGGTTTGGCTCTGCAGCTCTTGCAGGGACTTGTCCCAAAAGATTCCCATCCCACAGCCAGACCTGCCAGGACGGGGCTTTTTCCCCAGCTTTCCAGGGGATTTCAGGAACATGGGGAGCTGCAGTAGTGCTGTGCTGGAGGCCCAGAGTCCAGGCAGGATTTCCCTACACAATGGGATGCATTTTAAGAGGTTTGCTCCAAACGCAGCGCGGTGGCCGAGCCCAATTTCCAATGTGAAGCGAGGTGTGATTTTTAATTTAGTTTTTTATGCATTATTATTTTTTTTTCCTTAATCCCATCATCATTATTCTGCTCTGAGCCCCTCTGCCAAAGGCTGGGGCTGGTTTGAAATGCAGCTCCTTCCCCTGGTGCCAACTTGCATGGAAGAAAGGCTGACCTGGGCACTGGGTGGCCGTGGCCAGCGCTGGGGGCACAATGACAGGGCTTCCAAAATCCTATAAATCCATTCCCTGCTCTGAGGCTGCTTTTCACTTAGCTGGGAATATCCCTGATTTGTCCCTGCTGGGGAGATGATGGATGCTTCCACAGTGGAGAATCTGGATGGATTTTTGGCTCCATCGGAGGGCAGTGGGGCCGCTGTGAGGTAGCACAGGAACATCATCCCCTCATGGGGTGCTGGTGGCACCTTTGGGGTGGCAATGTGGGATCCCACCCCTCTGGGGTTCCCACAAGGTCACCTTGATCCCACACAGCCCATGGAGACGCTGAGGTTGGTCAAGCTGAAACCTTTCCCTGGCCCTGAGTTCCCACAAGCCATTTTTTGTAAAGGAAAATGAATATCTTGGGTTTTTTTTCTTTTTGGGATACCCGGGAAGCGAAGGCATCAAACAAGCAGGACCTGGTGGGCTCAGGAGGCATCCTGGAGGCATTAGATATGGCTGGCATTCGATCCAACAACTGAGGCTTTCCTGGTTTCTTGATTTACCCTATTTGTGCTCGTGCATGCACAATGGGCCCCATTATGAGGGCCCTGTGCATCCCTGCCAATAAACCCCAGAGAAGGGCAGATGTTTCCCACCCAAAAAATTCATTCCTCTCATGCTGAGAGAGAGAGAGAGGCCTCTCCCCAGGACCTCCAAGGCACAGAGGTGCACGTTTCTGGGTGTTTGTGCACATTTGGCTCTCGGGGAGCAGCAGAGAATTCCTTCCCTGTGTGGTTTGCTCACATTCCCAGCAGGAATAAAAGCTGAGAGGGTGGAGGAGAGCGGCTGCTCTCAGCTGGAGCGTGCTGAGGGCTCTGGGCATGGACACACCTGGACTTTAGGAGGGGGTTTTTCCATTAGAATAATTTCCTGATTGTTGGTGTTGATGTGTCTTGCATAAAAATCCTCTTGGAGATAGGATTTATGTGCAAGTGTTTAAAGAGGGACCTCTAGGTCTAAAAGGGGATCTCTGGGTCTAAAAAGGGATTTCTATGCCTAAAATGGGGATCTCTAGGTCTGAAAGGCAAACTCTGGGTCTAAATGGGGATCTCTCGGTCTTAATAGGGAATCTCTGGGTCTTAATGGGATCTCCAGACTAAAAGAGGATCTCTAGTTCTAAAAGGGAGCCTTTAGGTCTAAAAGAGGGATCTCTGGGTCTAGAAATCGATCTTTAGGTCTGAAGGGACAATTCTGGGTCTAAGAGGGCATCTCTGGGCCTAAAAAGGGATCTTTAGGTCTACAAAGGGCTGTCTCTTGGGGTCCAGGATGTCCTCACACCAAAGGTGGCAGGGGAGGCCTGGGAAGAGCATCCCCAAACCAAGCTCAGCCCACAAAAAGTGTCCTTCCTTGTGTGGCTCCGCTCAGCCAGGCCCAGTCCTGCCAAAGACACGTTCCAGGAAAATGGGAGAGCAGGGGAAATGCTGGCACTGCCCACGCTGGTCACTTGGTACCTAAATGAGGTACAAATGAGGCTCCAGGGTGAAAATGGGTGTTTAACTCAGGAAAGAACAGCAGTGACAGCACTAATTGTTGTTTCCTTGGGTGCTGAGGGAGATATTTTGGAAAAAAAGGCAAATCCTGGTATTTTCCAGCTGTGAGAAGTGGGATCATGTTCTCCTGCAATGAAGTGGAAGCAGAGAACACTTAATTTCTAAACATTTAGCTGCCAAAATATTGATAAAGGGACACTTTTCATTTAAGCTGTTGCCTTCCTGAGAAAAGCCTTTGTTTTGGAACAAACCCCAACTTATTGACTCTGTTTCAACTCAAGATGGAGCATTCCTGAAGTGGGGATGTGCTTCCCATCCTCTTCCAAATTAAATGCTCGGATTTTCCATTTGGAAATGACTTTTCACTTCCATTTCTGTATAGCAAAAATACTTTTCTAAAAAGTCAAAATAGAAATGAAGTTCTTTGGTTTTTAATTGGAGCTGTGGAGGAAATATTTTTTGTGTGGGAACAGAGAGGATCTTTGGGTATCTCAGCATTTCGAGTCCTCCTTCTCCTGATTTTCCAAAATACACCTCAAAGTGTGGGAAAATCAGAATTCCAGGAGAGATTCCAGCTTACAAGGAGCAGCTCAGTGTGAAGGCCAGATCTCTGTGTTCTTGCACAGCACGTGCCAGAATATTTCACTGCTGGGACAGAAAGTCTGTATTTAAGTAGCAATAACTCACAGGAGGGATTGACAGATTGGAATGCACCTGGTTCAGGCTGTTGGTTGCTAATATCATTCCCAGTTTTCTCTGGTGAGAGGCAGCTGGGATAGTTTATGGGATGTCCAGCCTTTCTTACGGCTGCTGTGCTTAAATATGCCCCCAAATTAAACTTGTGGGGTGGGATCCCTCGAGGGACAGATAAATCCAGGAGTGTGATGGAGAGGCCTCCGTGTTTCCCACGTGGCTGTGCCAAACCTGGTCCCTTTAAGGCCACCCCAAAAAATCAGAACCACCCCAAATCACCAGTTGCTTCTGAAAATCGAGGCCAAGCTCCTGAGCTGCACCCCCGGCAATCTTCTTTAAAAACAATGGGGCTCAATTAGACGAGAATTATTTTAACACTTCGGAAGGCTGCCAAGTCATTTCCTTCTCCTTTATTGATTTTTTCCGTTGCCAGTAAATATATCTGCGGCAGCAGGATGAAAGGAGAGGGGGAAAAGAGAAGTGTTAAAAAGGAGACTGTAACAAGATATGTGCCCTGAACCTCTGGGATGGAGGAGGACATTTTAAGACAGAAGGAAGCAGGGGATTCATGGAGGCATTTCACAGGGTTAGACGTGGTAGCAGACAGCCCAATATTATTTTCCTTGCCTGATCCTTTACTTAGATTGGCTCCTGTTTCTTCCCCTCATTGTGCAGTCCCTGCGTGAGCCGCTCTCCGTGTAAAGACATTCCACCTACATTCCTTTGCCACCGGGTGAGAGGAGGGGGGAGTGCAATTATGTGGGCTAGTGAGACACAAAAGGCTCTGCTCCACAGCTCAAGCTCATAAACTTCAGCTAACTTTGCCCCTTAAAAATATTAAAACTCCCCCCCCCCCAAAAAAACAATCAAACAAAAAAACACCTAAGAGTCTGGTTTGTTCTTCTCCTGCCAGCCTGCAAGTGAAGGGGTTGGAGCTGTAACTATCCCACCTATAAATATTTCCCTCCACAGCACTCTGTAGATCACCACAGAATAAAGAGGTTTTAATTTTTTGGCAGTATCAGCGTTTCTCTCTGGGTTGTTGGGAGTTTTTTTGTTGGTTTTTTTTTAATGTGTATCTTCTCTGTGCTAATCACAGAACCCCAGAATGGTTTGGGTTGGAAAGGACCTTAAAGACCCCTCATTCCAGCCCTCTGCCTTCCACTGGAAGGGGTGTGGTGGGAACAGACTGCAAAGTTCCTCGGATAAAAAGGCCCCAGGTGAATAATTTTCCAAGGATACTTGTGTCATAATGTTTATTGGGATCTAATGGGGGCATTATGGCATTTATCCAAGAAGTTTCCAGGCTACAGGTGTGACCCTACCTTTCTCCACCCTCAGGAGCCGTGTCACCATCCTGGCTATAAATCCTGGGAATATCCCACCACAGACACCACTGGAAGGGACCTGGCTCTAGAAGGAGACATGGAGCTGCCTCTAAAAGCACTGGGAGACACAAAAACCCCAGAAGTGATGAAATCCTCCAGCTGAGGAAGCTGGAGCATGGAACAAGTTGTTTAGAAGTTCACATAAACTGGACCTTTTCCAGGTGAACATCCTCGAGGCTGTCAGCAGGGCAGGGATTTTTAATTCCATTTCTGAGCACTGAACTTCATTAGCTGGGCTCCTTCCATGTGCAGGGCTTTGGAAATGCTGCTGCCCTGCTTTCCATATTGATTTCTGTGCCCCTGCACTCCTTCTTCCCATTTTGTCTAATAAGCAAATTTCACTACCTGACTTCACAATTTTTCCTCTGGGCCATTAGAATTGCTTGACTGTATTCCTGGCAGAGCCCTTAATTAGAGATGGATCAGAACTGATGTCATTAAACTGATCCATTAACCACACTCTTCCTGTGACTCCAAATGCAGGTGCTTCAGAGAAAATGTGACCTGGATCCAAATCGCCACTGAGTTCGCTGTGCAGAGCCCCAAACCTCCTCAGACAGCCAAAGAGGGAGAAGAAAAGTCAAATTAAACCTCCCACAGATTCTGCCTCAGTTGTCCTGATGCAGGAAACATCTCTGGGGATATCCTGCAACCAAAGCACTTCTGATGTTTAAAGGATTTTATTTCTTACTGCACTTTTTGGAAGGTTGGGTCCTCACTCCAACAAGGTAAAAATGTTATCATTTTCCTCTAGCCTCAAAAAAATCTTCTGAGACAGACTTTCTTCTTTAGGCACACTTGGGAGTTCTCTGGAAACCGGTCCAATTTTTATATTTCCCTATAAACCCCAATTAGGTTGGAACCCATAGGCTGAGAGAGACATTTTGACTTTCTGCTGCCTTGTCCAGCAGCCTGGGCACTCACTGAAATAAATTACAGCTCTTTTTAGAGCTGGACGTGGCCAGAGGTGGACGCAGAGAAGCTGAACACGATGATCTCAAAAGAGAAGCTCTGAATTAAGCAGGAGGTTGCTAAGCCACGAGTCTGCTGCAGTCTCCAGCAAAAGTCACAGCGCTGAGTCCTCGCACAGAATGGGATTTTCTGAGGGAAAAAAGTCTGCAAGGACATAACTTTAGCTGGTTATGGCTGTAAAAAACTCCTGAAGTTATCCAGGATTTCATCTTGTACCTCTTACAGCGTCCACAAGCAAACCAAGGAAAACCAAAGAGCCTCCCTTGCCCCCAAAGCTGGAGCGTGCAGAACTGCCCTCTGCCTGCTTCTGGTGGTTGTATTTATTTGTATGGATATTACAATAAAAATAAGGGTTCCTTTTCCCCCTTCTCCAAGGGCTGTCCCAGCTTTTCCCCAGCGATGCCTCAGCACATATCTCAGTCTTGAGGGCTGGGACTGGATGGGCTTTAAGGTCCCTTCCAACCCAAACCACTCTGGGATTTTATGATCTCTCTAGAAAGTTTTTCCAACCTCTCCACCAGCCAGGGAGAGTTAATTTGGCCTTTCCCTGGACCTAGCAGGGCAGCACCTGCTAGCAGGGTGGGGTGTTCCCTCCCCAGCTTGTCAGAGGCAGATTATTATTATTATTATTATTTTGTGAAATAACACGTTCCTTTGTCTGTGTCCTACCCCACAACCTTCAATCGAGCCTCGCTGCTCTCTCAGTCCTTGCTGCCAATTTTGCTGCTTTCCCTGTTTGCAGAAACCTTAACTCTGTGTTTGAATTGGCCTGCAGGATGTGTTTGAGGAGGGCCAGAGACTGAACAAAAATGGGAGGCTCTTATCCCCCCAAAAAGAAGTGTAATTTGCCTTTAAAGGCTCTTAAACAGCAAACACATTCTGTCTGATCCTCCTTAATAAAGTATCCCAGCAGTGCTACAGTGCCTTATTTGAGGTCTGTGCAGTCTCATTAAATTTGATGTGTCACAGAGGGCTTGGACATGTGAAAGGGAGGCTGCAGGAACCAGGATTGAAGTTTGCCAGATTTGCTAAGGAAAAATGATTCATTATGGCTTTTCAAAATGGACACCCTTCAGGCTTCCCGCTCCATTGATTGTGAGAGCAGGGAAGAGGGAGCGGAGGGGCCACCGCAGCCTGCAGATTTAACCCTTATTAACAGCTGCTTAAATTAAGGATTCGGTTTGATCTGCGAAGATGTGCTCACACTCGTGTGCTCTGAGTAAAGAAAAGAAAGGTTATTAAAGATTTAAGGGCTGGATGGTGTGGCTGGAAATTCGGGGCTGGCTCTGCTGTAGGGCCGGGAGGAGGGCGGAGGCTCCAGGGTGTGCTCAGGTCAGGCAGAGTCCTCTGTGAGCCAGCCCTGCACCCAGAACAGATGCTCAGAGCAGCATCCTGCATCCCAGTGCCTCGGGAAAGGGACAGGAGGTGCTGGGGAGTGTTTTTGGGGTATCCCTCTGGTGTGGTCATGGTTTGAGGCTGGAATGTGCTGGTGCCATGGAGCTGCACAAGGACCACTTTGGTCTCCCCCTCCTCTCCATACAGGAAGATCTCCTGGAGCTCTGGTTCCATGGGTTTCTGCCTTGTGGGGGTCAGCAGATGATGGCTCAGGGGCACAAGACACTGTTGGTGCTTTGGGTTTTGTGTGTTGGAGCTGGACCTCCAGTCAGGTCTTGCCCAGCTGATGTGGACGATTCCCTTAAGAGCTGCCCCTTGTGCCTCCCAGGCAGGTCAGAATATTCTGTTAAATGGGAATGAAAGTGGCTCAATCCTGAACAAACTTCTCAGGTATCTTCCCTGTGCTCTGCTGGGAGAACAGCACAGGGCACTTTCTCTCTTGCATCTTTACTGTGCTGGTGCTGGGTGAGGAGAAGGGAGGGTGGCAAAGGCGGTGCAGGGATGGCACCAGCACAGAGCGATGCTCTTTTGGAATACAGCAGAGACAGCTTAGGCTGGACCCCCAAAAAGCAATGCATGCAGAGCTTGTGAGCATGCCTGGGTGCTCTCCTGGCCCAGCACCTTCAGGCAGCAGCAGCAATGAGGGAATTCAGGGGTTCCCCACACTGTGATGGGAGCAGTGATACAGCCAGGACTGAGGGCGTGGAAAGGTGTTAACCCTGGCTGCAGAAATGAACTCTTGTGGCTCCTCACACATCCCATCCCCTTCCTCTCCCTCCTCTCCCCCTGAGAGCCTGCAGCCTAAAATTCACAATGCAGTCACATCTCAGTTCAAGACACCAGAGGGGAAAACAAAAAGGGAGGCAGGAAAACTGATCTGGGGGATCCATGTCTGTTCCTTAGGATAGCAACAAAAAGGAGCCAACCCACCACGGGGGATTTCTTGATGCTGCAAAGAATTCTCCTGATTTGTGGCATCTGAGTGAGGAGGCCAGAAAGAGAAAACATTTGTGCTTTTAAAAAGGTTGTAAATCACGCCCTGAATGTTCACCATTTACATTTTAAGTGAAATAGGATGTCAAACCATTTTGCTTTATGTTTATTTTTAAATACTGTACGCTTTACTGTCCACTTTCTCCAGTGCCTGTGCCATTTAAATCATATTGTATATAGCCAAGATGCAGGGAATATAAATCTCCCTGGGTGTGTGTATACACCAATTATTCTTGGGAAATGCAGCCAGCCAGAGTTCACAGTACCTGAGATACATGAATACAGTGGCCATGCTATTCCTGGGCATCTTTTTTGGGGGAGATTCTTACCCAGCATAGATTTAAGGGTAAATCCATCAGGTTTGGTAGTGTGACATAGATAAAAAATGCATTCAAACTGAGTTCTTTTAATTTTAGGGAGCAAATTTCAGCTGTAGGCACATACAGATGCTGTGTGATAAATAAAGTCTCTCAACTACATATTTAAACAAAGCATTAAAGCCTTCACACTTCCTGTTGGAGAAGTATTTTATTCCTTTCCCTTTATTTATACAGCGTGGCAGCAAGAGCAGGAATAAATTTCATCAGCTTCTCACTGCCTCATCGCCAGCGGAGACACACAGGAACAAGATGAAACATTGTTCAAATAAAATGTAAATTTAACTCGCAGGCCTTGTCCAGTAAAACACTGGGGGACCTGGCGAGGGAGAGCCTGGCAGGGCCACGGGAGGGGTGGCACCGGGTGTGGGCCAGCACTGAACGGAGTCGTGGGGGTATCAGGATCAGGCTTTGGGCTCAGCTCCATCCCTGTGCCCATGCTGGCAGCAGGCACAGCCGTTCCCTGAGTGCTGGCACTGGGGAAGTTTGGTTTTTCCTGGAGTTGTGCCTCATTTTTGCTTCACTCAGCCTTTAACAAGGTGAGAGTTCCCACCAGGGCTGCTTGGGAAGTGCTCTGTGCTGTCCCATCTCTGGCCTTTCCTGAGCTTTGTGTCTTTCCAGCTGTTCCTCAAAGGTTTGCCTCTGTTCCAACCTCCCCACAGTTTGAATATTTCATGGGTGTGAATCCTGCTCTGCCTTTGGTCACCTCTGGTGTCCCACAGGTGACACAGGAGTCACAGCGGAGCCGTGCTCAGCGTGACCTCCCTGCTCTGCAGGAACTCCCAGCCACTCTGATGATGCAGAAAGGGCAGGAACTGTGCCCACTTTGTGCTTTCTGGCCAGAGGAACTCGCTGTGTTCTCAGGAAAAATATTTCCCTACCAGCAGTGTAATGAGAGGTTTGATTGCCTCGCCTTGAAAACAGAGACAGAGCTCCCCAGAGCTCAGAGGGAAAAATCCCCGTGGATTGACATCACCTGAGCTGCTCAGGTGGAAGTGGTCAGGTGAGAGGCAGTGCCCTGCCTGCAGAGCAGCACCGGAGTCATCCCAGTCCTCCCCAAACTCAGCTAAATCGGAGCCATCGGGAATTTGATTTGCATTTACTGCTCTACCTTAATTTGTACTCGTCTGGCTCGCAGTGGAGTTGGAAACTCAGCTCAGAGGCAGTGCTACATCTTCCCTGAGCCACCCTCCTGGTTAATTAAAAGATATTCTCCCCTATAGCTCCTAGCCCAAATCCCATTTACCAGGCTTTCTCATGGGCAAAGAAAGGCTGAAATTCAAGCTGCAAGGGCTAAATAGATCCACATTGTGCTGTGGAAAAAGAAAAAAGCCAGCCCACATCCCAATTCAGTTAGCTGCTTAAAACGCTGCCTCACTTATTGCCATTGTTAGAAAACCTCATAAATCATGAGATTACTTTCTCAGGGTCTGTCCTAGGAGCTGTCCTGAGGGTGGAGAGATTTAGGCAGCGCAGGAAATCGGGATGTTGGCTCAGCACATGTTCAAACCAGTGGCCAGCAGTAAATCCCCCCCAGCCCCAGAGACCCCCAAGCCTTGCACGCCAGGGATTTGCACAGGCTGAGGGCTTGGTGGAGGGGGAGGATTGTGGAGCCTCCAAAGCATTTTAGGGAGCTTGTCAAGGCTCTGCTGCTTTGTGTCTTCTATTTAGTGTGGCTGGAGAGGGTTTGCAGTCACCCAGCTCTTGGGATGCTGCTGGAATTTGGACACATTACATTATTCTGCCTTATATTTTGTAAAGGATATTCCTCAGTTTTTTAGCATCCCGAGGTCTGGCAGCCCTTGGGATTGATTGGGAGTAGAAAAGATTTCTGTCTTGGACTCGGTGCTTCTGTTGTACTTCCAAACTCCCTGGGATTGAGGAGCTCTCCTTAACAACTGTACAGGTGCACGTGCCTGAAGAAATTGTGGGTTGTTGTTCCAGCTCAGTTTGTGCTTGTGTTGGAGGTGATATTTTGATAAGCAGCTGATGGGATAAAACTGGAAAGGATGTATCCCCACTAGGACAAATCCTGAAGCCCTCCCTATAAAAATCTCATTCTCAAAACCTGGAGGTTTTGTTGTGAGTTGGTTTGAGCTGTAGCATTCTGCAGGCACCGAGTTTGACCCAATAGCCCCATTTTCCTCTAGAAATGAGCTGCATTAAGCTCCACCTGCCCTTTCCCAGCACTGAGACGGGGCTGTCAGGGCGGGTTTCTCCTGGAGACACTGGTGTGACACTGGGAGAGCTCTTCCCAGCCCTGCCAGTGACCTGTTGGGTGGCTGGGGCGAATCTTTTAATCTCCTTCTCTGCTTTCATCTGGCTGGCTGGCAGAGCCTTTGAGGATGAAACGGGCTCTGTGTGTGTGCAGTGCTGAGCACTGCGGGGTCCTGCCCCACACTGGGGCTGGGAATGAACCCGGGAGGGATCCAACCACTCCCTCCCTGACAGCAGCAGAGCACCTGGGCCTAAATTTAGCTCCAGACCTGCCACACTCTTCAAGTCAAACTGGGACAACCCTGATCTGGGGCGAGCAGATAGGAGCAGTTCAGAGATAAAATATTCCAGGTCTTTCTCATTACAATTCTCCTCATGCAAGATTATCTTTGATTTTTCCATAGCTCCTCCACACTGGCAGCCAGAGGCTTTGTTTAAAACACATCCATCATTATCACTGTAATGTATTATTATTATTATAACTTATTCATTCATATAGCATTTTTCTCACAACAACCCAGGAATCAAAGTGGTTTACACTCTTGCTGTCTGAAAGCAATCTGAAAGGAGAAATTAAGGGCGGGGGGAGTGTTAAAAATACCTAAATAAATCTGTGAAACTGGCTTCAGGTTCACAGTGGAAACTCCAGGTCTAAGCAGGAAGGCAGTAAAATAATGGTGAGGAGCTGTGGGTAGCTGGGAAAGAAATGCTGTTGTGTAACAAGCTATGAAAGAGAATTTAGAAGAGACTTTGCCTCGTCTGTGCCTCGAAGGATGTTCTCCAGGTAGCTGTGTGTGATTCACAATAGCTCAGCTCTGAAACAGGAATCCAGATCTTGCTTCAGCATGGGGACATCTGGGAGTTCAGGTAGAGATTTATGGCATAATTAATAAGGACGGAGGCTGATGCAGAATTCCAGTGATACTCACATTTTTGGTCCTGGTTTCTTTGCAGCTATATATTAAAAAAACCACCCCAAAACCAGAACAAAACAACCCCACACCCCCAAAACCAGGAGACACAAATAAATGTGAAGAAGGGACTTGGTTCTGTGTGGGGTCAGCTGGGAAAGAGAGGCAGTGAAGCCCAAATGGAACCATAATTACTAACTCTAATCCTTTCTAAATATTAAAACCACCTCATATCTGCATCACCCCAACCAAGCACAGCAAAATGGGTGTGTGACATCTTGATTTTAGAGCTCTCCAGACTGGAGAACCCTGGAGCCTTCAATAATTCATTGTTTTCCCCTCCTAATTTCCTTCCCTGCTCCGAACGTGCCCCGTGTATTTCTTCCTCAAGGTTCAGCTCAAGGTGATTCTGTTTGTGCAGCTTTTCTGTGCAGCCTCTTCCCTTTTTAATTTTAATGCAGCATTTTGAGTTTGTCTCCTGCAAACCTCGCTGTCTGCTTTGTGGAGTAGCAGGAAGGCAGGAAAAGATATGACTAAGGAAGATTATGATATCATTCTGGTTAAGTGCAAATGCATTTTAAAAAATGCTTTGGCCTCCTACCAAGAGGAAGTGACAGATGATCTTTGGCAATTTTATTAATGCATCTTTTCTCTGTTGTTCTGCATATCCCCATTATTTTCTAGAAGCAGACAAGGACCAGCATTAATTTTCTAAATCTTTGCTGTCTTCTCTCAAAAAACCTTGTACAGATATGGAAAACTCCATGCCAGATCTGAAATATTTTTTTTTTTCCTATAAGTATATATGTGAAATCCTTATTTGAATATCTGCCCACTGGTTATTTTATATCATCATTTGCATAGTTCAGCTTCCTCCTGACTCCCCAGCAAGATTTAAATATAACAGCCACCATCCCAGTGTGTATTAACAGGTCTGGGAGCTCACCTGGTTATCTTCAGAGAGCTGTCACATTCCCACCTAGAAAACAGGGAAAAGAGGCACAGTGGCCAAGAATTTCCTGGACCACTTCCTAAGCACTGCTGACAGCCAAGGAGCAGCTCCTCTGTCACCACCATCTCTCTGATTTCACCCCTTAGGGTGGTGACCTCCAAGGTGACCAGGAGTGGCTACTCTTTAAAATCTCTTTATTTGGATACTTTCTTGCTCCAAACCAAGGGTTTTATCCTTTTTTTTGCCCTGACTTCCTTCCATCATGAGTCCAGTGCCTTTTCCAGTGGGATTATTTGATTCTAACATGAAAGGTATGGCTATAAAAGCAGGTGTCCATCTGTCCAGTGATGCAGAATGAGCCAGAGTGTCCTGTTCCAAAGGCCATGTGGTGTTTTTGCCACAGGAACAGACAAGGGGCTAATTACAGTATCAGGGAAATGCTGTGAGAGACGAGTCAAATACAAAATATTCAATTCATTTAATATTCCTGATGAATAGGCAAATTACTCTAATCACATTAGTTATTCTATTCATTTATTAGCTAAGAGTGATTAGTAGTGAATAGCTGTAAGAGGATCTTCCAGGTGCAAAAATTAGGCATCTATAGTTTCATGATGTTTATTTTCAGCAGAAGATAATTGTCTCTTTAGCTCCTCTCAGACACACACACACACTGCCACACACAGCCCCGCTCCCTTTTGTCCAGGCACGAGGGAAAAGGTAGGGAAAAAAAACCCACTCAGGTGTGCAGAGATAAGGCCAATTCCTTGCAGAATTTAACAGGATTTATTTCAAAACAGTTGGGAAGAGATTTCTCCAAGATTACGCCAAGTTAATGCGGGGGGATTTGGATGGCGGTTCCCACGGAGCGCTCGGATAATGCCATTTTAAGCACCAGGCTCTGCTTCGTTCATGCTTGATTTGATTGTGCTGGAGAGTGGGAGCTTGGCTGGATGTGCAGCACAAATGGAACCCAGGGCCCTCTGTGCCAGCGGTGCTGCCACCCTGCTCCAGGGGCTGCTCCCGCCCCGATTCCCGCCGGGGCTGTTCCCCATGGGATAAAAGCTGACAGACTGGTTTGGGGTGGAGGAGGTGGAAGAGTCCATCTCATTGTACTCCCTGTCCTGGGCAGGGACACCTCCCACCATCCCAGGCTGCTCCAAGCCCTGCCAGCCTGGCTTTGGGCACTTCCAGGGCTCCGGGGGCAGCCACAGCTCCTCTGGGCTGTGCCAGGGCCTGCCCACTCCCATGGCCAGGAATTCCTTCCCAACACCCCACCTAACCCTGTGGTGATTACAAATAATGCACAAATCCGTAATTTTTCCTTTGTTGGCGGGCACAGATGACTCCAAACCATGAGGGAAAAACCCAGAACTGGCTGGAATTCTGCCTGGGATCATTTATAGGAGTCCCAACAAAATATAAGGAAAAGGCCTCAGTGTGGCTGCCCAGCTCTTCCTGGGATGGGAAATTAAGGACCAGCAGACACATCCAGTGGGGGAGAGGTAACAGGGTAGGTGGGAAAAGCAGGGGGATTGGATCCTGGAATCCCAGAGAGGTTTGGGTTGGACGGGACTTCAAAGATCATCCACCCCCTGCCATGGGCAGGGACACCTCCCACTACCAAAGGTTGCTCCAAGCCCCACCCAAGCTGCCTTTGGACACTTCCAGGGATGGAGCAGCTTCTCTGGGGAGGGTTAGAGTGAGGGCAGGTGAAAGGGAATTTCTACACCCTTCAGCTTCGTCTCTGGTGCTGCCTCAGCCCTCCCTTCACACCTCGTGGCTTGATGGATCCCACCAGGGCTCTGCACCAGTTTGTCTGCAGGCATTAAAGTGCAGGATGGAGAGCTGGGATTGCAAGGCAGGCATTTCCCTGATTTCCCCGAGTAGGAAATCGATGGGCAGCAGCACTTGGAGAGCAAATTGACAGCAGTATTTACTCCTCGATCACACACGGCGCTGCCGGGGCGCCTTAATTCAATGTTCTCAGGCACTTTCAGGATGTTATGCTAAGCAAAGGCTGAGCTGTCATTACATTTTTATGAAGTCAATGCAGTTTCTAACAGCTCAGAAAAAAGAATTTACAAGAATTGATCAAATATCTCATTTTTCTAAGGGAATCTGCTCCTCTGGATTTCCCTGAGCTGTCAGCTCACATTGATATGATCTGATTGATGCTGTTTGCCACATTAAGAAATGTTGGGAGTTAATCTGTTTTAATCCCATTCTCTGTTTTTAATATAATACTCTTGAAGGTAACCGAAGGTTATTACTTATTTTAAATAGCTTAAATATTTGTGTCAAAACATTGTCCTCAAAGGTTCAAATCCAGCCTTTGCCACACGGCTTGAGGGAGGAGAAAAAAAAAAGAAAACCCCCAAACCACCAATGTTGAGACCAATTGGAATGATCTAATCCATGCTTCAAATCCCTTTGTTCTCCTGTTCCCTTGCAGTTTTGGAGAGTTTGAGCTGAATGCCATTTATTGGATGGTTGGAGGGGGTGCTGGCTGCTGAGGAGTTTCTCCTCTGGGCTCTTTGGGGAGGCTGCATTTTTCCAGCTCCCAGTTTGCTCCCAGTTTGGATGAAAGCTGCCATATCACAGGGAATTTTCTTATGGAAAAAACCTGAGAATCCACAGAGAAAACTGGTACCTTTATTGCTGGGGGAGAAAGCTGTGCTTTTCCAGGGCTTTCAAATCAGTATTTGGGGGGATGGATTAAAAAAAAAAAAAAGGAGTCCTGAGGTAATGGGGGTTGTACATTATCTTTGAGGAATCATTTATCTCTATGCCAGTTGTTTAGATGGGTTTGCCAAGCTTGAAAATTTAGATTTATTGGTGCCAACAACAGGAATGGAAGTTTTTAATGTGCTTGTGCTCTGTGGAGGTGATGAGGAAAAGCAACACAAAGTCAGGAGGTGGCTGGGATTGTGCATCCCTGGCTTTTTTTTCTTAGGGGGGGTTGCTTTCTTAGGAATAAATTCAGACTGCTAGGAAGAAAAGACAATTTTTAGGAAGACAGGTGTGTGCTACTGGACATGGTGTGGGCAAAATGGATTAAACTCCAGCATTTCATTGATGTCAGGACTCAAACTGCTGACATTTGAACTTTCAGCAGCACCTTTCCCTGGCTGACCCGTGCTGTGGTCACTCAGCATCTCCTCCTGGCTGGCTGTGCCAGGACAAGGCTCCTCTCCCATTCCCAAAGGTTCTGGCTGGGGGCCCCTGGAGCACCCCCACGTTTGCTTGTGCTTGTGTTTCGCTGGGGCTGCTGTTGTTTACCCCACACGCTCAAACAGGGCTCGCTCTGGCTTCGCAGGAGCAGATGTGAAGCACAATCTTGGACGCCTTCCCAGCCCTCGCTCCGAGCGTCCAAGTGCTCAGTATTTCCTGCACGAAGCCAGTCTAGTCTGACACAATGCCAGCTGCACGAAATGTGCTCTCCCAGTGAATGCTCAGTGTCTGGGTGGCTCGGGGCTCACACACACAACCACCTTTCCCACCTTTTTACCCCTTTTCCACCCAGTTTCCTTCCCGAACCTTCAGTGGTGCCCAGGGAGTGTTTCCAAGCAGCAGCGTTGGGTGAAATGAGGGGGTTTGTGTCCAAAATCTCCCCGTGCACCTGCTGCTGCTGCTGCTGCTGCTGCTGCACATCCTGGAGCAGCTGCCACTGGGCCTGTGCTGACCCAGCACAGCCCCTGGCAGTGGCTTTTTGGGCTGAGCTGTCCCTGGGGAGGCACAACCTGTGGTCCAAAAAAAGGGATTTTTCACCTGTTTCTGATTAAGTCTTCAGCTTCAGAGCGAACAGCTCCACGTGCACTTATGGTTTATGTAGATCAAGGAAAGTGGTGAGCACTGAGTCCCTCCCTGCCAAGTTTTCCCCTCGCTGTAGCACAGAGTCCACTTAAGAGCTACAATCTGGTTGCTTCATTTGCTTTCAAATTCGCCTCCCATTTGTTCCTCCAAGACATTTGGGTAAGTGGCAGCATCTGTCTTGTGTTTGTGTTATTCACACTGAATTTCCAAATGGACATTTCAAATGGGTGCAAGATGCTGCTCTGGCTTGGAAATCAGACTTCTCCAGGCTGTGCTTGACTTATTAGATGTTAAACAGGCTGGGGTTGGATGTGGGGCTGGAAGGAGACTTCCAGAGCAGCGCTGGAGCCTGAGCAAGGAGCGTTTTCCCCTCTAAATCTCCATCAGCCCGGCCGCAGCAGGGTCACGGTGCTGCTGGAAGGGCCACCCCATGGAAGGTCACCTGTCCGGATAATGGAAGGTGTTCAACCCCGATGGCTTGGCCGGCTCTCAGCCCCAGGGTGAGCCGCATTTCGCTGGCCCAGGGGCCCTCTAGTGGCATTCCCGGCTGGATCTGCTCTGCCGGGCTCCTCCCTGGGTGGGCAATGCCCCTGCTGCGGGTGCAGCGCTGACCTGGCACCAGCTGGCCCTGGAGCAGGGCGCCCATTGCTGTCTGCATCCTCCCCTGGGACCTTTCAGCAGAGCCAAAGCCTAAGCTGGGGTGTGAAAAAGGCTGGAACCACCATGTCAGGCTTCTTCACTTAATTCCTACTATTTTCCCTTTATTTCCCTTTTTATTTCATTCTTCAGCTTTTTTTCCATCGTGCCTTTCCCCAGTTCCAGGCCCTCTTTTCAGTCTGTTTGTAGATAAATCTACCTTCATCCATCCCCTTTCCCCTTAATCAATTTTTGGAGGTGTCAGAGAAATGGTTCAGATGTTCCCAGGAGCAAATAGAAGCTTTAAGTCGTTCCCTGATGGTTCTACTCCTTATCCCTTTCATTTACAGTGGGGGGGAAATACAGATAATTGCAGATCCTGTACATCTCAAACTGTTTGTGGTGATAGTTGCAATTATCCAAAATAATTGGCAGAAAGATCTGTGGACTTAATCTGCGGGGCTAAATTAATACTCTTAAATGATAGAATTTTACCAGCCAGTGTTTGTGCCATTGCTCGTGCTGGATCTCCTAAAATGGGCTAAATTGGCCACACTGGCCATGAGGAGGCATCAGAAGGTTTCTGGTGTTGTTTTAGATTAGAGTTTATCTGAGCAGCCATTAGGGAGGGCAGGGAGAAATCTCACTTGCACCCGTAGGAGTCTGGTTTTTTCTCCACTCACCCCTCAAAGAGTTGAAATCGTGGGAAGTTTTCATGTGCAGAGCCATGCCCAGCCCGAGCCCGCAGGAAGCAAATCCTCAGCAGGGTTCCTCCTCCAGTCTGCAAGTCCAACCCTCTTCTGGTTCCTCTGTCTCCACGGGAGGTGGGCACCAGCAGCAGCTCATTTCTGGGAGTTTCAGGGAGAGGAAAACATCTGGAATTCCTGGGTAGGGCATTCCCCTCCCCTGGAGGAGCAGAGCTGCCCCACTGCTGAACCCCATCAGTGTCCCCAACAACGAGCGAGAAATGGTCCTTTGGGGAATCAGGAGACACTGAATTCAGGATCAGAGTCAGCCAGGGTTAAATATTTGTGAAAATCTGAGTTATAAGGGGTGTGCCTGGGCACTCTTTGGATGGAGCCAGTCAAAACCTCCAGGAAAGGGAGCTGGGAAGGGGCAGGGGGTGCAGACAGAGCTGGTGCTTTGCCCACGGCCATGCAGGCAGCTCAGAAAACAGACCCAGGCTTGACTTTGCCAAGAGACCTCACTCCCCCAGCAGCCAGACTGTGGGGAGAAAGACATTGGGAGTGAAGGGCTGACAGAGACTGACAGAAGCTTAGCACCCTGCTGGATCCAGCCTTTGGAAAGGGGCGAGGGAAGATGAAATCCTCGGCTCTGCGATGGCAGCGCCGTCCCTGGTGCAGCCCTTTGTCTGCGAGATGCCAGGCAAGGCTGTGCCAAGGTGCTTTTCCCTGACCATCTGCCTCATGAGCCCACATGCCAGGCTTGATGCAATCCAAAGCCTGATAGCACACAGGCCTGCTGGTTTGTGAGGATCCATTTCGCAATTAAAACAAATATTTAGGATTTCTTCTAAATGAAGGGGCCAAGTCCTCGTGAGGGAAGTCTGGCGGGTCTGAGGCTTCCCTTTCTCTCCTGACAGAGGCAAATTGCACTGAGATTCCAGTCCAGAGGTCGTCTGTGTCATTTCAAAACCATGCTGGACTTAAAGAACTGCAGAAACTAAAAGTGCAGATGGAGAGGGCACTGACTGGGTGGAAGGCACATCCTCTGCCTTCTGCTTGGCTTGGATCTCCAGCGACAGGCAGGGCAGGAAAGGTGGAGGTCACCCTGTTATCAGGGAGGCTGATTTTGGCTTCACTTCTCCTTTACAATGTCTCACAGTGGCACCTGGGGAAAAACTCCATCCTGGCTCAGCCTGGGCCACTTTCCTGAGCTTCCAGGGGCAGGATTTCTTGCAACAAGGCTTGATGTTTCCTGAGCTTCCTCCTAGTGCTCCCACCATGTTAAACAAATGCATATGCTTCCTGCAGATCCTTGGCAGTGCTCTGAATCAATCCTTCATGGAAATGAGGAGGTCTGGCATGCCACTGTGCAATCCAATGGTCTCACACCCCGACAGAGCTCAGCTGCAGGTCATATGTTCCCCTCTGAACCATATTTTCTGATGAAAACCTTCTTGGCTGCAGCCTCAGAACCAGCTTGAGTGAAGTCAACAATGCAGAGGAAGTGCCTTGGCCAGGATGAAATGACAAGTTGGGAGCAGAGCTGGGACCAGAGCAGGGTCTCTGGACTCTCCTGGTTCTTTGTGGCCGTGGTTGATGGGCACAGGGGGAATTCAAACCCATCCATGCACGCCTTCAGCTGCCATACCTGTGTATGTACCTGGGAGGGGCAGAGAGAGGGACAAAAATGAGCTCCCATGTGCAGGGATAATCCTTGGGCTCAGGGGAGAACCTCCAGGGTGTCAGACTTTGCCCATCCTGTATCCAAGACCCGGTGTTAGGTGCTGCCCACTCCCAGTTTTGAAGCTGTGCCATAAAAAGGAGCGTGGGACTTGGTTTTTCTCCCTGCTGGTGGGGTTCTGGCTGTCATTCCCTGTGGATGGTTCCTAGACACACATTCCTTTGTTTAGGAAGACCCTGTATCATGTTGACACAGCAGCATGTGGCACTGGAAAAGGAAATAGAAAAGGCTTTTGAACACGAACTGGGCTGGTGCTGCAAGAATGCAGGGTGTGAAAGGGGATCCAATATTAGGGAGCACTTTTTGGTTGGAGCTGAATACTCAGATTTTCATCTTTGCTTCCTGCGTTTTTCCATTTGTAGGCAATTTAGCAGAGCAGGCAGGTTCAGTATTAGTGCAGTGGGTGAATTCCAGCAGGACTCTGTGTGGGTGCTGTGGGGACAAGGAAATGCTGTGGAAGCTCTCTGGGTTCTTTGCCTTGTTCTTGCACCGTGGTGCAGCAGCTCCCCCTCCCCAGGCCTCAGTTTCTCCTCTGGGAATATTAATGCTTATTGGTAAAGTGCTTTCAGAGCTTGCCCATGAATTTTTAAAACAGAATTGCCAAAAAAGAAAAGAAAAGAAAGCAAAACAAAACAATCTGCTGTTTGGTTCCAAGTCAATAATTTGCCACCCTCCAAGGACCATGTCCTCAATCAAAACACATCTGTCGCAGCCAGCGAGGCTCCAGCAGTTTGTAACACCTGTGTCAGAAGTTACTCAGAGCTGTTCCATGGATTTCTGTCTCCCAGGCTGTTTCCTGGTGGATATTCCATGAAATATTCCTCCTGAGTGCCTTGCACATCCAGGGAATCTTCCCTGGCATTCCCAAGCATGGATTTAATTCCTCATCTTGCTGCAAACTCTCCGTGAGGCTGTGCTGGCTTTCCCCAGGGAAAGTGGGGACATTTTATATCATCTGAAAAGTCCTTTTAGACAAACAGAGTGTAAAAGAGCCTTGCAGGGCATGAGAATTGGGTTTAATCTCTGGACCTCAGATAAATAGGGATAACTGATCTTTTCCATGTGGCTTTGCTGGTTTAGGTTATAAGAACTTTTAGGACAGGCACTTCGGCTTTCCCCTAACCTTGTGGGGTGCCTGGCAGGGCTGTACCCCATTCCAGCCCAGGTGGGATGGCAGGAGAGGGGGCAGAATTCAGCCCCCAGCTCTCTCTCTCTCTCTCTGTCTGTGCTTGGCCTCTCCGTCTCGATTTGTTTATCTCTCGGGGGCCTTTCTGTTTTCAATTCCATTGTTCTTCACCTGGGAATTTCAGGCTATTATTTAATTTCCTTCCAGCTTTCAGCCTTTCCCCCGTGCCTCCCAGGTCTCCCTGGCCAGCCCCAGCCCCTCTGTGCTGGGAGTTTTTACTTTTCTGCCCCTCTGTGCGAGTCAGTTTTCGTTGGCTCCCGCAGCATCTCCTCTTGTCAAGGCATTATCCAGTGGGGAGCCTGATTATTTGGATTCCTTCAGCTTCCCCTTTTAATATATCTCCTCTGTGTCCTGCAGCCTGACCCCTGCCAAAGGACCTGCCACGAGGGTTGTTTCTCCCAGTCTGGAGCCCTCCCCCAGCTTCCCTTTCATCTGTGTTTTCTGAGAGCTCTGTGCTTCGGGCAGCAAAGTCAGAGCAGGGTTTGGGGCCTCTGGGTCCAGCACTGGATCCCTCCCCCATCACCTGAGAAAAGGCAAAAACCCCTTCCAGGGCCAGCCTTGGAGGGGGTGGGGAATGGCTGAGCCCGGAGAGGGAAAGGAAACCATTTAATCCCCTTTTTTTTTTGGAATTTGCAGCATGGTTCCCAGAGGAGTCTGGGGACTCTGGGGCACACCCTGGGCCATGCTCTGCAGAGGGCTTTTAGGGCAGCACACCTGGGACTAGTGAGGAGGTCCCTAAAAATTAGCAAAGAGAGAGTGTTGATGGCAGGCTGCTGCACTTGTGGCTCCAGTATGCCCAGTGGAACCAGTTTAAAACTTCCATGGGGACTTCAGGGGGCCTCTCTCCAGGTTCAACATGAGGGAGAGATGCTGGCTGCTGTGATTTGATCCCCTGCCCGATGGAAACCTCCTCTCTGAAGGACAGAAACGGGATTTTTCCAGCCCCCTGCCAGCGTTTTATTTGTAAAATTGCTGGAGGAGGAGGAGACCTGTGGAGGTCTCCAAGCTCTAGACCTCAAAATCATAAAATATTTCAAGAAAATATTTAGCAAAGATGCTGTTGAGCAGGAAAACAGAGAGGGAAGGATGGAAGGAGGTATCACCTGGCAGCTTACAAGGGTTTCTCTCAGAGAGAACAGTGTTTAGGTGGATGGCTCCCCATTTCTGGCTCAGGTGAGGTGGAAGCCACACCCAGAGCAGGCTGTTTTCCACACAGCATTCCTTCTCGTTCTTAAAATATTCCCAACTATGCCTCCAAAACTGGTGCAAAACAATTTTTGAGTGTCCCACGGTGTTGTTGGACCCTCCCTTAGCTCCCACCTCTGTGCAGGGCCCCGGAGGGATGGATGATTTGTCCTCAGGAGTTTGTGTGTGCGTGGTCCAGGACCTGCAGCTTGGAGTGGGGGCTGAGGGTGGCTGTTCCCAACTCTGCCTTGGCTGGGATTTTTCCCTTCTTGCAGCCAAGGAGAGGCAGCAAAGCCTTTGGGGTCACCCAGGAGTGGCTGGGAGTTGTCACTGCCCGTCCCATCGATCACCCAGCACAACGGGACACCTCAGCCAGGGAAATTCAGAGAGAAGCAGTTTTCTGTCAGCTCCAATTTACCAATAAGGCCTTTGAGAGCAGGGCTTGAAATGACTGCATTCCCCATGAAAACCTCTTTCAGGACATACAACAGGACATTTTTCTTGGCCAAAAACTCAGTTAAAAGGATTTTCCTGCTTTTTCTACCACCATCCACCACCTGGGTCAAGAGTACCACCAGGTTTTGGCTCTTTTTAGAGTCAAGGGAAGGTCCTGAAATATTGTCCCTCCCTTAGGGAGGTGTCCCAGCACTCCTCTGAGCAGGCCCTTGCTGAGATGCAGATAAAATTTATTAATATTAAGCAGCAGCTCATCATTGACATTTTCAAGGGGAGATGCTTAGGTCAGTTATAGGAAATATGAATCCATAGCTAAGGATGGTTGCAGCCAAAATTTCATAGATCCTTCCAAGTGCTGGATGCTGCCTGAATTGCTGAAGTTCACCCTGCTCAGATGAAGATTTGGGCTGAGCCTGCTGCAGTTACGGGTTCCATACCCCTGTTAAAATGCATTTATGTCATCCCCAATGTGTTCCATGCTCAGATATTTGGTTCCAGGAGTACAGATGATGCCATGAAGATTTTTTGCCTTTTCTTTTATACCCCTGTTATCCCTTTTTACAACTTCTGTATTCTCAGTGCTTTTTGCCTGCATTCTTGGCCTTGTTTGTTCAGCTGGGAGACTCAACATCTTTGAAGGTTCGTAGTTAGGGCTCAGTGTGCCCCAGAGCCCAAGGTCCTGTCCAGAACACGTTCTGTAAACTGAGATAGAACCATCCAGGGGAGGGTCCTTGGGGAGGGGGGCTCACTCGAGCCTCTCACTGGGCAATTTTTGATAGATCTGCTAATTAGTAACACCTATAATGTGATACCAGAACTTTTGGGGGTGGGCATGGAGGTGCATTCCACCTGGATGTGGTGCACCAAAGGATCCTTAAATAAATACCAAGGTAAAATCCCTTTTTCCCCTTCTAACCATGTTTGATTCTTGATTTTATCACCAGGAAAAGGCATCACAGCAGCATTCTCATATGGTTTGGAGGAAACCCCATGTTTCTCCAGACCAAAAATCACAGGCAAGTGATGTTACAGGAAGCAGAGATTTGACATCTGGGTCAGAAGTGCAAGGTGCTCTCTGCAGGGTTGAAACTCCCCTGATATCAGCCTCACCCTTGGCAGCTCCCTGGGTACTCCCAGGTGTAAATTGTCCTTCCTCTGGGCAGGCTCTGAGCTCCAGAGTGCAGTGGAGGAAAAAATCCCAGTCCATGTGTTAGGGGAAGGAGAAAACAATTGTCTCTGTTGTTCTGTGTCTGACCCAGGGCTTGCACTGTGGAATTTGTGGAGTTGTCTCCATCCTTATTAATCTCCTTTTCCTTTGGTTTGCAGTGAGCCCTCCAGCAGCATGATTCAGCCAGAGAAGGGCAGGAGGGAAGAGAAGATGGGCTGAAGCCTCCACTGGTGCAAAAGGAACCCAGAATCCCTGGTTTGGGGAGGTTTCTGTCGTGTCCTGGCCTGGTGAAGAGCCCAGCAGTGATTCTCTGCTAAGGCACAGAGCACAGATTAACTCAGAGCTCAAAACTCCTTATTTTCCTTGGCTTGGTGAGCAAGGAGAGCTTACATGGCAATCATCCATAATACATGACACAGGCAGAGAGACAGAAGGCAAACAAAACTGAAATCAAATGCCCAGGAAACACAGCAGCGAGGGCTCACAGGGCTGAGGGCAGCTCCTCTCTGCACCTTGCAGGGCAGGATCCCCAGGCAGGGTGCAGAAAACAGAACTAAATCCATCCCAGCACCCATCTACAGGGAGGAGTGGGGGAAATGGAACACTGGATGGTGGGGGGATCCAGCCTGGAGAAGGGAAGGCTCTGGGGATCTTTGAGCCACTTCCAGGGCCTAAAGGGGCTCCAGGAGAGCTGGAGAGGGACTGGGGACAAGGGATGGAGGGACAGGACACAGGGAATGGCTTCCCAGTGCCAGAGGGCAGGGCTGGATGGGATCTTGGAAGGGAATTCTTCACTGTGAGGGTGGAGAGGCCCTGGAACATGTTGGCCAGAGAGTTGTGGACTTCCCATCCCTGGAAATGTCCAAGGCCAGGCTGGATGGGGCTTGGAGCAGCCTGGCTTAGCAGAAGGTGTCCCTGCCCATGGAAAGGGGGTTGGAACAGGATGATCTTCAATGTCCTTCCCAACCCAAACCATTCTGGGTTTCCATGCCTAATTCAGGCTCCTGCAGCAGCTGTGGAGCACCTGGTTTGCTGCTGTGATCAATACAGAGATAAAACCTGTTACAAAAGGCAGCTTTAAGGCAGAGTTGTGCTTTGGCCCTGTGGCAGAACCGTTCTGTCCCTGCAGTGGGACAGGGATTGCAGGGCTCTGCCATGGATTCAGCCACAGATCCCTGGGGGAAACTGGCTCTGCCTTAGTGCATGGTCCTTCCTGACATTTTCAGCAGGATGGGGTTTGGGTGAGGATCTCTTTTCCCTGCCTCTGTGTTTGGGTCTGGGTCAGTTCCTCAAGAAGCAACGGGAGATGCAGACCTGGCCAGCTCCACGTGCCCAGCAGTGTCCCCAGGGAGAAAGGTGGGTCTTCCTCAAGCAGCTAAAAGATAACACCAGAGTTTCTGCTGTGAAAATGAACTAAGAAATACTCTTGTCACTCTCTGATGGTTCTTAAGCTGTGAGGGGCGTGTGTGTCAAAAAACCAGATTTGAGGAGAAACATAATCTTGAGTAGTCCTTAGCAAAATGAGGGAAAGTCAAAGTATTTCTTGAGCCTTCTTTGTTTAATCCTGACACTGTGATTTATTCCCCACTAACACATCCACCATCCCCCTCCACACACACACACACACACACACGTCCACCAGGGCAACTGCTCCAAATTTTATTGGAAAAATATAAAACGGCTTTGCATTCTTACCTTTATTTCAAGACCTCCTACAAGAAACAGGAAGGGTAAACATGAAAGATCTGTTTCCTTTAAATTGTGAGTGTGGGGGAGTTTTCCTGTAGTGAAAGGACTGTTTTGAAAAGCCCTAAATGCTTTTGAATTGAACACATAGGAGTAAAGTACACACGGTTTGAATTTACAGTTCTGGGTCTCCTATCCCCCTCCATATGAATCCTATAAGTCAGACGTGTTGCTACAGTGATTCCCACCGGGAAAGTCTGGACCTAGACTAGGAACAGCTGTAGATCTACAATCCACCAAAGTCGGCTTCTGAAACAGATATGAATTATTGGTTCAGTCAGATAAATATGGCTTTGCCTTTCCCCCACAGGCAACCACATATGGCACTTGGAAAGAATTAAAACCTTTACCCTTGGCCAGGTCTGGTTAAATAATGGCTCTTTCTTATACTTTCCCCCTCTCTCCATTTCCTCTCATTCATTCTTCTTTTCATTTTCCTTTCATGATCTTTTTGGCACCGGCACCCGAAATGTCACCTCCTCAAAGTGACCCCGAATTTTCCAGTGTCACCTACGGGGCTGCGGCAGTGCGGGCGAGGCAGACGGGTGGGAAAACATGGAGCTGTTATTCAGCAGGGCTGCAGCTCTGAAAGGAGGAACAAAACCACCTTTCTGCTGCTCAGCATGGCTGTATTGAGTCCAGGAAAGCCTCAGAGGCTGCTGCTACATTGTCAGCCAAGCTTGGGCTTGTCCCAGAGCCCGAATTCACCCAGCACCCCACAGTGCGTGTGCAGGAGGGTGCTCTGCTCCTTCTTGGGGTCCCCTCCTCTGCCACAGCGATTTTTATGTGTTGAACTGCTCTAACAGTGAGGAACAATGGTCTGAGAGCGAGGCCTCCCAGGGAGATGAGGGATGTGAGGATACCTCCACTCTCCCAGCCTCTTCTCCCCATTCCCAGCTCCCTGTGCTGCTTCTGCCCCTCCCAACCCAGGGCACACAGGTGCAGAGCAGCATCCCTCACATGAGCATTCAACCCCACAGCTCTTAAACACTCTCACCTGCCTCTCATGGGCCTCCTGATCCCCTTCCTCTCCCTGCTCCTCTGTCCTACCCTCAGACGCTCCTCCAGTCTCAGGAGCTGCCCTCTGGCCAAGCCCTCCACCAGATTCGGAGCAGTTCCCCTCCTCGAGCTACTTCACGGGCTTTAAAAATCCGGAATTAAGAAACCTGTAAGTTGCTGCTTTATCTCATTATCTCCTGTTTTGCATTTTAATGTGCCTGCTCTAAAAAAGCCCTCATTGATATTCCGGTTTGGCATGTGTTTGTTTGTGTCTCTTGGGAAAATTGGCTACAGATATTACTAAGTCAAAAACACACAGAGGAGAGTTTGCTGCATATTTTCCTTTCTTTTTTTTTTTTTTCCATCCTTGAAAGAAGATGGTATTTTCTTCACTTTCTTGAATAGCCACAGAGTGGAAATGGTGGGATTTGGAGGCAGCTCAGGCTGTAGGATGTGATGCACTGATCTCTGGGGCTCCAGCTCTGTGGCTGGAGCTCCTGGGCTCTTCCTCCCCACCCTGCAAAAGGACCCTGCTTTGAAAAGCAGGTCACTGTGCCTGGCATCCTCCTCCAGCTTCCCAGCCATGCAGCACCTCTTCCCAAATCCCCAAAGTCACAGGGACAAGCCCAAAGGCCAAGCCTTGGGGCTCCAAGGCCGCTGTTGAACCAGAGGTGACCCCAAAGGCTGGTGTTTCCTGCCAGTCTGGGAGGGGGGCTCTGCAAGGAGCGTCCCACCACAGCCTGGGGGTTCCTGGCAATGTGCAGAGGAGCCTGGAAGGGCTGGGATGGGCTGGGAGTGGCTGGGGAAGAGGCCACATGAGCAGAGGCAGGTGCACTCCAGCATTTCCCTGGCTCCAGCAGCAGCTCCGAGCTCGGAATGGGCCCTTCTGGAAAAGTACAGGGGACTTTTTTGGGATGGGGCTCCAGAAATATGTTGCCAGGGCTTGGTTTTCCTCTCGCTTTTGAGGTGAAAAATGAGCTTTTCTGCTCTCTGTGCAACCATTAAAATCCCTCTGGTGCTGCTCTTGAATTGTGGTTTAACTGCAATGCTCCTGACATGTTTCCACTGCTGCTTCCTGCTATAATCCTACGGTTAGGGGGATTTAGGATGGGAGAAACAACCCTCTGGAGGCGGTGATGCCTCTCCACCGACTGGAGAGGGAGTTTAAATAGCTGCTTCAGACCAGACATTTAAAATTTTAGGGGAATAAAATTTACATGAGGTGAACCCCAGGTTGGCTGCTTGGGAAATCTGTGTCAAGCAAATCTTTGAAGAGGTTTTTAAAAATGCAGTTGTTTTCAACATCTCTAGAATCATAAATGTTAAAACCACTCCTGTCAGCCTGGGACTCAGCAGAGGGGGACTTCTTGGTTGGATCTCCCTGGTTTTTGGCACTGCATTCTGTACAGGTGGCATTTTTGTGGTGGGAGGGGAGGATCTTCATTAAGAAATGAAGATGTGCTGAGTACTTTGTCAGCTTTAGGGTTTATCTTGAGCAGGGGATGACCTGGAAAGACCCATCACATCCCAGAGATGCTGAATAAGCCAGCAGAGGCGTGTTCCCACCCAAAAGATGTTGTCACTGGTCCTGAATCACCTTCCTTGATTGTTGCTCTGGTGTAAGCAGTGATGCAAGACCCCAGCTCCATCCCACTGACACATCCAGGTGTCCCTCACTGCCACTTCTGCTGCTCTTTTGGCAGCTTTGAGCAGTGTCCCAAACTCTTTTGGATGCCTCTCTTTCTCCCCTGAGACAGCAGCAGCAAAGAAAGGTGTTTCAGCAGAGTTCCCCTCTGTTCCTGTGCCAGCAGCTCGGTGTGGCTGATGGCAAAGGCTGCAGGCACGAACTCCTCATCCTCATTTCTCTTCAGGGGCCCAGTGCAGGAGAACAAGCAGGGATTTTTCACATGGAGTCTGAATTCCAGGGCTGGATCTTGCCTTCAGATCCCTCTGTGCTGCACTTCCACCACCACCCCGAAGCTCTCCTGGGGGATGGCAGCGTGGAACAGGGGCACATCCCGGGGCTCGGGGTGCCTGCCTTCACCCCCAATCCCACTGACAGCAGAGACCCTCCCTGCCCTAGGGCTGTGTCACTTCTGGAACCACCCCAGGTCCCTTTTGCTGCCCTGCTTTTGGAAGGAGTAAACTCACAAGCTCCTCAAAACTAGGCTTTGTTTTCAAATACCGAAATGCAGGGCTCCCTCTCCCCTGGCAGTTCCCTTCATCCCCAGCACTCTGTTTGTGGGAGGGTGGGTGGGACGTGGACCTGCTCACCTCCAGCGAGCACCTGGAAGTCCTGGCAGCATTTTGGCCCCCAGCCCACACCTGGGGACACGTTTGGAGCCAGCCCCTGGCAGCCCCCAGCCCCTCTCAGCACACCTTGCCCCGATGTGAGGCACCATTGTGCTCTAACCTTTCACTGCCAGGATTCCTGCCTTTTTATTCAAGTGTCGTGGGTGCTTTTTTTCTCTCTCTCTTTTAATGATCTTTTTATTTTCTTTAAGTGTTTTGATACTTCCAGTGGGACCACAGAAGGCAGTGCCTTTCCCTGCTGACCACCCTGATACTGTAGGCCCTGTCAGAGCTGCTGTGGGCAGGAGGGGGAATAAATGGGAAGTGCAAGGGAAGAAATGGCACCGTTTCCAGATGCTCCAGCAAGGAAACACTTGGGGACCCTGTGATTTGTCCCTGCTATGTGGCAGAGGCTGCTGTGCACCAACAGCACCCCAGCCATGCACTTAACTGACTTTAAAAGCGACCGAGGTGAAGTAACCCTTCTTTATTTTTATTTTTTTTTCCTTTAAATACCGTGTGGTGCCGAACTGAAATTGCAGCCAGCTTCTATTTTCAGAGGGCTCGGTGAGAGAATGTTTTTATCTGGAGATACAATGACTGTCGCCCTGTAGCCTGCAGTTCCCATGCTGGTGCTGCCAGGGCCCATGAATGCGTGCTTTATGAGCTGCTCTCGCAGGTGTTCGGGGGGCATGTAATCACTAATGAATGGTGGGGACACACAAACTCAGGGCAGGCTCTGGCACAGCCAGCCAGGCCAGGCTTTTTTTATCACTCTGTGAGAAAAAGCAGGAGGAAAAAAAAAAAAATAAATAGTCCAGAGTTTTTCCTCTGAGAGCTCTCCCTGCCTCTGCCCAGCTCGGGGGTCACCCACTCCATTTACACCCACCCAGGTGGAAGTTTGGGCAGGGAATTCAATATTTTGGGGGTTCTTTTGCCTCTCTCAGGGAGGAATCCCAGAGTGGGCAGTGCTTCCGTCCATGTGGAGTTTGCAGGGGTTGATCTTGAGGATTTTGTGCTTTTTATGCTCCTCTCTCTCCTCATGCCAGGGCTGGTGCATAAAATAAGGAGCAGTGGCTTCAGGAGGAGGGCAGCCCTCGGAATAACTTGGAATGTGTGCGTTATGGACAGGGCCTATTATGATAATGATGATTAATTTGCCATTAAGCCTGTCTGGTCCTTCCCCTTGTCCCACCCTGCCCAGGCACAAAGGGACAGGGGTTGAGCTGCAGTTTGGGGTTTGGCAGGCTGGGCTTTCAAGCCCGTGGCTCTGCAGCCAAACAGGGCGCTCTGAACAGACTTCTGTGTGAGAACAACAACACAAACAACCCCCCAAGTAAGGCAGATTTAAAAAAGGGGGAAAACCTCTGTGATTTTTAACTGGTCTAACACGACAGCCCAGAAAAGGAGGGGGAATGAGTTTGTTTTGTGACTCTCAGCCAGAACTGTTGGATAAGTGACTTAAGCCCTGCTGGCTCCAAGGAGAGCAGAGGTGAGACAGCAGCAGTCACACACCAGGTTTGCTGATAAGCAGCCTCTGCCTTGGGATTTAGTCTGGGAGGGAACGAGGATTCTCCAGGCTGGGAAATGCCAGAGTGTTCCCACAAAATTGGCTTGGAGTCACTTTTGGCTTGGAGACCCTGGGCTCCAGCTCACCTGTGGCTGCTACAGGTGGGGTAGAGGTGGCCACTGATTGCAGAACTGCTGGGTCTCAGCAGAAATTCAGGTGTACAAGCTGGATGTGAATCCTACCCGGACAAAGTGGCAGGATTTCCCCTGGGAAAACTCCCAGTGATTTCTGGGTTTTATTATTACTATTTGTTTTATTTAAACACTCTGTGGGAAGAGAAGAGCCCCCAAGTTAGGATCAGTTTGCTCAGTCAGAGTCAGGTTAACAGTTATCTATAAAGCCATATATCCTTTAGCCTGAAAGGAAGACACTACTTTGGGGAAAAAAAAAAAAAATTAATATTCAGGGTGTGCAGCCTGAGCCAGTGTTTTTATTTGTGCTCATATTTTTCACTGCCTTTCTTTTACACCTCAAGGACACATTTATGATCTCCTCATGGTATTTCACTTCTGAGGTGATGGTGATGCCTTGAGAAAAAACAGATCTCACATTAATTTGGCTCCCAAAGCCATTAGAGTGCTTGTGGAGCAGGGAAATGCGAGTGCAGCTCTCGGATCTTTGGCTGCATTTATCAGGAATTGGCCATTTTTGTGCTTTATTTCTGCAGTGCCAATGCACACAAAGGCCTTGGGTTGGGGCAGCACAAGTTTTCCTTAGAAATAAAGGCAGAGGGAAGGGCTCCCTGCCCACCTGGAAGTGGCATCCTTGAAGGATTACCTAAAAATCCAGGATGCTGTCTGAACCGGCCAGGGAAAATAAAGCTTTGTGCGTGTTTAAAAGCGTGGTTTTTACCCTGCAGAGGAGGAGGCAGAAATGCTGGTCTGCTAATAAATAGGGTAATTAGTGATGGGGAAGGATAACACCTTGTGCTCACAGTACCTTTCTCATTAGGGACTAGGCTGGTGGTGTGGTGTCTCCTCTAGGGCTGAGGGAAATGGGTGCTGGAGAAGCCCAAGATCATCTGCAGAATTGGTGGCATGGCAGGAAAAATTATCATCACCCCCCAAATGCCAGAAGATGCTTTAACCCCCAGGAAATGCAGCTTTTTGGTTGAATATTTTTAATTTATTTTTTTTTGAGAGCTCTATGGCTCTTAGAGCATTTTTTGATCCTCAATGCAGCACCTGTAAAATAGCAATTATCCCAATTTCCATGAGAGAAGTGACTCACAAGGGAGACCACCACACCCTTCACAGCCCTCCAGCAGGAGGTTGGCAATGTCTGGATCAGTTCAGGAGCAGCAGACAGGAACTGCAGAGGCACACAGGGATCCAAACTCAGGGCACTGCATTGCCAGGGAGGACACAGCTCTGTCTTGACATGGAAAGGGAATTTCTCTGTAGTTTGTCACAGTCTTGGCTTTTCTTGGCTCATTCCTGGAAAAAAAGAAAGCATCCAACAAGCAAAAACAGACAAGGTTTGGTTTGGGGAAGGATGAATTTCCCCAACCCACATGGAGGCTTCACTTGAATTTGAATTTATTACTTTGCATTGTGTCACGTCCAGCTTTCCTTGTCCTTCCTTTTCCCAGGATGTGAGCTCCCTTTCCCACCTTCCTGGAAGCTCCATCCTCTCCAGTCAGGAAAAGGACAGAAAACCCTCCAGGCTCTGCCCTGCCACCCCAGCCCTGCTCATCACCCACTGCTGGGTCTCTTCCTGCAGAGCTCACAATCACCCTGGGTCTTGTTTAGGCTCTGGAATATTCCTGCCTCTGCCCAATATCTTGTACTTCTATCCCTGTTGGATTTCAGCCAGTTATTTCAGACGATTTCTCAATTTATCCAGATAATTTTGAAGGCTAATTCTGATCTTAACATTCTGGCAGGGCTCTCCCAGCTCCATGTTGTCCACAAATTTAATAAACAGACTCTCTGTCAAGGTCAGCATGGAAAATGTGGAATAGAAACAGAAGCACAAAACCCTGCTTCTGTTTGACACCCACCACACCAAAATTTTCCCCAAATCGTGCTGGTTTCAGCATGGAGAGAATGCAATTTCTGCCTGGAAAAATCCCAAGCTTGCAGCTCTCCCAAACACTTCCAGCCCTGCTTTGTTGTCAGATCTGCATCTCACCTTAAAATTAAAACAAAAAAATACGACTGGCGCCCTTGGAGATTTTTAAGCAGCACCTTTCCATACCCTGGTAATGGGATGTACATTCTGGAGATGACATTTCCATTCACAAGGATCTCAGCATCCACCACCACTCTCCCTGGAGTATTTCCCTACCTCCAGGACGAGGTAGAGCAGCCATTTTAACGCTGCACCATTGAAACCCCCTTTACACACAATTCCCCCCCGAGCCGTGGGCTTTGGAATTCTGGGGAGCCACAAACTTCTCGGGCTGTAATCAGTTGCTTCCTAACTCGAAGCTGCCTCAAATTATAAATTGCTTCCCTCACCGATGCAAAATGCAGCGGCACAATGTGGTGATTGATGCTATAGAGGAAACTCTGGTACAGTTTGCACGCTCTCAAATGTAATCCTGGTGCAGGTGGGGGACTGAAGCACGGGGTAAATGCAGCTGATTAGATATTTTGTCTCATTCAGGAGCCTTTTCTGCCAGCACTATATGACTGAATGCATATTGCATGAGGGGCCTGTTCCAAAGTCCATTGAAACGGAGTGAAAGGCTCCCGTTTTTCCCTCGGCGTGCTTTGGAGCAGGGCAGAAACACTGTCAGGCACACACAACAGAGATGTTGCATTTCGGTTTGAGGGGGACTGGCTCTCTTAATGGCAAAACCAAATGTTTTCCCCGTGATGTGTGGAGCCCTTAACGACAGCAATTCCTTGGAGAGCCTCGGGATTTGCAAATATTGAATGTATTTCCATTTTGTGGGAATTGAAGGATGGAAAATTAAAGGAGGTGGCCAGGTCCTTAGAGAAGAGCTGGAGCCTTGACCTCTGCTATACCTGGGATACTCACCCTGGCAGCGGGAATGTGGCTGGGATAATGCTCCTCTCTTCCAGTGCCATTCCTGCTGGGGAAATGCCCTTTCCTTGCTCATCCAGTGCATGACTCCAGCCAGGTTGTTGTTAGTCCAGCTGGGGAAGAGCTTGTGCCACACCAAAAGGCAGCACAAACTAGGAAACTCACAGTTTACAGTGCTGACGTTTTTGGGGGTCTTTTCTGGGAACAGTCCCAGCAGGAGCCTCGTCCCTCATCCTGTCCAGCAGTGCTGCACTCTCAGCTGGTCCAAGATCAGGGCTGGGCCCAGGAATTCCTCTGGGAGCCCAGACAGGAGGTGTGAGGGCAAGGAATTACCGAGCTGGGCTGATTTTCCTCTGCATTTCCAGCCATGGATGCGGATTTTTCTGTTTTCTGCAGAAAAACCGCTTTTCTCCTCGCTTGCATTTCTGCCTTGCCAGCGCTGGGGACGAGCAGTGCTGGCTGCACCAGCGCTGCCACTCCTGCTCTGCAGAGGCTACAGCGAGGCACAAAAGGCACGGGCAGGGAATTTAATCACTTTTTGTGGGGATCTGGAGCCCGTAGGTGGGACAGACATAGGGCACTGCTGCCGAGGTAGGAGGAGGATCCTTACCCGCATCCCTGCGAGCATCTCGGGGTATTTTAGCTCAGGGGAGGCAGTGGAAGAGGGGAGGGAGGCACCAGGGACCCTGCCACGGGCTGGCAGCCAGGTCTGGGTCCCCTGCTGGCTTGAGCTGGGTCTGTGCCTCCCCTGAACGTGCTGCATTTATCCGTGCGCCGTTTCTCCTTCTCGTGCCCCCCCTTTATTTTTTTTTTTTCCGCCCTCCTCTCGCCTTTTATAGTCACGTCAGGCACGGCTTCAAGGGGCGAGGGCAGCTCGCCAGAGCCTCCGACCTCCCCTGCCAGCGCCCATCGCTGTCGGGAGCCCAAAAATTGAGCCCGAGCGCCGGCTCTGGTGTGGCACTCGCCGCCTCCCGAGCGCTGCCGGTGCGAGCGCGCAGGGAAATGAATAAATAAGCGGATAAATAAAGTGGCGGGCACCTCGAGCAGAACGCCAGTGCGTGGCTGGAGGCTCAGCCACCCCCTTGCAGCCCTCACCGGTGAGCAGTAAATGGAACTTTGTTCCCTCTCGGAAGGGTTTTTTCCCCTCCCTCATTTGCCCGTTTCTAGCGGTGCTCGAGACCTCCAAGAGGTCTGGGCGCAGATTGCAGTGACTTCCAACCTGGCTCCGGCTCTTTGTGCCAGTGGGGCATTATCTGAGGCTTTCCTTCTTTTTTCTTCTCCCTCTTTCTTTAAAAAGCCATAAAACGGCGCGTACTATTCAGTGATTAAGATTATTTGGGTTCACTTCAGTCCTGGCACGGTGCTAATAAAAAAAAAAACCCAACAACAACCGACCCAGCATTAAAGGGTTTGTTCTCTCATTTGCAGAAGGAACCGTCTCACTATGGGAATGAACAATTAACAGCGTTTAAACGAGCTGAACTTGGTCCTTTTCTCCCATTGTCTTTATGCCTTTTGAATCATCTGGAATTGGATTTTCTCCGCTGTCTATTTTCCGGTGCGCTAAAATGTTTTACATAAATCCTAGAGCCCAGCCCAGAGACGTAACCCCCTCATCCCCGCCGTCCACAGCGCCTGCAAAAGCCATGAACATGTTGGGCTTAATCACCTGGATCTGTTGCACGATTGCAATCTTTGCTGATTATGATTTTTTTTTATTATTATTATTATTCCCTGCCATTTTTTTTTTTCCTTAAAGGAAACACAGCAGAGGGATGGGGAGGGCGTTCTCTCCCCGGTTCCGTATCTGCAGGCATTGCTGCCTTCATTAATTAAAAATGATAGCGAGGAGAGCAAGCGGAGGGGTTTGATCTTTACATGGGAAAGGCAGCGTGGAGCCTCTTCTAAGACATTTTTGCGCCGGATTTCAGCTCTTCTCTCACGCTGCAACCTCAGCGGGCTGCATCTGTATATTAAATATATATTTGTAATTTAATTTTTTTTTCTGCCTGGGTATGTTCAATATATAAATATGTTGAGTATATATTGAGTATATAAATATATTGAATACATAAGGGTACTGAGTATATCAGTATATTGAGTATATCAGGATATTGATTATATAAGTACATTCAATATATAAGTATACTGAGTATGCATTAAATCCATAGGTATATTGAATATATAGTAAACATGTAAGTATATTGAATATAGAATTATATTAAATATAAGCCAATATTAAACACCCCAGGAAAGGGATGCGACACCTAAACCAGGTAGCTCGTGGTGCTTCCAACGCCTGGCGGGAGATGCTCGGGGCGGATTTATCGCAGCGGGGCAGCCGAGCGGTGGCGGGGCGGGGTCAGGAGGGGGATCTGGGGCTGGGCCGGGGGCGATGTGAGCCGGGCCGGGGGCGATATGAGCCGGGCCGGGGCGATAAGGACCGAACCGGGCCGGGCTCTCCGCGGCGGCGGGGCCGGCGCACCTCAGATGAACCCGGCGGGGCCGCCCCTGTTGCCGGGGCGTGGCGGGGAAGGCGCGCGCTGATTGGCTGCGGCTGCGCGCCGGCAGCCAATGGGAGGGCAGGGGGAGGGATGCCCGAGGGGCGGGGCGGGGCGCGCCCGAGGTGGGGCAGGGGGTGGGGTCCCGTCCCGGGAATCGTGTGAGATAGCCCGGGAATCGTGAGAGATAGCCCGGGTATCGTGAGATAGATGTCCTGGGAATCGTGAGATAGCCCGGGTGTAGTGTGAGAGATAGCCCGGGTGTAGTGTGAGAGATAGCCCGGGTATCGTGAGAGATAGCCCGGGTATCGTGAGAGATAGCCCGGGTATCGTGAGAGATAGCCCGGGTATCGTGAGAGAGATGTCCTGGGAATCATGACATAGCCCGGGTATAGTGTGATATAGCCTGGGAATCGTGTGATAGCCCGGGGATCGTGTGATATAGCCAGGGAATCGTGTGAGATAGCCCGGGAATCGTGTGATATAGATGTCCTGGGAATCGTGAGATAGCCCGGGTGTAGTGTGAGAGATAGCCAGGGAACTGTGTGAGATAGCCCGGGAATCGTGTGAGAGAGAGCCAGGGAATTGTGTGAGATAGCCCGGGAATCGTGAGAGAGAGATAGATGTGCTGGGAATCGTGTGAGAGAGAGCCAGGGAATCGTGTGAGAGATATAGATGTGCTGGGAATTGTGTGATAGCCCGGGAATCGTGAGAGATAGCCCGAGAATTGTGTGAGATAGATGTCCTGGGAATCATGAGATAGCCTGGGTATAGTGTGATATAGCCTGGGAATCGTGTGAGATAGATGTGCTGGGAATCGTGTGATAGCCCGGGAATCGTGTGAGATAGCCAGGGAATTGTGTGATAGATGTCCTGGGAGTCGTATGAGATAGATGTCCTGGGAATCGTGAGATAGCCCGGGTATAGTGTGATATAGCCCGGGAATCGTGTGAGATGGATGTCCTGGGAATCGTGTGAGATAGCCTGGCAATCGTGGGAGATAGATGTCCTGGGAATTGTGATATATCCTGAGATATATATGCCGGGAGTGTTGAGGTATCCTGGGAATCCTGGCACATCCCCGAGTCCTGAGACATCCCAGGACTGGCCCCATCCCGGGAATGCTGAGTTATCCCGGGGTTGTGCCCCATCCCCTGGCCCTGCCCATCCCATTCCGTGGTTCTGGCATCAAATCCATTAAGTTTTCCCCAGGCCAAGGGCAGGGAGCTCCTCTGTGCTGCTGTGACTCCATGATGGACCATCCTCCCATGATGTCTCAGGTCCTTCCCAACCCAAACCATTCCACGCAGGAGGGAGGAGATGGGAGAGCAGCTGGTGGGAAAGCTCCGTTCCCAACCCTGGAGAAAATCCATCAGGATCCTGCTCTGTGCAGAGGTCTTTGAGCAGAAAGTACCACTTTATGGAGTGTAGCCAAGCAGGACCCTGTTGTTTCAGGCCCTGGCTCTAAAGCCATCCCTGTTTGGGCTGTCAGCAGTGTCTGAACAGAGGAACAGCAGAGCAAGCAGCTTCGCCTGCCTCTCCTCCTGAACTCTTTGCTGTGGTGATGCTGCCCCAGCAGAGATGGTTTTCCTTTATAACCACCCAGCTTTTCCACAGCCATCCCCCTTCCCACAGGAGCAGAGCATCGCCTGGGTCATCAAATCCAGTCCTCTGCTTGCCAGTAGCCACAGCCCATCTCAGAGAGGGATGGAACTGCCTCTCCCACCTCCCTGGGGCTGCTGCCTCTCCTTTTCATCTCTTCCTGCCCGTTGCTTTTCCCAAAAACTCATCCCAGCCTGTCCCTTGTCAGCCAGGAGCCCCAGTCCACTATGGGGACACACAGGTTGCCTCCCATGGCTCTGCAGTGGCTCGTGGACCTCCTTTGTGGCCACCACTGAGGTGCTTTTGCAGAGCTGGGCATGCCCCAGGGTGGCCCAGGGGGTCAATGGTCCAGTTGACAGAATTATGGGATTTTGGGGATCTGAGTGTTGATGGTTGCTTCCGTGAATCCCCATGAGTGGGTTGCACAACGAGAGAGGTGACTCCTGGCTGCCAGGAGTGAGGAGCATCTCCCTGGAACTCCACGCTCTGGTTTCGCCCTCTGAAAAGGCAGCAGGTACTGTGTGGGCCAGCACTGGCTCATGTTCTAAGCCCCAGGTGGCTGGGAAGGTGTCAGGGCTGTAGGATGGAAGGAATAAATGCCCTGACCTGGCCAGCACAGCTCCTTCCCCCATTAGAGGATGGCTCTTGCCCTGCAGCCCAGACAGGAACCCCACCAGTCCTTGGGGACTCCCCCATTTCATTCCTGCCAGCCCAGAAGCACCAGCTCTGACCTCACCAGTTCCACTTTTCAGAGCATTTGCATTCATGGCCCATGTCCAAAATGTTTTGGTTTTTTTTTTCTTAATTTTCTCTGTGTAACCAGAGCTCATCCCTGAAGCAGCCAGTTAACCCTTTCAGTTCTCCATCCTCCCAAAGCAGAGCTGGTTTTGGTGGGTTTATATGGATTTCTCCAGAGGGTGAGGTGTACTGAGTGTCCTGTTGCTGTTGGGGTGCACATGGATGAGTAGGGGCAGCCCAAAGTTTGCCCTGGCTGAGTCATGGAGCGAAACCCTCATCACATCCCCATCCACCACCCACGGCCACCTCTGAGCAGGGCCCACAGAGCTGCATGGCCAGGGGAAACTTCAATTTCCAAGTTCATCATGTTAAAATAAATGAACTTCCACGTAAGAGGCAGTGGAGATGAGGAGATGGAACACAGACACACAACCCAGGGCCCTTCTGCGGAATTAGGGCAAAAGTCTGGCCTTGTTTATTCTCATGTAAATTCAGAGTAAACCCAAGCGATTTTGTCATCCCGTGCTCTGACGCATTACTGTAAATCCTACTTTCGTAACTCTGCCATTATTTATGAGTGTTGCTGCAGTGCTGGGTGAGATCAGGGCAGAGTTATGCCTGGTCACGTGCGTGTTTTAAGGACCACAGCTTGGACGTTTGAGTAGAGGAGACAAAGGCAGTCGATCATCTTCATTTTGCAAATAGAGGCGTAGGATTACATGATCTGCTGGAGAGCTTGCAGGAAGCCGGTGTCTGGTCTGGACAGGAAACGGTTTTCCTGTCCTGAAAAACTTTTCATAGTAGAGGGAAAAAAAAAAACAACAAATCCTGTTTGATGTTTGGGGTGAAGGGTTTCGAGGGCAGGAAAATGCGATTGGTAACTGCCCGATGAGGGTTTCAGATTTGAGCCCCGGGTCTGCAGGGAGCAGACAAGGGATGTGGCCTTGCAATTGCTCACTGCAAGTCAGCAGCTTTCCCCTGGCTGGGGGGTTGTGGATCATCCTGTCCATCAGGGCAGGCAGATTTTCTGTCTGTGGTCAATGAGGATCGCTTGAGAGGGACAGATTCGTGCTCAGGACTTGAGGTTTTATCTGTTGCATTGCATCAGAGGATGATGGAAAAGATAAATTAAACAGGGTTTTGAGCAGGTCATCAGTTGGCAGGACAAAGGCAGTTAGAGGAACAAGCAGGTCTCCAGATGAAAGGCTTTGTATGTGCTCTGTGTGACGCTCCACACAACATCACCTATTTAATCATCTTCTGCTTCAGAAGGCGCCCAGTTGAACATTCCCACCCCCTGCCCTGGCTCTGGCTGGCATTGCCCTTTGTCTTGGAGCTGCTGGGAAGGATTTCCCTTAAGGCTGTGCCAGCTTCTCCATCCCCAAGCTGCCAGCCCGTGCTACCTGCTCCTCAAAGACTCGTGGCTCAGTCAGTTGTGACGTGCCAGGATATCTGTTGCTGGCATTCAAGGACTTCCTCCTCCTGCTCTATTTTGCCATATTATTTTCCTCTCTTGAGCTGGAGGACAGAAATCATAGAGGACAAATGTAAATCCCTGCCTTTCTCCGAGGAGGTCCCTTGTGCAGGGTTCTGCTGTCCCTGCCTCTCTGTAATCCCACAGCTCTGCACAGCCCCTCACCCCCGGTCTGACTTTTCCATCTCCAACCACAGCGTCTGCTCAAACCACATCAGCAAAATGCAGCGCCTCACTATCGACCTAGGAGGGGAAAAGGACTTTCTAATCTGTTGAAGAGCAGTGTTTCCTTCTCAGATCAGCCTCCTCCTCCTGTGCAGAACCCAGGAACGAGGAGGTATCAGCCCATGTACTGCAGAGGAGCAGCCTTTGTAGTGTGTGGGTACTGCAAAATCCTTGGGAGAGCTGAGCAGGTATCATTCAGAGGGGAAAAAATTAAAATGAAAAGGCAATTAATTAGACTAAATAAACATATATTAGGGTTCAAAATATGCACAGCCAAAATGAAAGTCACATTCTGGTTCATTAAATCTGAAAAGACTTCACACATTTTAAGCCTGTAATCATATTCACAGATGCAGCACCCCCTCCCCAACCTGCCCCCCCTCCCGCAGATTTCACACCTTGGGAATGGCTATTGTAAAAAAAAGGGAAAAAAAGGAGCAGGGGAAGGTTTGCTGCTGCAGGGCACGGGCAGGAAAATCAGTGTTTGCTGTGGCATCTCTGTCGTGTCAGCACTGGGAGGGTGAGGGCTGGGTTCAGGTGCTCCAGAAGGAGGAGGCACAAAATCTCAGCCCTGCTCCCGCCCGACCCGAGGGTCTCTCGCTGAGTTCCCTGCTGCTTCCAGGCTTCTCCCCCTCCCCTGGAGGGTGGGATGTTACCAGGGAGCTGAGCTGCAGAACATATGGAAACGTCATGCGTGTATATATAGGAGAGGAGCGAAAATGGATGCTCTTGGGTACAATAAACATTCGTGTGTCTGCGGGGGGAGAAAGAACCTCAGCTATTTGTGCCGCTTTGGTGGATGTTTGTCGGGGGGGTTTTCGCTGCTGTTTGTAGCCATAAATGCATACATATCATTTATTTGAATCAGGAAGTCTGTAGAAGCCAGAAGTCATTCTTTACGTGGAAATTCTGCTTTATTCCGAAGCAGCACAGTCAGAAAGGAGGATGTTGTGACTGTGTGCCAGCAGATACTTGTAAGGAGACATTTTGAAAATCTGAAGGGAACAGTGTGAGCGTTTTCAAGATGTTGGGGCTTGTTCTGGAATACCTTGGTGATTCAGTGCTTTCTTCTGGCTTTAGGTAAAATGAGATCAAAATTCAAATATTTCTGATGTGCAAAACCTCACCAGCAGCTTCGTGCACCCATTTATTTCTTGAATTTTTTTTTTTCTGTTTTTTTTTCAAGTATCTAGTGAAGGTTTCTCTCTGCCCCAGTGTGTTTGTGTGTTATTCAACAGGGTGCCAGCTCTCTGGGCTGCAGCTCCCTGCATTCTCCCTTTTCAGGGAAGCAATCCCAAGGAATTTGCTGCAGTTACTCGGGGAAGTAAGAAAGCTCAGCGTAAGGTGCCTTACACAGAAACCTGGGTATCATATCAGGCTTTCCGTGCCCGGATATCTTGATCAGTTTAAGCTGATTAGAAAAGCTCCTCGGTTCTTTCTTGGGCAAGCTGGAAAACGATCCCTGCTTTGTATAATGAAGTATGTTATCTATCCTGCCCTATAATAAATCCAGAGCGGGGCTGCGGGGGGATTGGCATCTGGTCTAAATTAGCATCGCTCCGCTGCTGCCGGTGCAGCCCTGACAGTGCTCACCAGGTGAGGATGTGGCCCATTTAGGGAGTTCCCGTGGGGTTACAAAAGCAGCATTGAGGACCACAATTTCAGAGGAGGAAAGAAGCCAGGAAAGGAACAGGACAGCTTGCAGGGAATCTTAAATGACATTAATTGAAATCTTATCACTTCCTTCATCTTAAGGTGAACCCGGGGCACAATAAAGAGCAATTATCTGCCATCTTCCTTCATCTGTCCCAAGTGCAAGGAGGGGAAGAGTATATCCATCACTCTTTCTGCTCTACCTTTTTTTTCCCCAAGACAATCCGATATATTTACAGACCTGTCACCCCTGCAAACCCCTCCTTTCACGGGAGAGCTGAACAAAAGCAGGTAAAAGAAATGGAACTTGGAAAACAGAGGGGAGCTGGAAACTGGAACCCAGTGAAAACAGGGGCATCAGCCCTCTGAGAAGCCACTGAAGGGACTTGAGTTACCACGTGCCAGGGGAATGGTCACAAGAGGTTTGGCTGGAGGGTTGTGAGGTGGCAATAAATAGAGCTGAGCAGAGGGCTGCTGCTCTAAAACCTGGAGCAATGTTTGCTGGAAGCTGAGAGAGGCAGGGAGTTCTCCTGGGAATTGGTGCAGCACCCAGCATGGAGACCGCTGGCAGTTTTTTCCCCCAGGTGCCCTCATGAGGTGAAATGAAGGCCATGGTGCCATTTAAAGCATTAGCAGGGCTGGGAGGAATCCCTCAGCTCTTTAGGAGAGACTCAGAAGCTGGATTTCATCTTGTTAGACCAGAGGGAGATGGATTACACCCTGTCCTGTTGTGTTTTCTATCTATTCTGCAAACACCCTGAGGACAGTAGTCCTGGGGCTACTCACTCTGCAGAACCAACCCACACTTTTGTCCAGGCAGCAGGGAGGGGGTTCTCTCAAACCACAAGAGGGAAACATGACCAAAACCTTTGAGATGTCTGAGCTGGTGGGAAAGAGGAGCAGAAGGAGCTGGCCCTGCCCAGGTGTTTCCCTGGGCTCTATGTGGGGCCATGGCTTGTGCCCCTCACTCTCCCCAGCAGGTTTGAGAGGGGCAGGAAGGGGCAGTGCCATCTGAAACGCCGAGTGCAGCCTGTGGCAGGAGTCGGGCTGTGAGAGGGGCAGGTTCCAGGCAGCTGGGTTTGGGCTGTGTGTACAGAAACTCCAAGGCCATGTTGCTTTCTGACAGCAAATCGATGCCGCTGTAAACACGAGAACAAAGGAGCTCGCAGAGGAGAGGGGGAAGGAACACGGGAGAGATGGAGAACTGCTCCGCAGCCAGAGCTGGAACAATGTTGGGAAAAGCTGAATGACTTCAGCACCTATTCATTCCCTGGCCAAAGCTGGTTGCTTGCCCATTCCCAAGCCTAGAGAGGCAGTGGTGGCCTCGAGTGGCTGAGGTGTGAGGGCACCAGTCGGGAGCAGGGGCTGACCCGGCTGCTCCCGATCCCTCTCCCAGGGTTTAGCAACTGTTCAACCCCCGAGGCCAGGGGCTGCAGGAGGCAGACACTGTACATGTGCAGCTGGTTAGGGCTCAGCGTGCCCCTCCCCTGTGCAGCCTTGTGTCTCATGATGGATATCACTGGCAGGGTGAGTTCCCATTCATTTGTCCCGTGGCTTCGGCACTGCGAGCGGTTTCCATACAGATCCCGCAGGAGAGAATACCGTGGAAAAATGGGGGTTTGGGAGCCAAGATGCTGGGATGTTCTTCTTCTCAGCTCTGCAGCAAAATAGACAATCTGGGGCCCGGCAGGTCTCGGTTTGGGATGGTGTCTGGCTCCTGACCTGATGTCGGGGTCATGTTGGTTCATGGCTTTGGGGTTTAACCCATTGGAGGCAGGCTGGTGAGGGGGGTGTTTAAGGCAGAATTACCCAGCCCCTGTGCTGATCCACATGGCAGAAACAACAGTTTTCCACCAGAACTGAGGGAGGGGGAATGCAGTCAGATACTTTGCAGGTACAGCGTGTCATTGGAAGGTTCAGCCCCGGATAAAAGCAGGTTTTCATGCTTGGTTGGGGTTTTAAGTTCAGCTATTATCTCTGGCTGTCACTGGGAAGGCCACATGGAAAAGCTTTAAGGACCCATCCAGGACAGGGAGAGGGAAGTTTGGAGCACACAACTCAGCCCCTGAGCCTCCCCATCTGTAAAGAATCAGCACAACAACGCTTAATGTACTTCCCCAACATGGCAGTTGTGGGCCTTAATTAAACTGTGCAGAGTGCTCAGAGATCCTCAGATTAAAGGCTGTGTGTACAGTGAATTACAAAAGCAAACAACATGAAGTTTTCCATGTGTTGTGCTAGAGCTGTCTTCGTTTACCAGAAACAAATCATTTAATGCACCTCTTACATGGAGCTTGTTTATACGGGACGCGCCTGTTATTCCAGTAGGAGGGAAATCTGCTAGTTTTGATTATTGTTCCTCAATACTTCATCCACAAAAGGCGTAAAATTTGAATATGATAACAAAATAGTATGCTAATAAAATGGGGTTTTTGAATACATGCATGTGTAGTTAGCCCTGGGAAACGCCATCAGTTTTAACAGGCCTGAAAGACAGTGGGAGGTAAATTTAATATAGTATAAAAATAAAGGTAATCCCAGCAAAAGACAAGCGTGGAGCAGTTGCTGGAGTCACCACAGGCAGAGACAGAACATGTTTTGTGTCCAACAATAGCAGCGTACGTGACTTGAAATGCTCTTTCCTTATAAAACAAAATACCCACTGGTTTGGCTTATTAGTGCTAATCTTCAAAGGCAGAAGCAGTGCTGAGGTTCCTGGTTCAATTCAGAAGTTCAGCCCTGCTCTGGCAGTGCTGGCTTGACAAAGTGCCATTGTTGCCCACGGCCAGGGCCGTGTGTGTGAGGTTTAACCTTCTGCATTTCCCCTTTTCTGCTGCACGAGGAATGCCCAGAGCTGCGCAGAAAAATGTCTCTGATGTGTGGTTTACACGTGAAAATGCTGCATTTGAACTTGCACTGACTCTGCCCAGAGTGGATCGGGTTAAATGGACTATTACAATGGCGGGAGCTCATCTGGAACTAATAATTTTTGAGGCCACCAAAAGTAAAAAGTGAAAAAAAAAAAAGAAAAGGTGGGAGGAGGAGGAGAGATCCTTTCAAGTTTGGTGGCCAGTGACTAAAGCTTCTGCTGCCATCTACTGCACATGGGTGGCAGTAGGGCCAGCTGGGAACTGCTCACTTTGGACCAAACCGGCCAAAAAGCCAGGTTAAAAAGTGAATTATGGGTTCTGGTACAGACAGAACTGGTTCCCAGCCCTGCCCTCCTGCGAGTGTATCTGGGGTCTGGCTTGGAGGGCTTTGGGACCGCTGGGAGCATCTGGTGGGGCTGTGCAGAAGGAGAGGAACGCGGTGCTCTCATCGCCACAGGTTTTGGGCTGTGCCCCTTGGCGTTGTCCCCCCTTGGCGTTGTCCCCCCTTGGCACTGTCACCCCTTGGCGTTGTCACCCCTTGGCGTTGTCCCCCCTTGGCACTGTCCTCCCTTGGCACTGTCCCCCCTTGGCACTGTCCCCCCTTGGCACCGCCGCTCCTTGTGCTTAGGACTGACCGCTACGGCGGAAGTTTTTGGCTCTGGTTCTGGGGGCGTTGGGGAAGGGCGTTGACAAACCCCCCTGATCCATGGTGGGTGAGGAGGGGCTGCAGCACAAATCACGCGGCAGAACGGGCCGGGGTGAGCGACATCTGTTTTGTCTCAGCACGGAGCAGCGGGGCCGGCTGTGGCCCCACCCGCTGGACGCGGCTCAAGCATTACCGTGCTTGGCCAGACAATAAACGCAGCCTATTTATTTGTGATGGCTGGACCCTTAGCAGGTCACTGGCACGGTCTCCAAGGGCGATGCATTCGAATCCCTCTCTGGATTTTCCCTCTTCCCATCTCTCCAGGCTGCCTTCTATTCTTTGTGCCTGCTCTCCCGGGAGATCTGGGCTCGCAACAAACGGCTCGCCATCCTTGTGGCTCTTGGTCGCGAGGTTAAATAAGTTTAGGAGGGAAAAGTGCATTTGGAAATGGTGTTGATGCAGATGAGTGAGCCAAACACGCTATTGTCTTTACCAGCTCTGAGTCTGCCCTGGCAATTTCCAGGGTACAGAGACAGGCTGGCTGTGGGCTCCACAGAGCTACTGCAAAGGGGAGCTGGATGGGAAACCAAGCTGCTCCCGTGACTGAGCACACAACTGGGATTTGGCCTCCAGGCTTCTGTTCCTGGCTTTCTGAGGGATCCCGAGAAGGCCCCGGTGGGGGGAAGGAAAGCTGTGTCAATTCAGAGAGCCAGGCTAACCCCAAAGGGGGCCGGCAGCACCGAAGGGGGAGCCTTTGGGGAGGGAGTTGGGAGAGGATCTGCGGCGTCTCCGCTGGGGCTGGGGAAGGGGTGCCAGCAAAGAGGAGATGTTTGGCCAGGGCTCCTCTCCAGCCTGCAGGGTGGGTGTGCTCCAGGAGCTGCCTGGCTGCAGGTGGGATGTTCTCACCCGGATCTTGGGTTTGGGATTCATTTCACGCTGTGGTGTCCTCCAGTCCCTCGGTATGAGGCCGTTGCCGCTGAGTTCCCGTTATAGCAAAGGGAGTCTGACCTATTTTAGGATGAGGGAAGCATTCTCTGAACTGCTGTGCCTCATCCTTGGCTGCAGACAAGGCCTGGAGTGACCCTCTCAGCTTGGGCAGGGATGAGTCCTGCACAGAGCCCAGGCCAGAAGGAACCTCCAACCTCTTCTCCATCTTCTTCTCTTTACCCTTGGGGATCTCGGGCTTGGGGAGATACAAAATGCACAGGCAGCCATTCCCCCAGCATACAAAAGTGACTGAGATGGGCTCACTCGAGCCCCAAACTTCCATTCTGGTTCCAAATTCCTCCTTGGAGGGCATCTGCTTCCCCCCACTGGCCACAGAATCATCCAGGGAAAATAAACCTTCTCTTTTGGCCAGCCCAGCCTGGAGATGAGAGGCTTGGTGGCGTGAATGTCACTTTTTGTCCCCCTCTGCCTCCGGTCCTCCACCTCTGAAACGTTCCCCTCCTCTACTGCCAGTGTCCAGTTGTAGCTTCAGGATGAATTTAATGAACTCCTGCTTGTCGAGTGTCTTCCTGGCCCTCTTTCCCAAACTGCTGTCTAGTTCCTTTTTTATGACCGTCCATCATCCTGGGATTTTTTCCAGCACAACCCCATGCAGGTGCTCTGAAAAACAAGAGGTCAGGTCTGCTCCCTAAATTGATCCCAAGTCTGCAGAGCCTGGGGAGAGAAAAATCTTCTGGGCATGATGTCAGCCCAGCTCTGAGAGTTTGAGGATGTGGGCTTCTGGACGCCTGTAATTTACAGGAAAGACATAAACCTCACATCCTGGAAGATGCCATTTTTCTTGCATCCCACACTTGGCAGGTTGGGAGGTTTGTGGTAGGAGCCAAGATGTTGATGGTTAGCATGAATCTTTCCTTCCCACAGACCTTCTCTTCCTTCCTTCCTTCGGCTGGGCTATCTGGGAGCTCTTGGCTCCTCCATCCCAAAATCCAGCTTGAGTTCTGCTGTGAAATCTCCTCAGTTATTTCATCTTTCCAGCTGAGAAAGGCTAAACACAATCGTTCAGGAGTCTGGCACAAGGCACTGGGAGTGCTTGCTCAAAGGAGGAGCAGTGAGCCAGAACTTCAGCTGCTCTCTCAAGATCAGAGCCCATCGATTTTTTGGGAAGCTTAACCCATGGTGGGAAGGGATTTTTTGCTGTATTTCCACCTGGTTTCCTTGCTCCTGCAGGCAGGATCCACATCTTCCCCTCCCTGTGGTTGCAGGAAGCAGCCCCTGGTGTTATCTGGGGGAAAGAGGAGCGTTTTTCAGAGCAGCAAAGTGAAGGGAGCCTGGATCCAGCTCCTGGATGGGTTTGTGCCTTGTGCTCCATCCAAAGCTCCTCCAGCAGCTGGAACCTTCCTCTTTAGTGGGTTCTTGTCACAGTGGGGAAAAACGTTATAGCTTGCTGTGGTGAAGGCAGTGAAGGATTAGGGTGGAAATCTTCCCTATCCATAAAAACCTGCAGGTTCTGTTAGGAGAGGAGGCGAACTTTTATTCCATTGAAGTTTTCTCAGTGGCAGCACTGAGCCTTCAGAGTCCCGTGGGTTCCTCCAGCACAAAGTGGGTGCCTGGGAATGAGGTGTAACTGCTGGTACCTCCCAGGGGGAACAATCTATTCCAGAGGCAGCAGGAAAAATCAGCTTCGTTCACGACCGAGGGGGCGACAGGGAGGAAGGAACGACTGTTTGTTAACGTTGCCTTAAGCTAAATGTTAATGAAGTGCAACACTTAAGATGCTCGCACGCCTCAATTACGTCCACCAAGATCACATGTTGCCTTTCCAATTATCCGGGCTGGGAAATGAGGGATGTGTGAGGAGGCTGCTGCCTGCTCATTACCTCTCCCTGCCAGGAGAGATCCCGCTGGATTTCTCCAGGTGCCGGCTGTACCTGCACTCGCACCGTGCAGGGACGGGGATTGTTGTGGAGATGGGTTTAGGCATTAAATAATAACAGAAAATAAATAACCGGTGAGGTGGTGCTGTGCAATCGTGGAGGTGAAGCTTGGACAGGCTGGAAGTGATGTCTGGGTGGTGTTGGTGACCTTGAGGGAAGGGACAGGCGGACGTGACTGCGTTGGGAATGAGGGTGGCACCTCTCAGGATCCGCACAAAGCTCAATTTTCCTGATTCTGATCGTCCTTGTCCTGTCACTGCAGTTGGATCGGGAGCCCTGACAGGATGGGAATGGCTTTGAACTGACACAAGGCAGGGTTGGATTGGATATCAGGGAGGAATTCCTCCCTGGGAGGGTGGGCAGGCCCTGGCACAGGGTGCCCAGAGCAGCTGGGGCTGCCCCTGGATCCCTGGGAGTGTCCAAGGCCAGGCTGGAGCACCCTGGGATAGTGGGAGATGTCCCTGCCCATGGCAGGAGTGGAATGAGATGAGTTTTAAGATCCCTTCCAGCCCAAACCATTTGGTGATTCTATGATCCTCTTAGGTTTTGTGAAACAAAAATATGTTCAGAAAAAAACTCTTTTTTTCCTGCACCAGACACACAGAGGCTGGATAACACGTTCAGAAACCAGAAACTGTTTTGTTTACCCAATCTATTTTTATTATTATCATTAATTGGGGGGAAAAAAATGACAGACAAAAATTCCTTCAAAATTGTGCAATAATACATAGCAGAAATCAGTGAATGAAAAAAAAACCCAACCAAACAAAGGACACAGAGTAGCAATTCAAATAGTACAACATTAAACTTCACTTAAAGGACCTGATTAAAAGGTGACACTACCTCTATTAGAGGCTGGCTGCTTGTGGACTGATGCAGGTGTGGAAGGATTAATTATAATGTTGCAGCTATTTCCAGGAACAAAGATGCTCTCAGGGTCCAAGAGTAACTGAGTTATTGCACCATTTCCCTCCTCAAGTCCATTTGAAGGAGACTTGAAAGTTGTTTCAGAAAAGGGTTTTTATTTTTTCCTGAAAAAATGACATTTTACTTTTCCATCAGCGAGTAGGTGAAGTTTGTCATTAAATATACTCTGATTCCAAGCATGGAGATGCTCACACTGAGCTCTGCCCTGCAAGGAATGGGAATTCTGCTCAGGGAGTTTCCTTGGCTCGAGTGGGGGGTCCCTGGTGGAACTCTGTGAGGATTTTGGACACTCTGGAAACAGGAGTGAAATAAGATGGTGACCACCAAGGTGACCACCAAACACAAAGGTCCTTTGGCCACGAGGCCACAAGACGTGGATGCTCTGCCTCTCTGCTCTCCCCTCCCCTTCCTGGCTGGCTCTGAGCTCCCAAACATGTCTGTAACTTGATCTGTGTCCAAGGAAAAGAGGCTTTTCCCAGGGCTGAGCCTGCAGCTGCCTCCTGCTAAGGCTGTGTCAAGGTGGGAGCACCTGGAACAGGTTAGGGCACAGCGCGCCGGGCTCGGACTTGCAGCACCTCAGCCCTTCTGCACATCAAACCCCTGCGGGCAGGGGGTTTTACCCCGTATTTCACTCCTCTCTGAAATGCCTCTTGCAGTTTTCCTGGGGTACAGGCCCTCAGCCAAACCCCAGAGGGGCTGGAAGCTCCTGCTCCCCACGGTTCCTGCGAGTGCCCGGAGCGTGGGCTCTGCTCTTGGTGGGTTCAGGGAGTTTTACAGGACTGGTGACCCTCAGAAGGGATCTACTCAGACTGAAAAGGGCATTTTTTGGACCTTTAATAGGTGTTCAGGTCTCCAGTCTGGGAAATGGTACCTCCTTGTCCTTCCTTGTAAAAACCAAACCTCCAACACAAAAAAAAACCCTCACAAAAAGTCAGAGCCAAAGCCAAAAGAAGCATCACAGTCCAAAACCTCAACAGATTTTAGTGTTCAACCTTAGTCTTTTGTTCAAACGGACTTGAGAGTACCTGTGGGCATCTGAAATGGATGCAAACACAAATTAACTGCTGGAAGTTCCTCCTAACCAGAGTATTTTCCGTACCCTTTTCCTGTTTTCCTTACGGATCCCAACATTTCACTGGGTTCCTATAAAGTAAACCCCAATCACCTCCCAAAATTTAGGGTAGCAAGTCATGTCACATTGCATAAGGCTACTGAAACAAAACCAGAACAAAATGTACATCCACAGCCACGTGCCATATTTACAGCAGAACCCTCCCACCCCCGGCCTGAACGAGATTCCGTGCTTCAAAAGTTCATAAAAATATACAATTTACCCCAGAACTGCATGGAAGCTGCTCAGTCCCCACCTGGAGCCCAGACTTCTCTATCTCTATATATATAAAATACACTAGCCCTGTGAAAGTCGCTTTGCTGAGAGCACAGTGGTGATTTTTGCAGTGAAGGGGAGGGCTGGGAGTGTTGGGCACAGCTCTCAGGGCTGTGCCCACAGGGCTTTGCAGTGTCCCCAAACCCCTGGGCACTCAGGGGTGACTCCACAGAGGGCTCTGCTCTGCCCACGCTGTGTTAGGGAGTTCCATTCAACCGAGAGTGTTGGGTTTTGGGGACAGAGTTACCCCAAAATGCTGTGCTCGAGTGTCCCCGAGCCAGGAGCCTTTCAGAGTGGCCAGGAGGGACCTGTCCCCCAGGGGGTGCTTGGAAACCTCCAGCCAAGGGATTTCTGCAGGATTTAAAGTGGTTACAAGGATTCCCCTTGGTATCTGGCTAGACAGAGATGGGCTAAACTTTGAATTTTGCTCATCTTACTGCAGCAGGACTCACCCTGGGGGAGTAAAATACCAGAATTTAACCACTCCTGACCCTCACCAGAGAGGCACCAGCTTTTGGGATGCTACATTGCAATTTTCATTTACCTGTGCCAAAAATATTTACTTTATAAGGAAGGGGTCCAGTACTCTTTATCTCTGTTTTTAAGCTTCCTCTCCTGCATAAAATCTTTTGATTTATGTTTTTGAGACCCGTTTAGTCTCTGGGTCAGAGTTTGGTCTCTCTGTGAAGCTGTAACTGCAGGCAAACTGTGCTGTGTGCACTGGGTTGATTTACTCAAAATTTCAACTCCTGAGCAGCACCTGATGCACTGACAAGATAAAAATATTGCAACTCTGTGAGCTTGCTGCTACTTACAAAAATCTGATTCTAGTTTGGTCCCAGCTTTGGGAGGGGGGAAAAAAAAATCTGTCACCAGGAATGCTAACAGCAGTAATTGAAAATAGAGTCAGTATTTCTCTAGAGTATCAAACCATCCAGACTTCAACTTCTTTTTTATACATTTTTCTATTGTGAAATTAAACAGATCAGTCATGTATCAAAACATAGTTGGCCTCTCTCACTTCATCTGTAGGAAGACTGCAATTATAATTTAATTTACACTGCAAAAATACCTCTGTTTTTAACAAAAACAGTGTGACAAGACAGTGTGCTGTATTTCCTGGTGAGGAGTTTTGCATATATTGAGCAGGGACAGGGGAGAGCCCTGAACATCCTCTCCTGTCGTGCTCCTGGGTTGGCAGGTAGTGGTGAGGTTCACATTTTTTTGGTGAAATGCACATTTTGCTGTCACAAAATAAAAGCTCCAAACAGTGGCAAGCAGACATTTGCATTTGGCTCTGCAGCCAGTATTGTGTCTGCTGGGAATGTGAGATGAGAAAATAACAAGTGTGTGTATGTGTGTATTTATATTATTTCTAAAGCTGTAGGTAAAACTACAGCTGCTTTTAGGAAATTCCAATGAGGGAGCATCAAATCCCTGCTGTGGACCAAATTAATTTAAATTTTCAGTAATTATTGCTCTGTGTGAGGGTGGAAAATCTGTATTTGCACACACTGGAGGCTCCCCCTTCTGTCCCACCACTGTGCTGGCATCTAAGGGAAGCTCCATGGAGGAGGGGTATCCTAAATACCTGGGAAATGTGGTTTAAGGTGCAAGTGGCAATTTTTTGTTTCAGTGATGTGGTGGTTGTAAGCTCCAGATTAATTAAGCCGATTAATTAAGCCCCGTGGGATGGGCAGGGGCAGCAGCAGGAAGGGTTTGGGCAGCACATCTTGGTGTGGGGATGTTTTTGCCTTCCTACAGTAGCAGGAAGCAAAACTCATCCCTCAAAAATGTGCTGCGGTGCCTTAAGATTGCTCAGAGATTGGGTCTTTTATAAGGGAGGAAAAAATATGTGAAAATGAGGGGTTTTCTTATCATGGCAAGGACAGTGATGGGGGTGCCAAGATACGAGTGCCTTGCAAGATAAAGTGGCACATGTTCTACACAAGAATGTGTACAATGTCTGACGACTCTGGAAATCTGTTCTGCAGCAGATTTCCCAATAAATTAACACAACAAAAATACTTTCATATAAAACAAACTCCAAAGGATTTTTTTTTGTCCTAAAGTAAAAGCAAAACCTTCAGGGACTATATTACTTATCTCTCTCCATATATAATCTCCTGAATTTTTTTTTCCTTTTTTAAATAAATTTATTCTTGTCTTAGAAAAATAAAACAAGTAGCCAATTTAGTCAACGGAAAATATCTCACAGACTTAAAAGCATGCCCAGCAAGCATAGCCTTGTAAGACTAAATTAATGTTAAATCAAAGCCATTTGTTACTCAACCAACCTAGTCTGCAATTCACAGTTGATTACTACAAAGTGTATTCTTAAAATTATTATTATTTTTTTCTTTTTTTGGCCCATATAAAAATAACGTATTGCAACTCAAAGTGCATTTTTAAAATAAACAATCAACTATTTTTATCAAATAAAATATTTACACCATTTGGTTTTGTACAGTCAGAAATGCGCTTCAGGCGATGACCATGGGGACGTCATCTGAAAATCCAGTTATCATTGGGGCTTCGTCATCCTCATCTCCTGGAAAACAAACCCAAAAAAGAGCTGTTAGGGGGCCCTCAACATTTACATTGCATTTTATATGTCTGAGGTTTATATTTCTGTTTTTGTATACATTTTACGTTCTGTTTTTTAAGTGATTTGCATTGGAAGGAGGGGTTTCATTTGATAAAAATNGACTGCGACGCCCAAACCACGTTAGAGAATTAACCCTTCCCTCATCCCACTCCCCCAGAGCCGTCCCCAAACGCCCCCGGGGGCCACACACCCAGATCATCCCCCGAGGAGAAGATGGCCGAGCCCAGGCGGGAGCTGTAGTGGCTGTTGGCGAAGGCGGTGAAGCTGCTCTGGAGCCTCCTGTGCCTCATGTAGAGCACCACGAAGCCGATGCCCAGGGTCACCAGCAGCAGGAACAGCACTGGCACCACGATGGCAGCCACGTCCGTGGGGCGGCCGGATTTGGTGGCAGAGGGGTCTTCACCTGGTGAGGGAGGGACAGAGGTGCTGCTTGTACCAACAGCACGGCTCTAAGGGGTTTATTGAGGCTTCCCTGAGTGTTTTGAAGGAGGATGAGGGAAAAAATAGGGACTCACCCGTTCCCAGGTCGTCATAGAGAAGCGTGGCTGGCTCCCCACACATCTGCCCCCCGTACAGGCACCGGGCCTGCACGGTGAACGAGTAGTTGTGGCCCAACTTCAGGTTGGACACCTTGAAGAAGTTCTCCGTGGTGTTGCCCAGATAGGCTGTGATGTTCATCAGGCTGTCAAACATGTGAATCTCGTAGCCCTGAGGGAGACACAAGCCCCAAATCACTGGGCTGTGGGTTTGCTCCTTCCAAAAGGGGTTTGAAGCTTGGTTTTCCTCCTGGATCTGACTTTGATGAGCTCTGCTGGGAGGGAGAAATGTGGAGCCTCCTCCAGGAACCCCTGCTGGTGTGCACTGACCTTGGGCAGTGCAGGGAGGAGAGATTTCTCCTTAGGATGAGAGGACACGGCCTCAAGCTGTGCCAGGGGAGGCTCAGGTTGGAAACCAGGAGGAATTGCTTCACTAAAAATGTTGTTAAATGTTGGAGGGGCTGCCCAGAGAGGTTTGAATCCCCATCCCTGGGGGTGTTCAAGAAACAACTGGAGGTGGCACTCAGCGCTCTGGGCTGGTGACAAGGTGGGGATCAGGCACAGGTTGGATCCAATCTTTTGGCGATCTTTTCCGACCTAAATGACTCTGGTTTGGTCTGTCTGGTCCACTCTGTCCTTAGCACCCAGCCCAGCCAAGCACAGAGTCCAGGAGGGTGATGGCTTTTTTGGTGCAGTTTTCTACCTGACCACGCTCTGACAGACATTTCACAAATTTTCTATCCAAGTCTGAGTAATGACAACTCTCAGACTTCCTGGCATGGCAGGGCAGTGTTCTCTTCCCAGTCCTTTCACACATGGGACAATTGTCCTTTTCTAGGATGGTAATTATGTTCCTAAAAGGTGACTGATTGGATCTATCAGCTTCAGAGCCTGAGCTGTGACACGAATTTTAGTGAGCTCTCCCAGAGGGCTCCCCAAGGACAGGATGGATTTCAGAGTCTGTGAAGGAGCCTTGCAGTGACTCTGCCCCAGGGTTTCCTGTAGGACAGGAGGCACAGCAAAACTTACCCGGCTTTCATTGAAATTACTTTCCTTCAATGCCAAACTCTTCCAGAAAAGCAGAATATGGTCATTTTCTGTGATGATTTTTAAGGCGTCTGGTGCAGACAGGGGGACTGCAAAGGAGAAAAAGGGCAGCAGGTGAGGCTGGTGGCACTGGTGGCACTTTTCTCTTACAGGAATGGAGTCACTTCTGAAAGTTAGTGGGTTTTTTTAGGGATCAGCACAATACTCTGCTTGGAAAAGGGATATGCTGGGGGAGAGGATGCTGTGGCGTGGAAGCTGGGAGGAGTTTTTCAGTGGTAGGAATGTAATGGTACTTGGTGGTGCATACACAGCCCAAGTGGGTGTTTTTCCATCCCCATTTATCATGAGAAAAACACTGGATTATCACTTGAGAGGCTTCTTCTCCACTGCTGTTGTTTGGGGGTGTAATCACCTCCCTGGGAAGCCTCCCAAAACTGGGCTTTGGCTGTGGGCAAGGACCAAGAGCTGCAGAATCATTTCTGCAGCCTGCAGGCAGCACAGGATGGGCAGCGTGTCCCTTACCTGTGTTGATCTTCATGCTGGATTCCTTGCTCATGTTCCCCAGCTGGACAATCACGTGGTATTTCCCTCCTGGCTCCAGCTTCTTTATGGTGTACTCCACCGTGCTGTTCCGGCTCTTCACTTTGTAGATTTTATCTGTTTTCCTCACCAAATCTTTAACTGCCACAGCGTAGAGCTGGAGGGGGGAGGAGATGGATGGAAAAATCTCAACTTTCCTGCAGACTTTCAGCAAAACTGTGGTAGGACTTTAGACAGAGGGGGAGTAAAATTTACTTTAAACCAAGGCTGAGCTTTACAGAAAGCCTGGGAAGCAAAATTCCAAGCCTCTCTCTGGATCCTTGCCCAAAAATCTGCATTTACTGATACAGAAAATGTAGTTAGTGAAACAGATGAGGGCAGGAGGAAAACCTCAGGTTGTATTTCTCGGTGAATCACAAGGATGCAACATGAACCCTGTCAGAGTTTCCAGCTCTGCTGGGAAGATTTATATCTGCAAACCTTTGCTGTTCAAGTCTCTGGAGCAGAATGGGAGGGGAAAGCTTGCTGAGAAAATGACTGGCCTTCAATGGAGCGAGACCTGAGCGCACGCCAGCGTGGCAGAGAACAGGAGTGGGCTTTGTTGGGGTGGGAGGCAGTGCCCCAGCCCAGCCTTCCCCTCCTGGGCACAGCCAAAGCCCAGAAAGGTGTTTTGGCACATGCCCAGGGCTGGTTTTAGACTTAATCAGCAAGACATATCCCAGACCTGGCTCTTTTTAAAGAGCAATGGCCAGTAGGGAGGAAACGACGATCTCAGAGGCGTCAGCACTTTGATGATGATTTTATGTGGAGCACAGATCAGATCTCAGACTTCTTCCAGCGGAAGAAAGGCAAGGATCTGCCTTTGAGGCAGGGCTTTGTGTGCACAGGGGCAGGAGAAGGCTCTGTGGGGTGTTACCATGTCCTGGTCGGGTGAGTCGTAGGGCGATTCCCACTTGATGACGGCGAACGTCTTGCCGGTGTGCACGGAGTGGAGGTGCCGTGGGGGCAGCCGGTTGTCCGGGATCATCTTCACCACCACGTAGTCCGAGGGGGGCCCTTGGTAGGGAGACATCACCCGCACCTGGGAGGGAGGCACAGGGGTCAGGGCCGTGTCCTGGTGGAGCCACAGCAGGCAGAGGGAGGGGAGGAAGGGAGCCCACCAGGAACAGGTACTGCTCGTCCCGCTGCACCAGCACCGTGATGTTGTGGGCGCTCGTGGTGCTGTTGTGGGGGCTCCTGTACAGCTCCAGGAAGGACGTGGCGTAGAAGATGCCGTAGACCTGAGGAGGGAGAGCACGACAGGGAGGGTGCAGGGTTTGGCATGGCCTAGAGCATCTGTTGGCTGTCACTTTTTAGGGGCATAAAGCAAAGACCCTTTTCTTTCTGGACCCTTTTTCCTGCTTTTCCCTCTCTCTTGCCCAAGTTCAATCTGCCCACTTGCCTTTGAACTCGCAACCCAAAACCCTGAGCTCAGCTCAGGTAACAGCAGTTGATTCAAAGGCTGCTGGAGGGTTGTGCTGTCTGTGTTTAAGCCACTTCTCACTGCATCAGTGGCTGAGAAAGTGGACAAGGAACCTTTCTTTGCTTCTATTTAAAGGGCAGGAGGTTCTTTCCCTCATTCTCCCCCAACTTTTCAGGGGCTTGCAATTCAATCCAAACAAATAATCCTGATTTCAGGGGGGTTTTTGTGCTGCTCTGAAGCTCTGAGCTAGACCCCAGGGTGGCAGATGAGGGAAGGGCTGGTGCCTTACGACATTCCTGGGGCCGGTCCAGCTGCATTCCACCGCCGTCTGGTTGATGGCCTTGGCCTTGAGGCTTGGGGACGCAGGCCTTGTGCCACTGGTCACCACATGCACAAAAGACAGAGGGCTGTCACCCAGCTCCGTCTTAGCCCAAGCAGAAATTTCATAGGGGGTGTGTGCTGTCAAATTGGCCACTGAGCAAGAAGAGAAAGGGGCACTATTAGGTGAGGCAAAGCACGGCGAGGGCAGGGTGAGAGCACGAGGGAAGGGTCAGCAGCTGCAAGCAGACAGGAGCCTGCCTCTCCTGGGTCGTGCTTCCATTACTTTGGAGTAATTTCCTTTATACAGAAGCACCTGATACTCTGGCATCCAACCCAGCCTGTGCTTTTCTGTGCCCAGATGATTTCCCATATCCACACTGAGATTGTTCCAAACCAGAAATGGGGTTAACAGGGATGTGCTGTATGCAAGCCCAAGAAATGCTTGTTTTGTTTCTACTCCCTTTGGCAGATTAGAAATGGAACAACAAACAAATCCCCATGTGATGAGAAAGGACTAGTGCAGCTCTGGGGGTAAATCCCAAATCTACTTGAAATCTCCAGGTCCTCAAAACAGAGGATTTGCTGCTTTGTCCTGTCCAGATTGAAACAGAATTGGTTAAACAGAAACTACTAGTAGCAAAAAAAAAAAAAAAGAAAGAAAATAGTCCTATAACCTCCCATAAATCCTTCTGCTGGGTGTTGACCAAAGCAAAACTTCACATTTTGTGCAGAATTTACCTTTTTGGATGGACTTTTCTCCTTCTATGACCAGAGTCCTTTTTTCCTGCCTGTGGGTATCAAATGTCCAGTAGATGTTGACCACGTAGCCACTGACCTGCCAAGCCCAAGGACACACAACAGAGCCATCAGCTCAGCTGTGTTTGCACACAGGGAAACAGGGTTACTGTCAGACCCCTGACAGTCTTTGCATTGTATTTTCCATCCCAATTAAGTGCCCCAGGGCAGTTTGGGAGCAGTAAGAAATGATTTGGCATGAAATAACTGGTAATTGCAATGCTTCAGTGGGTGGCAGCTTCTCCCAGCCTCTATTCACCATTCACCCAGCTCAGAGGTAAAGGGAAAAACTCTTACCTTGATATTTGTGGTCATTTTTAGGCTGAAACTTATGGAGTCCTCGCTGTAGCTCTCAATGTGGATGACAGGGGGAGGGATGACTGAGGGGAAAGAGAGAAAAGGCCTGTTAGTACAGCACAAATTAAAATAAACTTCTTGAGAGGGGACAGACAAAATACAGCTTTGTGGTAACAGCTCCCAGAACAGGAGCCCCAACCTTGTCTAGGACATGCTCCCCTCAGAGAAGACACTGACATCATTTTTCAAGTGAACCACCTAAAATCTGCTTTGTCTGTGCCCTGCTCAGTGCAGGCTGGAACTGGAAGGGTCTGGGCAAAGGGATTTCCTTCTGAACTCAGTAGGATGAGCTCCTATCCCAGCTAACAGCTCCTGGCCTTCCGAGGAGCTGCTGAGGGAGGTCAGGAGCTGTCGGTGCCAAACACTCAGGCAAAATCTGAAGTGGAAGTTATTTCTGTTCTTTTTACCTCTGTTTTTCTAACCATCAGGTAATTCACATTATCTGAATCCTGCACCTTGAGTAGCCCGGTGTTTCCTTTCCCTTCTTCCATCTAATAAATTAGCAGACAATTCTGATGCAGGGACATAAGTTTGGATGAAAAACTTGGCATGAATACAAACTACTTCAAAAGGCTTTTCTTAAAAAAAAAACAACCCTGAAACAGGTTGGGAAGGAAATGATTTACTGTGCAGTTTGAATTTATCTGCTGTCAGACTGTGCTGTTGTGATAGTTCTGGGGAGCTGTGGTTGTTTTTTGTGGTCTAAACCTAAAGGAGGAACCACAATAATTGTGATCTAAGAGGAGAAGGATCAGCCAGCACCATTTTAGGGTGAGAGTGATGGAGTTGGTGATTTCTTGTCCAGCTTGTGGCCTACACAAGTCTGAGGGAATCTGTCTGCAGCCTGGGAGAGAGGGGACAGGCTCCTCGCCCACTCCCAGGGCAGCACATCCATCCTCAGGAGGAGTCAGTGACCCCTCCAGATGTGCCACTGAACTCCGAGGCAGCTCAGGTTGAGTGAAAAAGTCACTTTTCAGAGGTCACTTTTAAGGGCAAAGCTGTTGAACACTGTGAAAGGCTCAGCAGGGAGAATAAAGGACAGGGAGGTGGCTGTGGATGCTGATGCTTCAGGCTGATACTCTGATTTTTGTTACCTTGTCTGAGTTGACCGAAACAACAACATTTACCTTTGCCTTTGATGGTGGTTATGGATTTGGATTCACTCCAGTTTCCCACCCCTCGACTGGTTACTGCAGCAACCTTTGGAAACGAGAGGGTGAGGGAATGTGAGCAACACTGCACAGTGCAAACAGAGCAGGAGGTTAGAGCAAGGTTATGGACCTGGCGGGGCTCCTGGGAAAAGGACTTGGAAGCAAACAATAGCTTAATTACTTGGCAATAAAATGCTTAATGCAGAGATAAAGCTGACTGCTTAAAGTCAATTAAAGGCATCTAAGAGCAGGGAGCTGCAGCTTCTTTGCAGATAACTGCTCTCTTATGAGATCTTTGAGGAGTCCATCGAGATAAGGAGCTGGGGACTCCACGGGCCCTGAAGTAGGTGAGAACCATGCCAGGGAAGTCCATGTGAGCACTGGATCTGCTTCCAAAGAATTCTTTGGGGATGGATTATATTGGGAAGGAATGCCATGAGAGGACAGATCCAACCAGCTGTGGGAATAACACTGATTTGGAGGGGGGTTTATCCCACCTCACAGTGGGAGGCTGGACAATGACAGAGCACACATTTCCCAGGGCTCGCTGTGCAGACTTTCATTTCCTATTCTTATTACTTCTGTCTATAATTACCCAGCCTCTCCCCTGTGCAGACATTCCCCACAGGCAGATCTGCTCCTTTTCCCACTGATGCACCCAGGACCAAATTTATCTCTGGCCCACATCCAGTGCAATTGCAGTGACATTGCAATGGGCAATTAGCAGGGAGGATTTTGTAATCCAGCCTGGCCTTCTGGGACAAAGGAGCAAATCAAGGGCCTTGCAACTGTAGACATTGGCAGTGCAAATGCCAAGCCCCTGGTGTGGGTTGGCATAAAGGGCAGGGCTTTAACAAAGATGTTTTTTTAGCAAGTTCTTGGCTGAGCAGGACTTGGGCCACTCAGTAGTGAGAGCTCACTCAGAGGGAGCTCTGGAAATACTCACTCGGACTGTGTAGAGAGTGTTGACCTGCAGGTTCTTGATCTCCGTGTAGTTCTTGGTGGTTCTGAGGGATGACCACTCCTTGGACCCACTGCTGCTGTATTCCACCTAGGAGCACCAAAACAAGGCATGAGGGCTCAAAAACACCCCAGGTCAGCAGGTGCCTCTGGGACAAAATGTTGGCAGAAGGAAGCACGGCAGCTCAGAAAGGGAGAAATGAAGAACTCTGGGGCTGTGGAGCCCTGCAGCATTGCTTCTCCCAACTTGCCCAATGCTCCCAGCAGATTTCCTCCCCAAAAAGTCCCCCTCCAGGCCCACCCCCTCTGCTGTCCCCACGCCACAGAGCTGGGCTCAGCCCCAATGGGCAGCGGCACTCACGATGAATTCCCGGATGAGGCCGTGGGCGTTCACGGGGGGACTCCACCAGCCCATCACCACACCCTCAGCTTCTTTCTTTAGGGACAGCTGAAGGTTGAGGGGAGCATCTGGTACTAGAGAAACAGAGAATTATGAGTGAGAAAGAGAAATACCAGTGACAGTGGCAGTGGTGTGCACAGAACGTGCGGGGAAGAGCAGCTTCTCCCTGAAAAATCAGGACAAAAAGGGGTGGGATGCTCCTTTCTCCCCATCCAGCACAATTCCCAACCTTATGGAAAGACCCTTTTTGTCCATAGCAGGGATATGTCTACTTTTGAACCCAAAGCAGCCCCAGTGTGCCAGGGCACTGCTGGGAGTAGCAGCTCTGCTTACGTCCTTCGGGCGCCCGCAGCGTGATGAAGTCGTTGGTGTTGTAGACCCGGCTCAGACACTGCACCTGCACCTTCACCTGGTAGGTGCAGTCGGGCTTGAGCACTTTCAGAACGCTGTTGGTCTTGTTGCTGTGGGTCTCCAAGATCTTCCAGATGCTCTCACCAACCATCCTGCATGAGAGAGCCACACCCCTCCCGTCAGGATGGGCTTTTGTAGCACAGAACACAGAGATTGTCCCCAAAAATGGAACCATTTTAAAATGTCAGCCCTTTTAAAAGGTTGCTGCTTGTTTTTCTTTTTGGTAAAGCCACACCACCAATGTTGAAATAATGCTGTTGGAAAGCCTGAACTAACCATGGCTTGGTGACTTACAAGCCCCTGAGCTTTTCTACAACTGCTGTACTAAAATTTGTTATCTCTGTGCTCGCTGTTAATGGTCCCACCAAGATGAGTCCCAAGTGGAAAAAAAAATGAATATAACAACTTTACTGTCTGAGTAAATAATCAGGGAGGAAACCAATACAGTTTGTCACAAATGCCCTCTTGGTACACCTATTTTGTGTCACTTTTGCTACCAAATATGAGATTTTCCAAGCAGAACTTCTTTAAGGAGCTCTGAATGTTTCAGGCCTGATTCTGTGCAGTTCTCTGCAGTAAATACAGGTCCACCTGAGCTCATGCTTGTCCTCTTTACCTGTTACAGCAGCAGGTGAGGGATGGTGTACCTGTAGTAGATGTTGTAGACACAGGAGGTCGAGGACATCCTTTTTGGCCGAGCCCACGTCAGGGTGATATCACCAGAGAAATCAGCCGTCCACTGGAGGTTCTGGACTTTGTACACGATTGTGTCATCTGAGCAGGCAATGGGAAAAGTTAATTTACTGCAGAGAAACAAACCCTGTGCCCAGGAGAGAAACAGCAGTTCTGGTTGTAACACGAACACCAGGGGAGGTGGGAACAGCACTGGCTGAAAGAGTCTGTGCCATTTAAATGTTTAATTTATCAGTGGAGAAGAGTGGGCTCACAGAGGGCAGTTCAGAGCAGGAATTTACCCCTGGTGCTCTCAGTTCCACCCAAAATGTCTTTATGCTGCATCAGGCAAGCGTCCCCTTTCCCCTAAGGAAAGATAAAGTGTGGCTGTTGATGAAATACTGGGAATTTTGGAAGTGTGTGTGTACAAACTGCTCAGTGTCACCCTTCTCCTGGGTGTGATCAGTCTGTGCTGTCCCTGTCACCACCCAGGGCCGTTCTTTGCATGTTTTCCCTTATCACATCTCGTGTTCAGCAGCAGGACCCAAGCAAAGGCTGGCAATTCAAGTCTGGAGCTTGCCTTGATGCGAGCTCTGCAGCTGAATCACTGCCTGACCTTCACAGAGGCATTTAGGGGATAAAAGCACCATGGAAGCCAGCCCTGGCAGTGCTGGGGATGGGAGGTGCTGCTCTGAAATGCCCCAAATCTGTGCCCTGCTCCCACCAGGCCATTCCCACCTCTCTCCATGTTGGAGCCCAAATCCCAGTGTTGTGGCTGTGCCGGGGTGCTCAGCTTTGGTGCTGAACAGAAACTGAGCAGAGGCAAACTGCTGCTGCTTGGTTTTCCCTCAACAGTTGGAATTAAATCCAGCAGGCACGTGGGTCCATGGGCAAGGCATGGCAAGACAATTTTTCCAAGGGAAAAGGGATGGTTTTCCCTTGGCATAGCAGCCAAGCCGTGCATGTCAGCAACTCCTTCCCCCTCCCCTGAACCTGCTGGCCTCTCCCAATCAATATTTAATTAAAGCACTAAACCTGATTGATGCTCAGCCCCCCCAGCAGTTCAGTGGGGGAGCAGCTGAAGCTCATGGCTGGCCAGAGGCAGCGATCGATCGCTGTTATCAGCCCGGGGCGGGCTCTGTCCCGCTGCCTCCACAGGGCCACCAAGGGCCAGCGTGGCACAACCAGGGATGGCAGCAGGGCACGTGCCACGTCCCCAGGGTCACCTTGCAAAGAGGGCAGAGCAGGAGACTCTTGCTTCACCCGTGGGACATGTAAAATAGACAGATTTGCTCCTATCCATCCGAAAATTACTTTTTTTTTTTTTTCCTGTGTCTGAGGCTGCTGTCTTCTGAGGAAGACAGATTGTCAGTGTAGAAGCTGCAGGGAAGTTTGTCCCAGCTGGTGATAAATGGGTGAGGAGGTAGCTTGGAGAACTGAACAGAGGCAGATAAATCAGGGATGTTGGGAGGGAAAGGTCACATATCCAGGAGAGCTCCTCCATGTGCTACCAGGGAGTGAGGGATGGGAGAGGGCTGCTGCTTACCTGTGCAGTTCCTCTCATCACTGCTGTCTGAGCAGTCCAGATATCCATCACAGCGCTCTGTCAGCATGAGGCAGGCCTCCCCATCCTCACATCTGAAACCACTGGGGCACGACAGGCTGCTCTGAGTAGCTGAAAAAGGCAGAACAGTTCAGGGCTCGAGGCAGGGAAGTTCCCTCAGCAGCACTGGAATGTTTGCAGGTGGCTGCATGTCAGGGATGGAGCTCAGGCTGACATGTCAGACATTGGGGTGTCTTCTTCTGGCTGCATCTTCAGAGGAACCTGGTGCTTATCCCAGGAAAAGCAACAGCTGGATTTCTAATGGGAATAGTACCACTTGGGCTTTTTATTCTTTTTTTTTTTTGTAAAGGATTTCTGGTATCCTGTAAAAATCCTGTAAAGGATTTTTTCCCTGCAAGGATTTCACCAGCAATCAAAGCCTCCTCAGAGGCTTCCCCGCCCTCACAAGGAACTTCCCAAGGGAAGGATGCAGGCAGGACCCTGCCCCGTGCCCACACTTACGGCAGTTCCTCTCGTCCGTGCCATCCTGGCAGTCCCTCACTCCGTCGCACCGCTTCCAGTTGGGAATGCACTTGTGCAGCTGCTGGCACTCGAACTCGAAGCGGCTGCAGCGCCCGGGCAGCGCCGGGGCCGTGGCGGTGGCGTTGGGTCCTGCACACAGAGAGGGCAAGGAGAGCACCTGGGGCACGGCCAGGCTGGGAGGATGGTGAGAGTAGGATGGTGCCCACAGCAGGGCTGGGAGGATGGTGCCAGCAGCAGGGCTGGGAGGATGGTACCCACAGCAGGGCTGGGTGCATGGTGCCAGCAGGATGGTGCCAGCAGCAGGGCTGGGAGGATGGTGCCAGCAGGATGGTAGCAGTAGCAGGGTTGGGAGGATGGTGCCAGCAGGATGGTGCCCACAGCAGGGCTGGGAGGATGGTGCCAGCAGGATGGTGCCCACAGCAGGGCTGAGAGAATAGTAGCAGCAGCAGGGCTGGGAGGATGATGCCCACAGCAGGGCTGGGTGCATGGTGCCCACAGCAGGGCTGGGAGGATGGGAGCAGCAGCAGGACTGGGAGGATGGTGCCAGTAGGATGGTAGCAGCAGCAGGAGTGGGAGGATGGTGCCCACAGCAGGGCTGGGAGGATGGGAGCAGCAGCAGGACTGGGAGGATGGTGCCAGCAGGATGGTAGCAGCAGCAGGGCTGGGAGGATGGTGCCCACAGCAGGGACCGAGCGCTGTGCCCAGGTCCCGACTCCACTAGATGGCAATCTGCTTCCACCGAGCAGGGAATGGCGCCTGAGCCATCCCCTCTCCTGACTGCAGAGGGCTGGCAGAGCTGCTGCTGTGCAGGGAATGGGCTGCTCACCCCGCTGGAGCTGCGGCCCAGCTGGTGGCAGGACAGTGACCCCAGGGCCAAGGGGACATTTTACACCATGGGTAAATTAACCCTGCAACCTGGCAAGGCTCTGAGAGGCCAGAATTCCTTGGGGATGTGATGTGGGAAAAGGGAAGGGGTGAGGGAGGGGAAAGCTTACTGGAGGTGGGACAGGCGTCCTCATCAGAGCCATCGGTGCAGTCCTTGTAGCCGTCACAGACCCAGCTGTTGATGATGCAGGCGCCGCTGTTGCAGCGGAAATGGTTGGGAAGGCACGTCGGTGGGGTCAGCGTGGTAATGGGATGAACTGGAGATCCTAAAAGTACACCAGGGAGAGCTGACCTGAGGGCCCTGCTCCTGTGCAAGCTCTGCCTGCTCCCTGCTGACCTGAGAGGGAAGTGGGGAGCAGGTCAGGCATTGCAAGCCCAGTGCTTTCATGTGCATTGTGTCTGTAATCAGGGTATCCAGAAATACAGAGTAGAAACATGCCTGAAGAGTGCCCACTCAGCCCACTCGTGGGGCATTTTTGGAGCCACAGGGGCAGTAGGAAGGCAGAGTGATCCTTCAGCATGTCTCAGTCCCCTCATGTCCCTGTCTCAGCCTCAGCACTGCGTCCTTACCCTCACAGTCCTTCTCATCAGACCAGTCCCCGCAGTCGTTCTCCTCGTCGCACTTCCACCGGTTGGGGATGCAGTGCCCGTTCCCACACTGGAACTGGTAGTACCGGGAGCAGTTTGGGGCTTCTGTTGGGTTTTCTGGCAAGGAGAGGAGAGTCCCATGAGCCACAGGCTCACCTCAGCAGCCCTCAGCACAGCTGAGAGGTGGGAACATCACCCTGAGCAGCACAAGCACATTCCTTTCTATTCGTCCCCAGAAATCCCATTCCTCCCAGCCCTCACTCTGTTGCCACCACTGCTTTGTCTGTGTCCTTCATCATGGCCAGACACCACCCCTGATCTCAGAATCAGAGCAGAATTCACCAGAGCATGGCAGAAATGGAGGAGCAAACCCTGCAGCTCTGAAATGAGGCTGCAGTTGTCTCGCCTCGCTGGGTACAGCTCCTACAGCCACCCAGGGAACAGTGGTAAATATTGGGTTTGGCTGAAAACTGCCTGTCTGCTCAGAGCTGGGAGTCTGTACAGTAAACATGGTCACAGAAGAGTTAGTGAAGCACAAGATGTGCCAGGTTTTCAGCGTGCTTCACTTTACCTGCCTGCAGTATGAGGGAAATGACACTGATCTCCAGGTAGGACACGCTGTGACGTGCCCAGGGAAAGCTACACTCACACACACACACACACGAGTGAAAACATGAGGGAGACAGGACTCCATGCTCCTGAGATCCAAAGGAAGCTGGAGCTGCAGTGGCAAGAGGTGCTGGGGGTGCTGCTCACCACAGTTTGCTTCGTCGGAGTAGTCGCCGCAGTCATCCATCCCATCACACTTCCACACCAGGCTGATGCACACCCCATTCTGGCACTGGAAGCTGAACTGGTCACAGGTCCGGTGGAACTCGGAGTCCTGGGCTGCAGGGAGAGGTTTGGCGTAAAGATCAAAGGCCATGGAGAGGTTTGGTGTAAAGATCAAGGGCTTCAGGAAAGCTTGAGCAGGAAGGAGCACCCTCAGGGGCAATCTCAGATTTCTGAGCAGAGCCACCTCTTAGGAGAGCTGGCAGCTCTCTGGTAGTGGAACACATGGTATTATTGGTTCTCTCCACGCCTCTGGTTTCATTCTGTGCCCGCCCCTCCCTCGGCAGAGGTGCCCAGGGTGACACTTACAGCACCCAGCATAGTTGGCATCTTCGTCCGAGCCGTCTCGGCACTGGATGATGCCGTCGCACACCATGGAGTGGAACAAGCACTGCTGCCGGTTCTTGCACACGAAGTCCATGTAGCGGGTGCAGAGGGGCTCTGCAGGGGCAGAGAGGACAGGGAGTGGCACCTCTGCTGTCCTTGCACACAGCAGTGTCACCCGCTGGGATCAGCGCACGCCTGAGCGCAGCGGGCGGATTTTAGGGACTATGGGAAAGTTCCCGAGACAAATGGTTTGAGCAGTGTCCCTGCACAGGCTGCCCCCTTCCAAATAACCCCCATAGGTGTAGGAAGGGTTTGGTCATCTCCCCTGGCAGTGTCCTCCCAGTCTGTCCCAGTCTGTGCCTTTTGCTGACCCGCCGGTTTCACAGGGGGCTCGTGATTATTGCACACTAAGGCTTTCCCTTTATCTCACAGGGCTTTACTCCCAGTGGGACAGGCTTGGGCAGACCAGAAATGCTGCCAGCCCTCACTGCTGGGCCCCAGCAGCTCTCCCTGACCCCAGTACCCACCACAGTGCTGCTCATCCGAGGCGTCGGAGCAGTCGTTGATGCCATCGCAGTGTTTGCTGGTTGGGATGCAGGTGCCATTGGGGCACTGGAAGCCGTTGCACTTCTTCTCTGAAATCCAGAATTGGGTGGATGTTGTGTGGTTTTCAGGGGTTTGTTAAAGCTGGTTTAATTAGCTACAAAAAGCCGTGGTTGCCTTCGTGCTTTGCCGCCCTTTGGAGGGGTGGGGGCTGTCCCATGAGTTTGCTGCTGGTTTAGCTCGGTGGGTGTGCAGAAATCCCTCCCACCCGTGGCAGAGTCCCCACACACACACACACACAGAGGACACGTTACCACAGTTGGCAGGGTCCTCATCAGAGCCATCCTGGCAGTCGGCGTCACCATCACAGGCCCAGCGCTGCGGGATGCAGTGGCCGTTGTGGCACTGGAAGCTGGAGGCCTCACAGGTGTGATAAACTGCTGGAACCAGAGCAGGGGGACACCTGAGTGTGGGGTGTCAGCATGGCCCTGCTGAGCTGAAAGTGAGTCAGGCCACAGCACCACACCCTGCTCCTTCCCCTGTGCCAGGATCTCCCACCACAGCAGGTCCCAGCAGAACCAACACCCCATGGACCCCATGGTCTTTCCCTCTCCATGCCAGTCTTGCTCACGACCCTGCTGTCCCTCAGGGGTGGCTTTTGGAGGGCAGAGATCTCCCAAAGCTCTCCCCAAAGTCAGCAGCCTCTCTCCCTTTGATCTCAGTCCTTGGGGTGTGAATGCAAAGGTGACAGTGGTGGCATCGTGCCAGGGATGGCAAGAAATGCTCCAGAGATCAAGCAAGGCTTGGCAGAGCTGCAGGGTCCCCCGTGCAGGGCAGGACAGAGTCAGAGAGAGCTTTTAATTAAGGCAAACAAGGCTCTTCCATGTTGCCAAAGCAAACAAGAAATACAATTCTCCCTGGGGGTTTTCCTTAGGCTCCTGTCAGGGAAATATCTGCCTGTGGGGTATCTGGGTTGCAGCCTGGTTTGTGCTGTCACTTTAGAGACAAATCCTGCTCCTCAAGCAGGAGAGCACTCAGAGTTGTTGAGAAAAGCAATGTTCAACTTAATTAAATGGCACGATCCTGAGTTTTAGGTTGGAGAGTGTCACGCACTTGCAGATATTTGGGAACAGTACAATCTGGTGGCAGTAATATTCTATTAGGTATTCAGCGTGAAATGTAATTATTTTAGATAAGAGCAATAATTGCAGCACGGTGAAGTCAGACGGAATGTTCCTCAAATAACTGTGATCCTCTTAGATAATTCCAACTTTGGGCTTTACAAACCCGACACGCTTTTTGAAGTAGGTTCCTTTCCTGTGGTAATTCTCTCTGGAGAAACTCATATGAGAGATAAGTGATACCAATATAAATTAAACCTTCTTAGAAAGCCACACTCATGGAATACTAATGACCAGGATCCACCAGGCTGCAGCCCTGGGTGCTCCAGGCACAGCAAATGCCACAGGGTTGAGCAAAGAGGAGCTCAGAGATCTGAGAGGGATCTCCTAAATCCTTGTGCCAGAGCCCCAGGACAGCAGCTGGTGCCCCTCTCTGTCCCAAAGGCTCCAGGCTGCCAGGGACAAGTGGCTGCCAGGCTGTCCTGGTCCCTACAGGCTCCCCATGGATCTCTGCCACATGCCATGGAAAACACTGCTTTTATCTTGAAATATCCCACACATGGCTTGAAAAATACAACCTTGTGTCCTTCTCGGATGGGCTGATGCTCTGCCTACTCTGAGAAGTCTCTTCTCTTGCAAGTATTTAGGTTTTGGGCTTGGTTGATATTTTTGCTTGATTATTTTTAGTGGAAAGGGCCAATACACTGCTCTCTGCTGGCTTTTCTAACGAGAATAATGCTCTGTGTGGGTGTTAACCTCAGGAGGCTGCTGAGGAGCATTGCCGTGGTGGTGAGGAGGGCTGAGTGGTGTGGCTCCAAACACACACTGGGGCTCACAGGAGGCACAAAGCAGGAACAAGGTTATTTCTGCTTTAATACGAGTTGTAAGAAAAGCAAGAGTGGGTCTTCCATGTGGGACTCCCTGCTTAGGACACCCTCTTTAGGTTTTCGAGCCCACAGAGCAATGAGGCTGCCTGAAGAGGACTAAAACTGCCAAACTAAACTTCCCAAACTAATTCTGCCTCTTCTTGAGAGCAATTACTTGTGGAGAAGCTGCAAAGAACGTGCCTGTTTTCTGCACCAAACGAGTGGCAAGGACACAGAGAGGAAGCTGTGAGATGCTGTCAGTGCCCTGCAACACGGGAGCCTTTTTTGCCAGGAGAGTCCTTTGGCTGCTCAGCAGCCACAGAACCACTTCCCATTCCACAGAGCTTTGCCTGTGGGTGCAATCTTGCAGGCAAAAAGCAAAACTGGATCACTGTGTGAGCATCTCAGAGCTGTCAGCAAATTCCTGGTGAGCCCTAAGGCAGTGGGGGAAGAAACCCTTGGGTTTGGAGCTGTCAGCAAATTCCTGGTGAGCCCTAAGGCATTGGGAGAAGAAACCCTTGGGTTTGGAGCATCACATCATCTCAAGGTGCTCTAACAAGCCAGGAAACTGAGGCACAAGATGCTGGCCAATGTCTGCCAGGCCGGAGGTAAAAAGTGTCTGCAGCAGGAGGTTCTTGGCACTCACCAGTGCAGTTTGCTTCGTCTGACCAGTCCCTGCAGTCGTTGTCCCCGTCACACATCCAGGACAGACGGATGCACATCCCTGAGCTGCAGCTGAACTCATCACTCCTGCACTGGTGAGCCTCTGCAAACAAAATATTGGGCCTCAGCTCACAGCAATGCCCAGGGAGCAGAGCAGGAAAGCTGGATGATGATGGCATGGACGTCTCCCAGCTGGAACAGGGCGAGGGGAAGAACCAGGGCACAGCCTCGCTCTCTTCTCCTGTCCCTCATCTTCCAGTACGCCATGGTCCTGTCCCTAATTCCCAAATACCCTGTAAATGCTGGTCCTGTCCCCCATTCCCCAGTCCCTGAGGAGGAGACAGCCTGGATAAACAGGGGGGTCATGCCCTACACCCCGTCTGAGCAGCATCCAGAGGAGCAGCAGCTGTGAGCAGCACAGGCGCTGGAGAGCAGCTGCCCACCCCTGCCCAGGGGAGGAGGTCTGAGTGGGGGCACTCACCACAGTGACTTTCATCGCTGTTGTCCCCACAGTCGTCCTCCAGGTCACATTTGTAGGACAGAGGGATGCAGGTCCCCGAGCCCTGGCAGCGGAACTGGGTCTCGGGGTCGCACACGGTGGTGGCTGATGGAGAGAGGAGGAGGAGGAGGAGGAGGAGGTGGTGGTTAGAAGATGGTTTCTGCTGCCCGAGGGGGTGTACTGAGTGCAGGGAGGTGGGGGGACAGGGACAGACTCCTGCCAGTGCAAGCTGAATTGCTGCTCTTGTATTTTAATGCCATTTCTAGGCACGCTGTGTAAAGCAGAGCAGACAGGGGGCAGTTTTCTGTCTGGGGATCAGGAATGAAGCCCCTGATGTCCACTTCCATGCCAGGGAGCAAGAAGCCAAGGTGGTAGAGCCATCTACTCCTCACAAAGGGGATTGAAACCTCAGGTGGTGGGATGAGACAGGGCAGCCAAAGCAGGGGAGAAGCTGGGCATGAGTGTTGCTATCCAAGGCAGGAGCTCTGTGCCAAGCTGGTGACATCTCTCTGAGGAATGAGTACCCACAGAGGCCTTCCCACATGTGGAGTCAGACAGTGAACTCAAACTTGGACTCTGCTGACTGGTATCTCAACTTTGGCAGGGAAGTAAGTTCCTTATTGGTACAAAATAGGCATAAACAGCCTCTCTCCTGGTCCTCCAGTGATTCCTAACTTCAAATCCAGTCCTTTTTCCACAATGCACTAATCTAAACCCTTCCAAGGCTGTGGAACATCTGCCCCTTCTGCACGCATTGGCTGTCCCTAACTTTGCTCAAAAGGGTGACCTCCATCTTTAATTTGTGAACTTGATTTATTATCTCAACAAGAGGCCCATATCAGCACTATCTGCTCTCTTTTCCTCATTGGCTGTTCCCTCAATTAGCTTCAGAAGACAATTAGTGCAAGAGACAATTGGCATCAGTCTCACCAAACTTTGGACAGTGATGCCTCATCCGGTCAAGAGGATTGGGACAAAACTCATCCCGTTTTCTTTGGGAGTCTACCAAAGGAGCTGAGTTACACCCCCAGAGCGCCTCGTGCTCTCCCTGACTGTGAAAGGAGTGTGGACCATCAGCTCAGGTGAGATGCCACCACAGCAGACACCTGAATGTGGCCAGGCCAGTGCCACCAAGGCAGGACACTCACGGCAGTTCTTCTCGTCGCTCATGTCCCCACAGTCGTTGTCGTTGTCACACTGCCAGATGCTGTTGATGCAGTTCCCATTGGAGCACCTGTACTGGTTGGGCAGGCACGTGTTCTCTGGGGCAGGAGGGACAACAGAAACGAGCTGGCATGAGGCTGTGCTTCCAGAAAGGAGCCACTCTCCTCCCTGACAGAGGACAGACCACGCCGGCCTCTTGTGACGGCAGAAACCACCTCAGCACTGGGCAGCAGCAAGAGCCGAGCAGGGCTTTACCTTCCTTTATGCAGGTGTTGTTCTTCATGGCGTAGCCGTGGGGACAGTCACACCTGAGCTCCCCACTGGGCAGCACCGTGCTGGCCACCCCCTCGGGGCACTTGCAGCTGCGGCCGTTGTTGGACCTGGGCAGGCAGAGCAGGCTGCAGGGCTTGGTGATGCAGGCGTTCTGCCCTGGAGCAGGGCAGGGAGGAAGGGGACAACGTCAGGACAGAGACACGGGAATCTCAGTGTCACCAGCCAGCCCAGGACAGGGGCACAGGAATCCCAGTGTCACCACCCAGCCCAGGACAGAGGCACAGGAATCCCAGTGTCACCAGCCCAGGACAGAGGCACAGGAATCCCAGTGTCACCACCCAGCCCAGGATAGTGCCACCACCCAGCCCAGGACAGGGGCACAGCAATCCCAGTGCCACCAGCCAGCCCAGGACAGGGGCACAGGAATCCCAGTGCCACCAGCCAGCCCAGGACAGAGGCACAGCAATCCCAGTGTCACCAGCCAGCCCAGGACAGGGGCACAGGAATCCCAGTGTCACCAGCCAGCCCAGGACAGAGGCACAGGAATCCCAGTGCCACCAGCCAGCCCAGGACAGAGGCACGGGAATCCCAGTGCCACCAGCCAGCCCAGGACAGGGGCACGGGAATCCCAGTGCCACCAGCCAGCCCAGGACAGGGGCACAGGAATCCCAGTGCCACCAGCCAGCCCAGGACAGGGGCACAGGAATCCCAGTGCCACCAGCCAGCCCAGGACAGGGGCACAGGAATCCCAGTGCCACCAGCCAGCCCAGGACAGGGGCACAGGAATCCCAGTGCCACCAGCCAGCCCAGGACAGGGGCACAGGAATCCCAGTGCCACCAGCCAGCCCAGGACAGGGGCACAGGAATCCCAGTGCCACCAGCCAGCCCAGGACAGGGGCACAGGAATCCCAGTGCCACCAGCCAGCCCAGGACAGGGGCACAGGAATCCCAGTGCCACCAGCCAGCCCAGGACAGGGGCACAGGAATCCCAGTGCCACCAGCCAGCCCAGGACAGGGGCACAGGAATCCCAGTGCCACCAGCCAGCCCAGGACAGGGGCACAGGAATCCCAGTGCCACCAGCCAGCCCAGGACAGGGGCACAGGAATCCCAGTGCCACCAGCCAGCCCAGGACAGGGGCACAGGAATCCCAGTGCCACCAGCCAGCCCAGGACAGGGGCACAGGAATCCCAGTGCCACCAGCCAGCCCAGGACAGGGGCACAGGAATCCCAGTGCCACCAGCCAGCCCAGGACAGGGGCACAGGAATCCCAGTGCCACCAGCCAGCCCAGGACAGGGGCACAGGAATCCCAGTGCCACCAGCCAGCCCAGGACAGGGGCACAGGAATCCCAGTGCCACCAGCCAGCCCAGGACAGGGGCACAGGAATCCCAGTGTCACCAGCCAGCCCAGGACAGAGGCACAGGAATCCCAGTGCCACCAGGCTTTGGATTCAGATCCCACTAAAAGCCAGCTCTGCAGTGTGAGTTCTGAGGTCACCCCTAGGAATGCACAGAGCCATCTGCTCCAGGGAGCGTGAGGGCCTTTAAGGGGGAAAGATTGGCCCTTAAGGGACACAACTCATCCAAGTGGCTTTGGAGGTTTACCAAAGGATATGAGTTACACCCCCAGAGTGCCTCCTGTCCCCCCAGTCTCCTGCAGGCTGCTGGCTGAGCCCTTCAGTGGTGTTGTGCCCATCTGAAAGTGGGTATAAACAGCACATGGGGGTCAGCGCTGCCTTGGCACAGCACACACAGAAGGTTAAAGGAGGACAAAGCTGGTGCAGCCCTGAAATCCTGTGGTTTTTTGGTCTATACAATACTTTGATGGAAAAGCAAGGATCTGTGACATAAACTGTGAGGTGTCACCACAGTGCCCTACGAGCTCTGTCCCGGATGGAGAGCATCTCTCCTGGCAGCCAAAAAAACAGAATATACCTCTCATTAAACTCATTCCTTACGACTGTGCCTGAGAGCCTCAAACCCTACAGAAATGGGGATATATTCAGGAAATGCAGGCCCAGTGGGCTGGGAACCTGTGGAAATGAGGGATGAACACATTCCTAAGTCCCAGGGAGGATCATCTGCACAATTACCTGTTGTCTTTCCTCTGTAAAAGATTTTCATATCCATGATCCCATTCAGTCGGCCGACCAAGATCTCCATCCTGGAGCCGCTGTTTTTGGATGCTCTGAAAATACTCAGCTGTGACCAGTCATTCCAGTAGATTTCATTCTGAAACACAGGCTTGGCTCTTAGCACGAGGAGGGACAGCACCAGAGCCGTGCTCATCAGTGATCCCTGCACTAATCACCCTCAACACTGGACGTGGAGGGACACTGAGAGTGAAAAGCATCCCCAGCTCAAGGGGAAGAGGAAGGCCTGAGGTGGGATTCGAGCAGGAATGGGATCTGCTGAGTGGCAAACATCGCAGTGCAGCTGCTTGGGAATGCTGGTCCTGGGTTTGACTGTGCTTGCCTGCTCGTTTCAGGGATTTGTGGGAATGTGCCAGGAGCAGAAGGAGAGCAAGCCTCATGCCTGCTCCAAATTACATCCCTGCCCTTGAAATCCAGCGTGCTCAGTGCTCCTCCAGCACCACCCTCAGAGCCTGCATGCTACGGAAAAAATGACAACGGGGAAACAAACCTTAAAAACAGCGATGGCGTAGGGGTGAGGGAGGCTGTCCAGGATCACAGATCTCTGCATGCCATTGAAGTCGACCCTCTCGATCCTGTCCATGTAGGCTTCAGTCCAGTAGATCCAGTGGTCATCCACAGAAATGCCGTTTGGCCACCGCACGCCCTCCGAGACGATGCACCCGGCCAGCGACCCGTCCATGTCACTTCTGTAGATGCCAGCCCTGGAGTCGCCCCAGTCTGTCCAGAACATCAGCCTGGCAGCAGGCAGAGAGGTTACTCGAAATCCTCCCTGAGCAGCTCATCAAAAGGAAGCAGGTTAGGAGAGGCAGAGGTTGGAATGCTTTACATTCCACGTCTCCTGCCCGATGTGCCTTTGAACAGGGAGCTCTGCAATTCTAATGAACAGCACCAGCAGATTTATGAGCTGCACAGAGGCTTTTCAGCTGCAAGCTCTGTGGTGGGAGTGCAGCTGCAGGGTTACCTTGCCATGAACTGCTTGGGTTTGTCAGAGCTACATTTGCAGCTGAGGCCAAACCCCAGAAAGATATAACTTGCATTTGGCTCTTGAATTCGAGCACTGCTCGATTTCTCACGCATCACTGCAGCTTTCCCCACTGACCAGACCAGTTTTACTGGCAGGAAAAGTTATTTACTAGTGGGTAGTTATGGGTAGGAAGGAATAAACAGTTTGTGATCTGTGCTCTGAGGGAGTTGGTGCCTTAGTTGGGGACACTGGTGACAATGCCCCATGGGCTCCACAGGGCTGTGCCTGTCCCCCATTTCACCTCGCCAAGCTGTCCCTCCTGAGGAGTCAGCAGTGAAAGATCAGCAGTTTCCCAAGGGAATAGCAGGGAGATACTTGTGCTGTGTTCTGTCTTACCCATCTCGGGGAACCAGAGCCAGGGCTCTGGGTCGCTCCAGTATGGAGGAGTTGAGGACGGTGAGTCTCAGGTCTCCATCTGGATTGGCGACCTAGACCCAAAACCAAACACAGGGCAGGTGTGTTTGCTGTGGGCACTTCTTGAAGTGACACAAAATCTGTGTCAGGCCATTACTGCTCCTTAATAAAATAAGCACTGCCACGGGTGGGCAGAGCTGTACCTCGATTTTGGGAATCCCAGCGTTGACCCAGTAGAGCAGCTGGCTGAGAGGTTCAAAAGCCAAAGCTTCCACTGTTTCCAGCCCGGTGCTTATGATTATTTCCTGCCCAGAGCTGCCATTGAGACAAAGACGCTGGGAAAAGAAATTCAAATAATCAGAATAAAAAGATGAGGAACTGCCTCAGCCTGAAGGTCAGGTGACAGCTCGGAGGGGAGGAGTACCAGGACAAACATTTGCATTTCGGGGTGCGGATGCAACACCCAGGTGCAAGGAGGTGATGCCTCCCTGCTCGTGGCTCACCTGGATGATGTCCAGGGTGACATCAGCCCAGTACAGGCAGTTGTGCTCGTAGTCAAAATCCAGGGCCACAGCCCCCCTGAGCCCGGCCAGGGGCAGCTCCTCGCTGACACCCGAGGTGAGGTCGTAGCGGTGGATGGAGTAGCGGGTGGCGTAGAGAATGAACTCGTTCTCTTCTGTAACAACAGTGCCTGATTTAGGGGCCATTTTTGGCTACTTGAGGGGCAAAAAAGGAAAATAGCAGGTGTTTTTCACCCCTGGTCTTAGCATCTCGGGGAGGCAAAGAGCCTTTGGCTCAGTGGGATTAGGTTAATGAGAATGTGGTAATAGCCTCACATGGGGCCGGGCACACACTGTGGGCATTGTCTGGTCCAGGAGGAGGCACGGCTGGCAGAACCTGCCCCAACCCCTTTCTTCCTTTAGTGCTGCCAATGGGAAACAAAGTACTGATCTCCTCTTCCTCAAAAAAAAAAAAAAAATTAAAAAAAAAGTGGGAGTGATGCAAATCTGCAAGTCCTCAGGGACGCTGGCCCTGCAGGAAATATCCCAGAGTGGGTTTTGTTTCCGAACGGAGCCGAGTCCAGGTAATGGGATCCTGGTCCAGGACAAAGTCTCCTGGGCATCATCCCAGCATCAGTCAGGTCCAATTATGCTATTAATGAGTGGAGCTAATGTCAGTAGGTAACTCTGGCTGTGCATCCCTAATGAGATTTTATGGAGATATGAAACAGATACTGTACATGAAATTGTTACCATGGAGCGAGCCGGAGACGATCCGCAAACGCTCTGGGAACACGGCACTTCAAAGGCCGGCCCGGTGGGGATGGCAGGTTTATTTTGCAATCAGCAGGGCCCTTCTCAGCATGCCCTACACAGCTCTCCAAATAGCTCAAGAGGGCTCGGAGGGGTGAATAACGTGTCAGGAGGGAAGCTAAGTGCAGTGCTGGCAGGAGTCCCAGCACAGGGGATGCTTCCCTGTGCACCTGGAATATCTTTTGTGCTCTGAAAAATTTTAGGGCAGCGCAGGGGAAACCTCCTGCCCTGCTCAGCTCCCCGGCCCTTCCATGAGCCCCTGGCCTGCCTGAGGCTCTGGAGCTGCAGCATGGCAGCAATGCTGATCACGCAGCTCGTGACGGCAGATTAAATTAAAGCTGTAATGAGCAGAATGCAAATAACTCTGGCAGCACAGGGGCACAGGACTGTTACAGTGCCTTGTACATCTGAGAGGAGAAAATAAGGATGGGAGTTGAATTCTGGCAGGCAGAGGTGCGAGGGCTGAAGGGCAGCTCTGATCTGGCCCCAAAGGGCCATCGTTCAGCTGTACAGGGTGGCTGTCACATGGTGGGACATTCCCAATGGGGATCTTCCCAAGGACTGGGGTGTCTTTGATCTAATTCCTGTCTTTCTGGTTGGGTTCAAGCCAGCTACAGCAAGGACGTGACCAGGATAAAAGGGTTCCTGCTTGCAGCCTGCCCCTGAGGGCTTCAGAGGGCAGACACTGCTCCTGAGCAGGACCCTCAGAAGCTCTGGCCACGGGACAGGAGAGGGCGATTTGTAACCCACCCAGGGTCCTGTGTCACAGGTTTTGTCTGAGAGCCCTCTGGGACTCTGTGCCTGGTCCCTCAGGCACCAGCCAAAGGTTTTATGAATGGAGCCCTTGTGCCCACAGCAGATCCTGCACACACTCACCCGCCAGCGGGCACGGCACCAGCTCCCCCTCGAGCCGCGACTCGATGTCTCCACCCGTGCAAGTGTCCCCAGAGATCTTTCTGTAGCTGCAACACACAGAGCCAGGCACTTTATTCCATGGAAAAAACTGTGAACAAACCACCCTGTGCAGCCAGAATAAGCTGTGGTGTTTAATTGCCATGTGTGTCCTAACATGCTGTTTGTTTGCTGCCACTTCTGTGGGGTTTGTGGTTGTTTGGGGTTTTTTTAATGATAAATTCCAGCACTTGGAAGATCGGGTTGCCCTCCCAAGCACAGAACATACCCTCGAGTCTTCCTGTAGGTTGAGCCAACAGGGCAAGGGACTGGTGGGTCATAGGGTTTTCCAGCAAACTCAGAATCAGGCACACAGACTTCTAAGGATAAGTCATCGCTCAGTTTGAAGCCAAAATCACTGCAAGGAGAAGAAAGATGTAAGGAGGGGCAGAGAAAAGCACAAAATGCAGCCTCACTATACTAAGAGTCTATTTTTGCATAGAATTTTTACGAACCCAAAGTGACCATTCATTAATTATCGGTGTTTGGCTGCACAGAACATCTCTGAGCCAGCCAGGACGTTTCAAGAACACTTTGCAAATCAGCTCTGCCAGTGGCTGGGCAGGCTGGGGAAGGTGAGACAGTGAGGCAGAGCTGAGCCAGTGTGCTCTGCAAAGCTGGCTGCAAGCCCCAGCCCTGCTGCTTGGCTGCCTCAGGTCACTGCTCTGTCTCTTGGCTGGTCCTGCTGGTAAAATGGCAGTGACAATGTGGTTGTTCTTTGGAAAACACTGTGGGGCAGAGAGAGGCTTTGTCAGTGTGATTTTGCAAGGAGCCCAGAGCTGAATTCTGAGGCAGGATCCCACCAGCCCTGCCCTGGGTCTGCTCCTGGTGAGCCAGACTTTGTCTCAGCATCAGACAGGCGGATCTGGACTGGAGTGGTTTGGTGTGAGCTCCACTGAGAGCACAGCCCCTGAAAAGCAGCTCCCTTTCCAACCCCTTTCTCAGGTTGCCAGAGCATTCTTCCTGCTCCTGGAAGCTGTGCAGTGTCAGGACTGTGGGAATTGCAGTCCAAGTGCTACAGCAGGGCCAGCTGCACCCCTGTGGCTAAAGAATCACAAAGATTTTTAGTGGATCTCTGTCTGTGATGGGAAATGATCCATTATCGTTTGGGAGGTGATGGATTAACAATACTTCTGTCTTCCATGGTACCTTTCAGAGGCTCCCAAAAGACATTAATTAAGTCTCATGCCCTGTTATTAATGAAAGGATGTTTTCAGTCTGTTTAGTTTCCTCTCTGCTATAAAATGAAGCAGCGACACTCCAAGCTACATAAATTGGATATTTGTTCACTTGGAGCGATTGGTCACAGATACTTATCTTGGATTTACAATCCAGACTAAAAGAAATTAATTGGTATTTTACCATTCAAAGTCCTCCCTCGTACAAGAGCAGTTGGAGACCATGACAGGCCTATCAAAATCTTCCCCATTGAAGCAGGTCGCATGAGGAGTCCTCCTTTTGAAAACGGTTTTATGCCCCAGTAAACATTCATTGCCTCGCTCGTCCGAGGGTGACCACAGCTTGTAGTCGTTCTCTGTGCAAGGGACCCCTGAGAGGAGAAGCAAGGTTGGGGTGCAGGAAGGTGCAGCTCTTGCAGCACCCCAGACCAAGGGTTTAAAGGCAGAGAGATGCAGATGTCGCTGGTGCCCAGCAGTGCCAGGCGTGCTGGCATCCAGCCCCACACCACAGGAATGACCCTTCCTTCTCTCTCCACCCTCCTCTGGCACAAAACATCCCCTGAAGTGCATCCCCTGTCCCACAGGGAAAGGCAAGGCAAGGAGTGTTCCACTGGGAGCGTGCGGTGGCACGCGGTGCCAGCAGGGAACAGGCAGTGACAGGGAATCTGAATGAAGTCGTTCTGGTTACCAAACAGATCCGTTCCCAACAAAATGTCGAGGGAATTGGTGATAAATTTTAGTCAAGTAAATTCCTCTGCTGGGTTTAACTGTGCTTTGATTAAAATGCTGCCTCGCAATCAAAGCTGAAATGGGTTATAAAACATTCATAGGCACAAGCCTTCAGAAGGAATTTTTTTCTTTCCCCTTTCCTTTTCAACAAATTCCTCAGTGAGGAGGGAAGGAATACAGGGAGAGCACAGGGAACAGGAGTGCTTTGAGCAGCTGTGCCCACATGGACACGAGGACATGAAGGACAAGGCGTGAGGAGATGCTCTCTCTCCTACCCACAGAGCCACCCCAGAGATGGCTCTGCCACCTGTCCCCTTACCCAGCACGTCGGTGGTGTTGATCTGCAGGATCAGCCAGCTGTGGCCATTCTCCTTGTAGGAGCCAAAGATGGTGAATATGGTGCTCTTCTCGCCGGGCTCGGTCAGGAGGCCGTACACGAACACCGGCTTCTCCGAGAAGGTGAAGACTTTCCAGGTTTCCCCTTCGTTTGTGCTGTACCTGCAGAAATGAGATTGGGAGAGGTGCCAGGGGCATGTCCTGCCTGCTGCAGGGCCCTCCCTGCCGTCCCCAGCCCAAGCACCAGGGGCAGTTCCTGTGCCCTGACACTCACTTGAGCTGGTCGGTCTCGGTGCCTTGTGCGATGGCCACGAGAATTCCACCGTGGTCACCCCAGGTGTAATAGTGGGGTCCAGACAGTGCCTGGAAGAGAGAAAGTGCTGAGGAGTGATCAGAGCTGTGCTGAATGAGGGGAAAATGGCTTTGTCAGAAACTCTGCCTGACCCAGGCTAATGCTTCAGCCTTGGCCAAACCAAGTATGTGGAGGCACCAGAGATTCGAGTGTTTATGGGACACCATCTGCAGATGAGAACAGCCAGCCCATTTCTCCAAATGGCTGTGAGAGCTGCCCTGAGCCCTGGACTCTGCTCCTCCTGGGTTTTTTGCAGGGAAAGAATCAGTGGAAGAAGATGCCATGACACAAAACCAGAGCCTGTCACTCCTCCTCTCACTTGTCACGTCTGTGAGGCTCTCCTGACATCCAGCTGCAACTCACGGCCTTCCCAGGACTGCAGAGAGCCCCCATTCTGGGGCTGTGGAAGGTCTCGTGAGTGTTCAGAGAGAAGTGGGGCCATGGCATGCAGAAAAAAGTCCTGGAGACAATTCATCCCGTGGAAAGAAGCCTGGATTCCACGCTCACCTACACCTCCAGCACACAATCAGCTTTGCTTTCCCATGCAGGGAGCCCAGAGCACTTCAGGATGAAAACAAGGAGCGTGTCCATGCCAGACCCTGCTCACAGGACATGCTGTCACACTTGGGGACATTCTTACACAGGGCACTGAGTGCATTGTTCCTTTCTTCTCTGGGCTCTGAAATCACCCCCGTGATCTGCAGAGCCTCCCAGCCTGCTGCTGGCCAAAGGCGAGGGGAGGGAGTTGTGGTGCTGCTCCTCAGCTCCACTGCTGGGTCATTCTGCACCTCTGCTCGTGATACAAAGACCAGACAGGAGCTTGATGCTGGTGACTTGGGTCAGTGCTCCCTCATTGTGTTTTAATTGCACTTCAAGGCAAACCTGTGCAGCTTGGCACCTGAAAGTCTCCATTTTTGGACACCCTGCCCCATCTGTGAGCTCCTGCCTGGCTGCAGGGTCCCCATGGCAGCTCTCCAGCTGGGTTTTGGAGCCAGGAGCAGCCTGTGAACCACCTCTGGCTGCAGCCAGACCTGTGGCATGTCCCCACCACCGCTGCAGCTGCCCAGACCTCACCCCAACCGCGCAGCACTCGCCAGAGGAGAAGGAGGCTGCTCAATTCCCGGGCTTAAATAGCTTGCAGATGTTGGAATACCACATTACACCGGCTGCAGAGTGCACAGGCAGACCACAAACACTGCCACAGACCAGAACATCCACTCAGTAAACAGCAGCAAACTCCCCATAAACCCAGGGCAGCATCCCATTGTTCTGGAAGAAGCCAGAGCCTCTCCAAACCCTCCCACAGACAAAGTCCTGGCTGTCAGCCCCATTTAAAGACACCAAATGACCTGTGCTGAGGGAAGGTCCTGCCAGGTGAAAAGGAGAAATAGAGGAGGGAGCTTTCCTGTGTTTGAACCCACCACCCACACCAGAGGTTCAGCTCCAGCCAACCCACGCCTGGTCCTTCATCTAAAGACCTTTTTCCCTCAGTTTTAAGGCACTGAGCACCTTCCAGCTCTTGGATTCATATGAAACCACCTTTAATGCAACTTATCTATATTGCTGCCAACATTCTCCCTGCTCCCCCACCACCCTGGCTGATCTGGCAGGTCTAAGAGCAGCCTTACCTCTCTCCACCTGGCTCCAGCACTGCTCGAGACATAAACATTGGTTTTCCTTGCCATGTTCTTGCCAACGGAGCCTGGGAGAAGGGGAGAAATCATCCTTCTTGAGGAATGCAAAGTGATTGCTCAAAAGGAAGCCAGACACCTCCAAACTATTTTTATCTGTGATTGAGGAGCTGATTTTTCACACTACAAACTAATCCCTTCAAAAGCAAATATTTCAAGGACTGTCACAAGTTTTAAAAGCAGATGGGGGGAAAACCCATGGCTACAAACATGATTAAACAAAATGTGTGTGTTCTTCAGTACCAGAGCGAGACAAACAGGAATTTCTGAATCTTCAAGAAGCCCTTCATGAGGATCAGGAAAGAGGATCAGAACAGAGCAGGTTGCTCACATCTCTGTGCTGCAGTGAAATGCTCATTCTGTAATTACTGTACAGGGACTGCAGCAGAGAAAGGACAGCAAAATGCACCACTTAATTGCATTTTATAACCTGCTTGTACAAACTAAATGGTGCCAAGCTCCTCATGGACTGACAACAACACCCCTCGAGCCAAGGGAGAAGCAGTACCAGTGGCAATGATCAGTCCTGGCGCTGACTCCTTGGAGAGGATGGGCATCCTGCGCAGCTGGAAATTCAGCAGCTGGCTCAGGCGCTGGGCCAGGTGGAGAGAGCAGCCCTGGGACAACTGGGAAAGCAGAGCACAGTGGATTAACACCCATCCCTCACCCCACCTAGCGCAGCCCTCTCTGCTTGGAAAGGCAAGGAGGGGCTCCTTCCTGGCGGCACTGCTGCTTCAGCCTCTTTTCGTGGAGCTCAGGTTGGAAAAGACCTCCAGGATCACCAAGCCCACCACCACTAACCCACATGCCCAGTTTTGGGGGGCCTTCTCCCTGTGCCAGCCCAGCCTGCGGTACCTGGCAGTCGATGTGCTCCCCGTAGCGGGTCAGAGCCGGGGGCTGGAGCAGCTCCCAGGTGCCGCCCTTGTCGAAGGTGATGACGGAGCGCATGTTCTCCTCGCTGAAGGAGCCGTTGATCAGCGTGGCGATGTAGACGCCCCGCACGCCTTCCACGCGGTGGAAATCCGCAAAGGGCTCGTTGGCAAAGTACCTGCGGGGTCAGTGGAATGTAAGCTGAACTCCCCCACGGGGCTGGGGAGGGGGGGATTGTCAGATAAAGGGAAAGCATTGATCCAACCCAGGCAGAAATCGCAGGTTTGGGTCGATGTTCTCATTTGCCATGGGGTGATGGTCTTACCTGACCAAGGTGTCGCTGCCAGCTCCCCCTGGGCTGTAGTAGAGCACGTTTTCCAGGGACAGGGAGAACTTCAGGCCCTCTGCCTCCGAGATGTAGAGGTTGGTGCGGTTGTTGTCGTGGCTGACACACACAAACACCTGGTCCTCCGAGGCATCAGCGATGTAATATTCCTTTGGGACACAAAGAACGGGCTTCATGTGTGTGTGCACACAGGGAGGGTTTACACACAGGCTGGTTTACATTTATTCTTAGCTTCCTTCCACCTTTTTGTATTTTTTTTCCATTCAGCAGGTGGAAAATCTTCACTTTGCTTTTTCTGTTGTGTTCCTGTGCCCTGCAAAGCCCCCTGGAAGTAGCCCTGGTTGCCAAGCCTCATCTGTGCTGGACCTCTGGAGCCCCCCGAGGCTGGGAGTGCACCCCACTGCTCTGCCAAGCACCAAGAACTTGCTTCTCATGCCCTCCTTCATCCCCCCCAGCCTGGGGACACCACGGCACATCCGGTTCATGAATCAAGGACTCTTTGCAAGCCCTGGGCCTCCTCAGCCTGCAAGAATTGGATGCTCCGGGCCATGCCAGTGCACCCCACACCATGGGAAGAGGTAAAGTCCCTAAAAGCAGAGTCAGAGCAGTGGGATCAACCCCTCTCTGGTATCTGGGCTTTGCCACCAGCCCCCATCCCAGTGCTGGAGGAAGTGGGTGACTGTCCAGGTGCCATCGTGTAAACCACAAGGTAATCCCAACGCCAGCCTTTGCTCTGCCACCTCCCCCAGCAGGGTCATGCGAGGTCCCTTTGCCCTCCTGCAGCATCTGGAGCTGCTGCTGACACTGCAGGGTGTCCTTGGCAAGGCAGGGAGCTGGGAGGCTGCTCGGGAAGCACCACTTACCTTAATTGGATGCTTGGTAACGAACTGTGCCACCCGCATGGGCTTGCGGTTGAAGGAGACCCAGAGCTGGACCGAGGGTGGCTGTGAGCTGCCAAGCAAACGCTGTGCAGAGAACAGGGACACGTTAGGAGGGGCTCTCACCCCCCAGGTCACCCTGATCTCCACTGGGATCACCCAGTGCCTGGGATTTCCCCCTCCCTGCACATGGGAAAAGAGTGGCAGCTGCCTGATGTTGGGAGCAGTGATCCCCACTCGGGGTTTAAATTGCCACAGCCAGGGCTCAGCAAGGAGACAAACTGCCCTTCCTGGTCAGTCGGGTGGGGGTCAGGAAGGCTGGTTTTAATTCCTCCTTTTTTCTCAGAGCACGCTGTCCTTTCCTTCCTATTTTTACCGATTTGCGCAAAAACGAAAGGCGCCAGTGCAAAGCCGAGAAAGCAAAAAAGCTGGGGGCAACCTATTTCATACAGGATGCCGATGGTGAGGACCTAAACCCAGATCTAGGCTCCAAAAATAAGCGGCCTGGTTTGTTTTTTTTTTTTCCCCAGGCTCTGTATCACTAAGCAACCGTGCCTCCCACGGAAAGGAGCAGAAGTCAGAGCCCTGGGCACCGCTGCCGCCCACCCTGTCCTTGCCCCAGCACCAGGCTTGGTGGCTAGTGCCTCCTTCCAGACCTGAGGATGTGATTCCCAAATGAGGGGTTTGCAGCCAGCCTCCCTCAGTCTCAGTGTTTCCCAGCAGCGTTTGCCACGGTGTGGAATACGGGTGATTTTATCGAAGTTTAGCCATTACAGCTGCAGGAGGAAGCAGGGTGTGCTGCCCGCTGGCCCCTGAGTGCTCCAGAAGCAGAAAAAGGTCCAAAGCATCCCCAAATGGAGCCCAAACCCTCTTCATGCTTTCAGGATGTTGTCCCTGAGCTGAGTGGCTTCTCTGCAGAGACACAAACCACCCCCAGTGTTTCACCCAACACCAGCACCGAGCCCTCGATAAAATCTCCTGCAAACCACAGAGCAGGCACAGCGCCAAGGGGCCGGGCCCTGGCAGTTACAGGCTGTACTACCTGCAAGGGAGGCTTCTGAGACACTGAAATTGCTCTGCAAATGTTCCCTGCCTCTGTCAGACACTGCTGTGCCCACTCGGGGGGCTGGAGGTGACACACCCGTCACCTACTGCCTAGGAAACCTTCCCTGGTTCTGCCAGCAGTCACCCCCAAATAAAGGATCCTTCTTAAAACACTCGATGGCAGCTGCAGAGGAGAAAAGCATTTTCTGAAAAGAAAGCTGCTCCTCCAGTTCTAGAAGGATCAGGACTTTATCCCTCAGGTGCTGTTTTTGATCCTCTAGAAAGGCTTTGCCCTCAGAGGAAGCACAGACACTTCCTCGCTTCCCTTCAGGTTTGTCTGAATTTGGCCAACAACTGTAAAAAGCACAGGGAGGCTCCGGCTGCAGCGGCACCAAAAGACCCCTTTTGCTCACCCACATCCTCTTTTCTTAGGAAAGCAGAGTGAAAATCCAGCTTCCCTTCCAGGCTGGAGCACATTAGGCTGCTTGGACCTCGTCCACGTTTGATGGTAATCTCCTCTGACAAGCGGCCTCCTATAACCACCGAGCTGCCGAGCCACATCCCCCTTCCCCTGCCACCCCCACCCCGACGTCCTCCCCAGCCATCCTGTGGTTTTTCCCGGGTCCCAGCCCTCTGCAGGCTGACCTACTTCTGCCCAGCCTGCCAGAGGCTGGGGTATGGAATCACCACGGGCAGCCACTGCTGTGTCCATGGCAGCGTGAGCCCAGAGGGAGTGGCAGCTGCCAGGCAGGCCGGGTGACACCTCTGTGACAAGCTAAATGTGAGGTCTGAAGGCTGTGAGGTGCAGCAGGGAGTGGCATCATCCCTGGCAGATGCTCTTGCCCGCTGTGGTTCTGCACCCTCTACCCTCAGCAGCGAATTCCTCGCGTGTCACTCACCACAGACTTGGTTGCAAACATGTATTTGTCCCTGAGCTGGAAATCTTCAACATCTTCCAGGATTATCTCCTTGTTTTCCCGGCTCTGGAAGAAGTCTGTGCTGCGGATGACCGTGGAGGCCCCGGAGGGTTCGTGCCGCTCGATGTACACCGTGCTGGGCTTGTCGTAGGGCTCAACCCCCCTGGGAGGACAGGGGACATGGTGGGATTGGAGAAGAAGGCAGCAGGAGCAAGAAGATGGGGTAGGGGGAATGGGCAACACCCTTGGGTGCCAGTGTGGGTGACTGCCACTTGTCACCCCGCCGTGGCACATCCCCACAGCACAGGGTGAGGGGAGCAGGGGCAGGGCTGGAACACACCCTGGTACCCGGATTCTTGGTTCCCACAGGGCAGCAAACAATGCAAGAAGTGAGGGATGAGAGAAGACAGGAGCCAGGAGCACGCAGTACATACCAAGAAAAGGACTTCACGTGTTCCTGAATCATTATCCAGGTCTGGCCAAAATCGTCTGATTTCCAGAGCTGCAATGACAAAGGTGAGAGATGGCAGTGGGAGTGGGACACAAACAGACCTGATCCTTCAAGAGACCCAATGTGTCCATCCATGACTACTCTTATGACTTCTTTTCACGTGGCAGCTCCTGGAGCAGCAGCAACCTTTCTAACAGAATACCCCAAACAGCAAAAGACTGTCCTTTAGCCTTCTACCAGAAGGATTTTCCACAGGTTTTACTCACTGTGTCTCTCTGGATGTGCTGGAACTATTTTCAATCTTTACCCAATAGCTCCCAGGGGCAAAAAAAGTGTTTGTATTCAAGCAGCAATTTATTATTCAGGACCTAAAGCCAAACCACAGGCCCACATGAAACACTGCAGAGGTCATCCTGCCTCAGCTGCCAGGGCTCTGTGGTGAGTTATGACCACGATTGTTGGGGTGATGGATACGGTTGGGAGCAGCATGGATGGAAAAAAAAGGAAGTAAGACACCCATCCTGCAGGTATTATACCCTCATTCTCCAGAGGTAAGAGCTGTAGGGAAGGGAGTGTCCTGGCCCATTTGGGACAGCTCTGCATGCGAGATCAGACACTCTGAATGGCCAAAGCATGAACCCACATGGCCCTGGCACAAGGCAGGGTGGCTCTCGGCTGTGGGGGACACGGGAATGTCACAGCAGGGCAGGGGTAGGATGCTGGTTCCCCACCTAAGCAAAGTGCTCACCTGTTTATTAGGGTGAGACCTGTCAAAGCCCAAGAGGAGGTTGGGGTTCCTGCTGTGCAGGAGGAGGTCTGCTGCTCTGAAGGGGATGGAGAAGCCTTGGATGGTGTTGCAGAAGTCGGTGGTGATCCAGAGGTACGAGGCAAAGGCATCCACAAAGATGTACTGGGAGTGGAGGGACAGACAGGGGAGAAGGGAAGGTCAGAGGAGAGCTCAGGCTGGCAGCAATGAACACAATGTCCCAGGGGAGCCTTTGGGAGGGCAAACTCTGGAGGAGAAGAATTTGGCTGTCCCAGCCACCCCTCTCTCGCCACACTCCGAGCGTCACCAAGCCGTACAAGAAGTGCCTGGCACATGCCACCTCTGCCCCAGGGACAGCCCAAGGGGTGTCCAAGCTCCCTGTGACAGCAGGGATAAAGCCCCAGCTGCCACGTGCCCCTCACCCTCTTGTTGTCGGCCGGGCTGTGGTAGAACTGGGCGATGGCCACCTCACTGCTGTTCCCCCCATCGAAGCTGAACCTCTCCGAAATCTTCTTAAAACTCTTCCCGTAGTCATAGGACACATAAACCTGCAAAGGAGAAGCCCCAGAGTGAGAAGCACAAAGTTCTGGTCTCCCTTCTGACAGACTTGGTGGAAACTCAGTAAACTGCAAGATTTGAGGGAAAGATTTGAGATTTCCCGACCATGCCTTGAGCCCATGGGGCAGCACAGGACATTAAATTATTTTGTCCCTCTCTACTCAAACTCATGGGCCTTTTGTTGTTTCTCAGGACACAAGAGCAAGTCAGGCTGTAGCTCAGCAGCCACCATCACCTTGCCTGGCCCAGAAGCAGAAGGTGCACCTGGACAGGGCCAGGGGGTACTTACATCGCTGTTTTTGGGACCCAGTAAGGACAGGCTGTCCCTGGCCAAGGCCACAATCACGTTGCTCTTCTCTCCTGCCCAGTGAACGACCATCTGATTGTGGGAATCGTTGAGGCTGACCTGCAATGCCAAGGGAAAGGACCCCCTGAGTCACAGCCACAGGGACAGCAAACTCCAGCTCATGCCACCCCTCCTTGGAAACACCAGACTTTGGGAACACTCGTTCAAAGCAGCATCCCTCCTGAATGTGTAGGCAGGATGTGCCTTAAAGGGTAAGTTTTCCCCTTATTCTTCCTCAGAGAAACAGGGTTCAGGGGGATGATGAGAATGAAAACTCACGCCAAGGACTGAGAAGTGTTTGCAAATCCAGGCTGATGAAGCCACAGGGAAACAGGGGCAGCTTTCTGCCTGACGGGAAGCAGAGGGCCAGGCACTGATACCTTCTCTCTGGTGACCAGGGACAGGACTCGAGGGACTGCTAGGAAGTTTAGCAGGATATCAGGGAAAGGTTCTTCCCCCAGAGGGTGCTGAGCACGGCCCCGAGTCTGCCAGAGCTCCCGGGGCATTTGGACGCTGCTCCCAGGGTGGGATTGTTGGGGTGTCTGTGCAGAGCCAGGGGTTGGGAACCTTCCAGCTCTGGATATTCGATGATTCCGAAGGCCCTGCTGATTTCCAGCACACACACCACCCCGTTATTGCCGTGCGTGCTGGATCTGCCAGCAAAGCCCTGGTTTCTTCGGGGCAGCTCTCGCAGCATCAGCACAGCAGGAGCTGGAGGCGCAGGACAAACCCTGGGTGGCTCTGAGCAGCGAGCAGGGACAGCCGGGCGGGCTGGGAGAGCCGGGGACAGCAGCTCCATGGATGGGTGCCCCGCTCCCTGCAGCAGAGGACGTGCGTGCCTGAGCCCTCGCACGCCACAGCCCAGCCCAGGGCTGCTAACCCCGAGCTCAGGGCCTCGGGAAACTGTAAAAATACAGGGATAAGCCCTTCTTAGGCTTGATACCCTGCAGCTCTCGCTGACCCCGGGATCAGCGAGCAGCACCGCCTGCAAGAAGGGGCTGCTTTAACCTCCAGCAAGAGAAACACTTGGAAAAACAAGGTCTTTATTCTGGGAGAACAGGGAGGGGCGGGGAGAGCCAAGCAGAAGCCCTCAAATCTCTCTTATGCAATAGGCTCACAGGAGGGGACAGAGAACCGAGCCCAGCCCCGGCAGGGAGCAGCCCCCGGGGCCGGTGCCCTCCGGCTGCCCGGGCAGGGACCCCCTCACCGGGCAAAGCCCGCCCGAGCTCCGGGCCACGAACGCGGAGCAGATTTAGGTCAGGCAGCAGCATCAGCTACAAAGCCAGGCAGCCGGAGCCCTGCGTGCCCGCCGGAAAAAAAAATAAAAAAAAAAAAAAAAGAAAATGAAGAGACGCTGTTTGAGGATGCAGGGAAACAGGGCGGAGAAGGAGGAATTGCTGCTGCCCCCTGAGACAGCCGGCAGACAGCCTCGGGTGTGGAACCCAGCGCAGCTCGGCGCTCCCAGTCCCCCTCCCCTCCTCTGGAAGCAGAATAACCCCGTTTTAATCTCCGACTTCTCTGTAGGTTATTTTGGGTGCAGCTTTTTTTGGGTGCCCAGCTGTGCTCGGGCTGGAGTTGGGCACTGTTAGGAACACAAAACTTGGCCCTTTAGATCCTCTCAGTCAAGAGGGGTTTGTTACCTAGTGTCACTTTTAATTGTACTTCTTGTTTGTTTGTTTGTTTGTTTGTTTGTTTTTCCACAAGAAATCAGACACTAGGAGTTTGAAAAGCAGGAAAGCCAAAGGAGACTCCTATCTGCACCCTGAATGAACCCCAGCAATAAAACTCCATAGCTATTTTTTTTTTTTGTAAGATAAAAGCAGACAGTAAGACTCCTTTTTGGAGACTTAGAAAGAGCAGTAAAACCCAAAAAACAGGGGCAACAAGTTTGGGTTCAGGGGAGCCAGCTGAGCTTTGTTAGTCCCTGAGGAGCTGAGAGAGCTCAGGCAGCCTCACTGTGGCAGGGCCCCTATTTAAAGGCAAACTGGAGGCAGGGAAGGTTTGGAGCAGCTGAAAATCTTACAAGAGGGTGTAAAGCAGGAGAAGGCAGCACAAGGATGCTGTAAGTCGCCCAGGAAGGGGTTGTACCAGCAGTGGCTCGGGTTTAGGAGCTGCACACTTTCGTGTTTGCTGCCTCTCAGCCCCTCAGAGCTCTGTGGGGACCCCAGTGGCTCAGGGGAGCACCAAGCAGGACCCCACAGGCAGCAGCTGATGTCCCTTTAACCAGGATGGGTTAGGGGGCTGTTAGGGACACTGCCCTGCTGCTGTGGCACTGTCACAGCGTCCCCACCTCCCCTGGCAGGGGACACCTTCCTGGGGAACTGGTGTAACCTCTGAACAGGCAGTGACTGGTGCTTAATGGAAACAGCATTTAGCATAAATTCCACTTAATGGGGAAGCGTTTTGGTCTTTGCCAAGCCATTAAGTATATATGAAATATGCATGAAATTCTAATTTGTCCTCCTAATATGTAAGGTGCCAAATGAAGTCCAGGAGGGGGAAACTGGAGCCAAGACGTAGCAGAGGCTGCTTGTAGCTGTAGTTAATGTAGTTAATGTTTCTAGCTCTGCTCTGTGTTTATTTCTTTGTTAACAGCATCTTCCAACAAATGAATGCCCTGCAGGAGTGGGATGGGAAGAAGACAGCCCCGGGAGCTGCCATCTGAGAGCAGGTAAGAGCTTCAGGGGTATAGCTGGAGCCTGAGTGCTCCAGGCTGGGCTGGCAGAGGGAATGTCTGGGAGCTGAGATGGGAGTGTTGCCCTGCTGAGCCTGGAGAGGTGATGGCTGGCAGTAATTGAGGGGACCTGGGTGGGTGGAGTGCAGTGCCAACTCCTCGAGTGCCCAGAGCTGGGAAAAGAGCCCTGATCCATGTTCTTTGGCACCTGAACACCAGCTTCCCTTCTGTCACATCCTTCTTGGTTGCCTATGCCCAGATGTGGAGTTTGGAGAAGGATTTTGGTTGTGGAGGTGGCTCACCCCTGGCATGCGACAAATGTGAAAGTCAGGGCTCCAGCACGGTCAGGGGATGAGTGACTGGCAGGGACAGCTCCTTGGAGCTGCTCTCAAGCCCTTCCCTCGCCAGAGGACTCTCAATCCCAGCCTTGGAACTCCTGCTCTGCATGGGAAGTGTGACTTCCCCAGGCAGAAATCCCACCAGCAGAAATATCGTGTGCTGGCTGCCTTGTAACAGCGGTGACAAGTGACAGGACAGCATTAGGGGCCATTCCTGGTGCCCAGCGGGGCTGGGAGCTCGCTGTGTGTATCTCTGGTTTGCTTTGTTGAGGATTAATGCTCCAGCTCTCGGGCTGGGACTGCAGCTCAGGCCGGGCACTCACAATTCCTCGGGAGGTGACACGCTGTGACAGCTCAGGGGCTGAGGCTTAGTGCTGTAAAACTGAGTGCAGAACAAAGATTCCTAGGGGTCACTGGGGTGTTTTCCCATCCTCAGACTGACCCACAAACAAATGCAGCTCCCAGGGAATTTTGTAATAGTTAATAAGTTATTCCTACTGTTTGATAAGTGAGGCTGGCAGAGAGCAAGGGTCCTCTGTGGCTGTGAGTGGCTGCTGAAACCATCCAAGTGTTGCCATCAGTTCGGATCACGGCTTGCAGGGAGAAGGGGAATGGGCTAAATATGTTGATCCCAGTAGCTGGGGGAATGAGGATGAGGCTGAAGAAGGGGTCAGAAGCAAAGCTGCTGCCCGGATGGCAGAGGGCAGAAAAAGAAAAGGTGCTCTGACCGTGCTCCTCCTCATTCCAGCTCACTGGAAGCTGCAGAGGACAAGTGCCAGGCCTTTTGTCCCCATTCCCTGTGCCTCCCCCGGCAGGGCTTACGCAAGAGCCTGGCCCCAGAGTGCCAGGGGTGGCTCCTGCGTTCCCGGCACGCCGCGTTCCCTGCGCGCTCCCGCTAAAGCTTCATTACGGCACCTTCTGCTCTGCTCCCGAGCATCTGTTTGCAGCCCTGCCATGATATTTTAAAATACAGCCTGTGCCTGCCGTGGCGCTGCTTGTGGCTTGGACTGAAAATGCCAGGGTCTGAAATCATTGATATGAAACACGGGTGAGTCATTTTGGAGAGCGCCAGGCCCCGCGTTAATTTAGTTAATACTGAAATCATCTGCTCGCAGGGCTGTTTTCTCTCTGCCACCACCAAGAGAGCTCTCCCTGAGCTGTTGTTTCCAGGAGAATGGAAAAGGTAGGGGAGGGGGAAGATTGGGGTCAGGGCAGCAATCCAGAAACCACCCCAAAAACAACCTGAGCTCTCCTAAATCGATAGAGGGACAGGCATGTGATGGGAATGGAGGCTGCCCCAGCAGATTTGGGAAGTGCTGATGAAATCCCCTCCCCCATAAGGAAGGGTGAATGTGGCAGAGAAGGTCTAAAGTGTGCCATGAGCTTGTCATTCCAGCTCTGGAAAGCTTGAGCGATGCCCCTGGGACACCACAGCGCTCACAGGATTTGAGAGGAAGCTGCTGGAGGGGAAAAACAATGGCTAAAAACATGAATACCTCTCCCAGCCAC
>JACBWW010000043.1:4564885-4575555 GCA_020086605.1 Lanius collurio | reverse complement strand
CGGGCGCCCGCAGCCGCCGGCAGCAGCAGCAGCGGTAGCAGGAGCGGCAGCAGCCGGCGGGGGAGCGGGGCGGCCCGGCCGGCCCCGCCAGAGCTCCGTGTCGCCATGTTCGTGCCGCCGGGGCCGGGCGGAGCGGAGCGGGGCCGGGAGGAGCGGAGCCGAGCCGGGCGGAGCGGCAGCCGCGCCGCCGCCCGGAGAGAATGTGCATGGGCAGCGCTGCCGCTGCGAGCCCCCCCCGCCGCTCCCTGCGGGCGCCGATGCTCGGGCACCCCCTCCCCTCTTCACCTTCTCGCTCTTCCTCTTTTCCTCCCTCTCGTTGTTTTTCTCCCTCTCCGGAGGATGCTCTGGTGCCCGTCGAGATGGAGTGAAATGAATTCAGGTTAATTCCTGTGAAATGGAGTGAAGTGAAATGAAGCGGTCAGAAATCAAGTCGAAGGGAGCGAGAGCGAACGGAGGGAAATTGTGTTGAAGTAATGAAACTGTTTAAGGGGGTGTGGAGCGACAGGGCAAAGGGGAAAGGCTTCAAACCGGCAAAGAGCAGGGTTAGATTGGATGTTAGGAAGAAATTCTTCCCTGTGAGGGTGGTGAGGCCTTGGCACAGGTTGCCCAGAGAAGCTGTGGCTGCCCCATCCCTGGAAGTGTCCAAGGCTGGGTTGGACAGGGCTTGGAGCAGCCTGGGAAAGTGGAAGGTGTCCCTGCCCATGGCAGGGGGTTGAACGGGATGGGCTTTAATGTCCTTTCCAACCCAAACCATTCTGGGATTCTATAAAATAAAATAAAAGCACCGCAGCTGCTTCTCTCTGGGGAAGGAGTGAGGTTTTCCTCAAAAAAGCCAAGCCACATTTTTCCTCCCACTTACATCCTGCAGGTCTGTCCCCCAGCCCGGGGTGTGGGCCTAAAACAGCCCAGGACTGGTGGGAAGTGGCAGAATTGTCCGGGCTGAGGTTTGATGGAATCACAGTGGTGTGAACCATAAAATCGTGGTAACGTAGGCTCAGGTCCTTGCTGCTGAGTGTGGTGAGCTGAGTCTGCTTCTGCATGGGAAGGTGAAGGTGTGGATGGATGTCAACAGGAAAAGGTACAAATTTTTGTAAGGTTTTTGTGACAGACTGTCCCCATGGCACGATTTTGGCAGCCCTCCAGAGGCCTTGATCTCAATTTCTGCCAGCTTCTTACCTGGGCAGAGTTGGGAAGGTGAGCAAGACATGGTGGGAGTGGGATGCCAGAGACCCTCAGGGTCTCTCCAGGGCTTTCTGCCACCTCTCCCACCCATGGGGGTGGGTTTGAGCTGTGCCAGTGGCTGTGTGCATCCCATAAAACACTGGCATAGGTGACATGCCCATAACTCACCGGTGTGCAGGAGGTGATGCTTGGCTGGTCATGCAGGGACAGCACAGGACCAATGCCAGTGGCCACAACTCTGATTTACTGGGGCAGCTCAAGGTGCTGGACTCCCAGGTGTGAGGATTCCCCTGGTGCTGCTCCCCTGGTCACCGTGCATCCCTTTCAGAATGCGATTTGTCCCATCCCTGCCTGGGGCTTGTGGGTGTTCCGGGTGTTCCAGAGCAGGGGTGGGAACGGGGGACAAGGATTTGAGGCAGGACTGGGAGGTGACAGGAAAGTGGAGCTGTTGCTCAGCCCCAGATTGTCTCTCTTAAGACAGAGGTGGTTTTTCGGGCATGATCTTGCTCCTAAGAGAAGGCTCTGGCCTCTTGTGTCTCCGAGGTGCTGAGAACAGACTGATGGCTTTCAACCCCTTCTGCCTCACATGCTGTGCACCATTCCAGCATCTCCATCAAGGAAAATGGATGTGGCCCAGCAGTGAAGGCATGGGAGCCTATAAATCCCACAGACAGCCCCAAGGCAGTCTGGCTCCCCCTTATTCCACTTGCCTTAATAGCAGGAATGTTGTCCAGAGCTTTCCCCGAGGTGCTTTCACTTAGAAACCCGGTTAGTGTATTTCAATTATCGGGTCAATACAATTAGAAGCCCTCCTAATAAAGCTTTTAGAGGTCTTGACTCAGGGTAATGTCCCCCTGGAGGACAGGAGGTCACCGTGGGTATGGGCAGAGTCAGTGAGGGAGTCTCATTGTGTGGGAATCCCTGCAGCCAGTTGTTCTCTGGGCCAGATGTGGTGGGCAGGAGAGGAGGACTCAGAAAGGACCTGGAGATGAGGAATAGGGGAGGAATAGAATAAGAAATAGGAGGAAATGAGGAACTGCCTTTGCTGAGGTGCTAAATGGAGGGAAATGGTGTGTAGGGGGAAGTTTGCTGTCCCTCTCCCAGCCCTTGTGTCACACTTCTTGCAGGGTCCCAGAAGGGTCCCTGTCCCCCTGTGGGCTCCCTGTGGTGGGCACAGGGAGAGAGCTTTAGCCAGGAGCTCTTGGGTGACCCCAGCCCTGGTAAATGCTCACAGATGAACGGCTCTTTCTTTGTGCAGGGAAACACACGTTTCCCTTGCCAAGGTATTTTTTGTTTCTTGAAAAGGGACGTAAAGGGGAGAGGGGAACAGTGCAGAGTTTATTTTAAGGCCCATCTGGATTTCATCAGCAGCAAAAGCTGTGAACTCCACGAGCAAGGCGGGGAGCCCCTGGCCCCTGGTTTTCCTTCCCCTCTTCCTCGAGACCTTTCCCTGTCTCAGCTTTAGAGGTCTCAGAGGGTTTAGGGGACTGAGGGGCTGCAAGAGCCATTCCCCACAAAGCCTCAGAGAGAGCAAAGCAGCTTAAAGGAACCACTGCTTATTGCTGGAGATGAGTCAGGGAGCAAAACAGGGATGCCAGGGACAAGAGCCAAAGACATCACCCCACTCATGGCCTTGCTCTCAGAGCCTTCCTCCGAGGATGATGATGGTTGTAGGGTTTCCTGCAGGGCTCAGGGCTGTGTCAGAGGCACCCCATTGTTGCATTCCCACACCAGGGGTCACTCTGTGTGCTGGGGTTTCTCTCAGGAGGATGTTCAATGCGTGGAACAAACGTGCCCTGCCCTGATGAGTGGCAGAGCATCGTGTGGGGGGTAAAAGGAGGGAAGAAAATGCCCCGTGTGGGGTGGGACAGGGAAGCTGTTGCAGACAAATCAGCAGCAAAGGCTGTCAGGAAAAACATGGGGAATGGGGTGATGGAACTGGAGCAGGGACACCCCGTGTGTGTCCTGTAAGAGAGGCAGGGGCAAAGCTGCCCCACGCTGGGGGAACGAGGAGGAGGAGGAGGAAGGGCATCCACGCAGGTGCAGCTCCAGCGATGGCTGCCGTGAGCAACATCCCCATCTTGTGGCAACAGCAGCAGCAGGGGAGCAGCGCCAGAGCTGCTGCTCTCCGTGCCACAGTGCCCCCAGGACACGCTCTCCCCGGCCTTTGGGGTACTGCAGACCCATCCCGGTGGGAATGCCAGGTGTCCAGCAGAAGGACCGTGGGAGCACTGGGCACCAGGAGTGATGGCATTTCATCCACTGGATTTTACTTCCCTGCAAGGACCCAGCCACCGAGGGTCATTGCCTGTCCCGAAGCTGCCAGGATGGGGTGCCCAGGGATTAGGCTCAGCAAAGGTGAAAGGATGGGGTGATGAGAAGCCTGGGGCTCTTCCCACGGGTCTCCTGTGGATTGGGAGTCAGGCCCGTGGCTGGCCAAGGTCAGTGATGTTGTCCCTGTGTTTGATCCGGGCCTGGGCAGTGCTCCAGGCCCCAGGTTAATCAGCAAACAGAGCTCAAGGGTCCAGTCCATGTGGGCAGAGCGAGCTGGGATGGGCAGGTGAAAGCAGAGCTTGGCCCAGGCAGGGCACTGTGCTGGCAGGACGGGGCACGGGTGTCCCTTGTGCTCACCAGGGGCCACGTGCTGCGGTGGCATGGCCTTGGCCACTCCCAGCCTGGGGACAGCAGAGATGGCGTGGGGAGCACAGGGACTGTCACCACAGCAAGGCCCTCCAAGAAGGGCCTCCATCCCCAGGAAGGGCAGCAGGGCTGCAGTGACTGGTGAAACTGGGGGACCAGGGCATGGGAGAGCACAGGTGTCACTGGGACATGGTTAACCTAAGGAGGTTTGGGGGACTGCAGGTGGCTCTGGTTACCCCAACCGTATTTTCCTCATCCTCTGCAGTTTTGGCCCAAATTTGCTGCCAGCAGAGCACAGGTCTGTGACAAACCCCTCCTGGGTGCTGTAGGGCAGAAACAGTCTGCCCCAGGAGGCTTTGCAGAAGCCAGGGAGAAGGGACCAAACAGCAGCCAAGTTGGCAATTGAGATTTATTGAACGTGGGTCAACCCCAAATGTGGGGTGACCAAATTTCAGCAGGAAACACACAGGCCCTCAAGGAGGGGAGCCCTCGAGTGTGGAGAAGCCCCTGCCCCTCACATCTGGGTACCTGTTCCTCCTCCCTTCCCCCTCAGAGTTCTCAGGGAGCTCAAGGGACCCACAAGACTCAAAGTACCCCTCTGTCCTACAGGCACTGATGTTTCCATGGGACATCCCCAGGCAAGAGGAAGGAGGTTGAGTGCAAGAAGTCCCACCAAGAGAGCCATCAGGAGAAGCCCCACCACCTCCAAAAGGCAGGGTTTTTTCCAAAATACAGCTTGTCCCAATGGACACCATGATGGGAGCAATGAATCATCGACAAAGGGGCGCAGCAAATGAAGACCCTGCCACGAGTCACGGTAATTTGTGCCACGTTTCTGTTCTATTTGTGCCATGTTACTCTTCTGGTAAAGCATCAGCACAGCACTAAAGCAGCGCAGGGACCTTAGCAGAGATCCAAAGGGAGCTGGGAGGGGAAGCAGTAGGAAAAACAGGGCAGATCTGTGGTGTGGAGCGAGGCCGGACACTGCCGTTTTGGGATCGGGGCAGGTTGGACGCTCACCAAAAATCACCCCACGCTGGTCACGTCATCAGGGACAGGGGCTCTTTGTCCGTGGAAAACAGTCTTGGGTGGCTGGTGAGGGACAGGACAAGATCCAGCCAGAGAAGGGACACACTCGGAGGAAGCCTACTTGGTCTTGGAGGCCATGACACCGTTGGACGCTCCCGGGTCTTTCTCTCGGAGCTTGCGCAAGTAATCGTGGGGGCCTTTGCCCTCAAAGGATGTGGGGCTCTTGTAGGAGCCCCCAATCTTGTCCCAGAGGGTGAAATACTGCCCGTAGTTGTAGTCGAAGTACAGGTGGTGGTCGGTGTGGTGGGCAGAGCCGTTGATGACGTGCCGCAGCAGCCGCGGCACGCGGTAGTCGCCGTCGTGGATGGAGATGGTCCAGACGTTGACGAAGATGTAGAGGCCCAGGTAGGTGACTTTGTGCAGGGGGAAGAGGAAGGGGTACACGTGGTAGGGCAGGCTCTGCATGAAGCCGTCCACGGGGTGGAAGGCGTGGCTGGCGAAGGGCGTGGCGATCTTCCACAGGTGGTGGGGCTTGTGGAAGCGCTGAGGGGACAGGGGGCTGTCAGTCGGGGTGGACCCTTTCAGATTCACGGCCTCCAGCCCCCCAGACAGATTCATGGCCCCAGGAGATGCTTTTTGGGACATCACGATGCAAACTGAGCCGGGGACAGGAGCCCTAAAGGGCTCTCAGCTCCCATCACATGGTGACAGCTTGTTCAGCCATTCCCACCCGTGCATGCATTCCCTGAGAGAAGCATCTTGGACAGGTCCCCCAGAATGGGACAAGGACTCTTGTCCAGAGCCCCCCATCCTGTCCCATACCTTATAGAACAGCTTGTGGTGGAGACCACGGTGTATCCAGTAGATGCCCATGTCGGTGAAGAAGAGGAAGGACAGCATGCTGAGGAACACGCCAGACCAGCCTGGGGGCACAGGGACAGGGATGTTAGAGGTGGCACATGTGGGCATCAGGAGGCTGTAAGGGCCTCTGCAATGGTCCTCGTGGTGAGAGGCACATCTGAGTCTGGGTCTGCCCTGCTGAGGTGAGAGTGTCAGGCTTTGCCCAGTGACTCAGGGCAAGTGAGTCAGGCTTCACTGGGAGCCATGCACAGGGAAGGGAAGGAGCTCTTTGGTGGAGGGGGGAGTGTGTCAAGCAGGGGGACACGACCCCCAGTGAGGGCACATGGAGGCATGCCCTAAAGAGAACTTGGGATTTTGGCTGATAGCCTGGGACAGGATGTACCCAGGAGGATTTCTTGGGGTCATCATTGGGAGAAATGGGGGCTGAGAGAGGTGGCCCAGGTGGGGAGAGGGTGCTGCCATGGCAGGGGGTGCAGGGAGGTCACTCACCATATGGGGAGTCCTCGATGTTGTCGTAGAGTTTGCTGTAGCCCCGCACCTCGGCGAAGAACAGGGCCACGGTGGGCACGCTGATCCAGGGCAGGGAGCGCAGGGCGTAGGCGATCTCTCGACTCACCTGGTTCTGTGGGGCGTGGCAAGAGGGCTCAGGGGCACAGGGGACATCTGAGAGCCCCAATGCCCCTCCTGAGGCAGAGAGGGATGGCATCATGGCCACCCCTTCATCGTGGCATCCGTGCCATGGTGTGGGACACAGCGTGCTGCTCATTTGGGGACAGCCGTGTTTGGGGCAGGACCGAGCTCACGCTGGTGCTGGGTTTGTGTCCCTGCAGGCCCTGCCTGTTTGTGTCTGGTGAGGGATGATCAAGGGCAACAGCAGGCTGAGAGGGGTGGCTGTGGCAGTAGGGACAGCCTGTGCCACGACACTGGCATGTGACATTTGGAGTGGACAGGAGGCTGGCGAGGGGGATGCTGCCACGCAGGGTGAGGAGTCCCCGGGGTGCACCCACCTCCAGGAACTGAGGATGCTTCTTGAGCTCGTGGTCGAAGATGAAGTAGTAGCTGAGGGTGCCAAAGAGCAGGTAGAGGGCCAGGGCCCCCAGGTTGGTGATGACGAAGAGGCTGAGGAGCTGGCGACAGGGCTCGCCCTCGGGCCACCCCGCCGGGTACACGTAGGGGGTCAGGAGGTGCCGGTCAGCAGCTTCCAGGACCAGATCCATGGTGGCTCCTGCAGGAAAAAGGGTTGGTGTGACTGCTCAAAGATGTCCCTCCCTGGGGCCATAGGGGCAGGTTGTGGGCAGGGGGGGTGGCAGGGTTGGGATGTCGCCCATCCCTCTGGATCACCTTAGATGGGACTGGGAAGCAAGTCTGGGAGATGCAGGCTGTGGGTGTAGAGCCTGGAAGATGCAGAAGTGGGAGGCTCGCCTAATTCTGGGCTCTGCTGCTGTGGGAGGGGGCATTTAGGACAGGGTGTGGGTGGCAGCGGGACGGGTGACAGCGGGATGTGCTTCTGGGGAGGAAAACCCCTTTTGGGGGCAGCACCCGGGACGCCGTTCCGTGCCCCACGGGGCGATTCCCGCAGTGCTCCTCGGGGGTCCCCGGGCAGGGTGGGTGGCCAAGGGTGGGAGGGGGTCACTGCGTTTGGGAGCCGCAGGTGGCACGGCCAGCGGCGGGCAAGCAACCGAGGGGTGCTGGAAACGGGGACGGTGACGCTCGCGGCGAGCGCAGCGGACACCGGGGACCCTGCCGGCGGTGCCCCCCCCTCGGTGACCCCAAATCCCGGTGCCCCAAATCAATCCCGGTCCCCCAAATCCCGGTCCCCCGTATCCCGTTACCTGCCCGAGGGTCCCGGAGCGGCGCAGGGCGGGAGCGGGGCGGGGGCGGGACCGCCCGGTAGCGCCACGTGACGTCACCGGCGGAGACGCTCGCACCACCTCGTGCGGTGACGTCAGTAAAAAGGGGGCGTGACCGGGGAGCGTGGCCGGGCGGGATCAGCGTGTGGGGCGTGGTCTGGGGGCGTGGTCTTGGGTAGTGTCTGGGGGCGTGCTCTGAGGGCGTGGCCAGGGCGGGCCATGCGGAGCTCCGGTGCCTCCCCGGTGCCTCCCCGGTGCCTCCCCGGTGCCTCCCCGGTGCCTCCCCGGTGCCTCCCCGGTGCCTCCCCGGTGCCTCCGAGCGGTGCCTCCCAGCGGTGCCTCCCGGCGGTGCCTCCCGGTACCTCCGAGCGGTGCCTCCCCGGTGCCTCCCCGGTGCCTCCCGGTACCTCCCCGGTGCTTCCCCGGTGCCTCCCAGCGGTGCCTCCCCGGTGCCTCCCCGGTGCCTCCCCGGTGCCTCCGAGCGGTACCTCCGCGGTGCCTCCGCGGTGCCTCCCCGGTGCCTCCGAGCGGTGCCTCCCCGGTGCCTCCCCGGTGTCTCCCGGTGTCTCCCGGTGTCTCCCGGTGCCTCCCCGGTGCCTCCGAGCGGTGCCTCCCCGGTACCTCCCCGGTGCCTCCGAGCGGTGCCTCCGAGCGGTGCCTCCCCGGTGCCTCCCCGGTGCCTCCCCGGTACCTCCCCGGTGCCTCCGCGGTGCCTCCCCGGTGCCTCCGAGCGGTGCCTCCCCGGTGCCTCCCCGGTGTCTCCCGGTGTCTCCCGGTGCCTCCCCGGTGCCTCCCCGGTGCCTCCCAGCGGTGCCTCCCCGGTGCCTCCCCGGTGCCTCCGAGCGGTGCCAGAGGGGGAATTGTGGCCGCTCCGGGCCTCTTCCCTGCCGTCCCCTCGGTCGGGATGGCGGGGCCACATCCCCGGTGGCAGTTTGGGATGGGAGGGACCTTAAAGGCTCCCGTTTTCACCCTGAACACGGGCAGGGCCCCGGGGTGCTCCAACCTGGCCTTGGACGCTCCCAGGGATCCAGGGGCAGCCACAGCTGCTCTGGGCACCCCACGCTTGCAGGCAGTTTGTAACCCTTTCTCTTTTAATTACTGCTTCTTTTTTTTTTTTTTTTCCCATTTTCCCCCAGTTTTCTCTGCAGCAGCTTTTACTCAGTCTCCAGACTCACTTTCTCTCTCCCACTCCAGTTTCCCGGAGTTTTCCCGAGTTTTCCCCGGTAATGCATCTCTTTTCCTCTCTCGAGGTCACACCTTTCCACCTCCAGGGCCTGGGACGGGGACTCCAGCAGAGAAGCACAGCAAGGCCTGGGCTCCCATCCTTGTTCCTGCTCATCTCCCTACCCAAATTCCTGCCTCCTTGGGAATTTCCTGCTGGCAGAGCACTGGGAATGCTTTTAGCTGGAAAGCTGGGACAAGGTCTGTACCAAGTCTCCTTGTGGAATTCTACTCTAAAAATCTGGGAGGGATGGATGGAGTGATTTCCAAATGCTATTTCTGACATTGCCTCAGCTACTAAAATCGTGGGATTTTTGCCAACATGAGTAAATGTTGTACCCCCCGTGCTTGTTTTTATTGAGATGCAGACAATTCCTGTGACTGTTTTCATAGCAGAACTTAGGAAAACTTCAGAATAAAAAAGTCAGTCCAGAAGATTCTATTTTGTTGAAGTTATAAGCGTTAAAAGCAGAGGTTTTTGATAGAAACTCTAATTTGTGAGGAAATTTGAGTCCCATTTGTTACTTGTGAGCTGCTGGTGCCATAAATACAGACAGACAAGTATAGGACAGAGACAAGGGGAAAAACAATTTCCAGCGGGGCTTGTTTGGCAAGACAGCTGAAGAAAAAATTATATCTTGACCTAAAGTCATTTCCACTGGTAAAGCTGTAATTATTTCTGTTTTTTCTATACTAACCATGTTTGCAAATGGAATTTTAACAGAAAAAAAAAATCACCACTGAGTCCCTGTAGAACAAACCATTTCACTTGGCTTTAAAACTTGTGCTGTTTCAAACTCCCTGCAGTGCTTTAAAATTAATAAACACAAAACAAAAATAAAGGCCAGGGAGGCTTGGCTGGTGCAGGGACACTGGGTGGTATTTTAGGATGTTTTTTTTGTCATCATCTCTCTGACAGGTCCGGGTCTGTCCAGTATTTGAGGCTCCAGGAGAGGGTATTCCATGTTTGATGCACATTTTTATCCATCTGGGACAGATGCAGAATATTCATCTGGAAAGATGATGGGGGAAAGATACATAATTCCTCACTGAGGAAATCCAGGCCAGAACTTCCATTCCTTCTGGAATCATCTTTATTTAACCATTAAAATAAAATGGATTTGGGCTCAGATGGGGGAAAATATTTGATCCAAGTTAAAAATCAGATTCAGCAGGGAAAAAGTTGCACATAATTTTTATTTCTCAATAAAAAATATTTTGAATCAGTCTTGTTTCCCTTTCTTATTAGAACATAGAGATATTTTTATTGGTCTGGATGGTGCTGTGGCTTCCAGCAAAATAAATGGGGTTTATTTATGGGGTAATGCTGATGATGTTCACAAATGTAGGGTGAAAGTCTGAATCAGAGAAGGACAGAAATCCTAAATTAATTGTGAAAAGCTGAAACCACATCTCCTTGAATCCCAAAGCAAGAGAAATGGTAAATCCTAAAAAAACCCCAACAGTTCAAATGAGAGCAGGAATTCTAAGGAGAAGGGCTCAGAGAAAAAAGAGAGGGGGAAGGAAATGGTGAAAACTTCTAAACCTGGCAGAGGGGGAATAAAGCCATGGGGAGAGGTGAAGTAATAAAAGCTGGTGCCCAAAGAGGGACAAATAAACCCTGGAGATGCAAATGAGCTGAAGAGACCCCAAAGTACCCTGGAGAGAGTGAGTTTGAACTCCAATAAACCCAATGATGAATAGTAACACACAAACGACCTCAAGCAACCCCAATTTTTTCTGAGAGACTGAGTTTGACCTCAAGTAACCCCAATGACCTAGAGTAACCCCAAATCTTAATGGATGACCTGGAGTAACCCCAAAAATGACCTAAAGTAACCCCAAAGATTTCAAAAAAGAGCAAGTTTGACCTCAAGTAACCCCAAT
>JACBWW010000043.1:4486136-4554891 GCA_020086605.1 Lanius collurio | reverse complement strand
TAGCAGGGCTGGAAGAAGCCCTTCATGTCAGTCAGCTTCAGGCAGTAGCTGTCACTCTGCAGCTGCTGGATCTGGACGTTGTCACAGGAGGCGGCGTACTGCGAGTACTGCAGCTCGTTGCAGCTGTGGGCACCAGACACCAGATTGTGGGGGCTCCTTTCATGGCCAGCCCTGCTCCCATTCCCACTCCCAGGGTGGGAAAGGGCTGTCTGTCCACTCACCTCTTCTGCATGCCGTTGGTTTTCCAGCTCTGAGCCAGCACCACGCTGCTGACGGCCGGCTTGCCCCGCAGCGTGGCGTAGTCGTCGGTGCGGTCGCCGTTGAAGTTGCCACAGAGGCCGCACACCTTGTTCTGCAGCCGCTCGCCGATGGTGATTTTGATGACGTTGAAGCCGTTGTAGCGGATCTGGATGTCGGGGCTGGAGTCGATGACCAGGAAGCCCTCCTGGCTGAAGATCTTGGTGGAAAGCCCCGTGACGAAGGGGATGCTCACGTGGCTTCCGTTCACCTGGCGCGAAAGAAGAGACAAAGCTGACATCCCTCCCATATCCTCTGCCTACAGATGTGGGTGAGCCACTCATAAATGATTCCATGGCTGCTCCCCACTATCCCAGCTGTGAAAACATCGACAGTTATCTGGGGCCCTGGTGGAGACCACTGTCCAGCCTGGACTGCCATCCAGTATTCCCTCCCACCCCACCTCTGGAGGGGCTGCACACCCCTGACGAGACCTCACCTTGACAGTGTTCCTGTCACTGATGAGGATCTGCTCCTCATTGATGTAGAAGTACACGGGGGAGATGATGGTGAGGTTGGGCGAGGACCACTTGTCGAAGTTGATGATGAGCTGGAAGGAGAAGTCGGGCAGCTTCTGGCAGATGGTGGAGAGGACGAAGGCGCAGTTGGCGGGGAAGCGCAGGAAGGCGCCGTCGAAGGTGCGGAAGACGCCGCCGCCGGCCGCCAGGCAGAAGGAGCTGCGGGTGCTGAAGCAGCCGCGGACGCCGTTGCGCAGAGCGCACTCCTCGTCCGACTTGCAGTGCCGGGGGTCGCACTGGATCAGGTTGCGCCGGAAGCAGCGGCACCGCCGGGTGCAGTCCCCGTTCCAGAAGAGCTGCTTGGGCTGAAAGAGGGACCCATCACCGGCTGTCCCATCACCCTCTGAAGATGTTTGGGACAAGGTTTACACCCCTCTGTCACATGACAAGCAAGAGCAGGCAATGAGGGCAGAGGAAAATGTGCAAAGAACATGCTGGCAGCTTGCACCTACCTTGCAATATTGCTGCTACCCACGCTCACCTTTGCACTGCCACCACAACCTCCCTCACCTCTTCTGCACACACAGAAACCACAGTGCTAAAAATACCTCCTTGGCCTCTTTCCTGCACTCTGCCAGCCACCAACCCATCTGCAAGGAACCCCACTTGACAGTACCCCAATACTGGCTCCTCTTGGAGGACAGGCACCTTCCACAGAACAGTTGCACTGGCACAGAATACAACCCCACTAAAACATGAGCAACGCTGTAAGCACAGCGCTCTGCTGCATCAACCTCCTCAGTGACATCCAGCTGCTATGAAAAAGCAAATTTCATGTGAAACAGTAAATCTACCATGTGTGGAACACCTAGAACAATGTGATCATAGAGGGCTGGACTTTGGCACTTATCAAAGAGTCTTCCCAGTCACCATCCATTCCTCCAGCCTGCCTCCACCAGTGCCCTCCTGTGCTTGACACCCAGGTCACCTTCACCCAACATCTGCATGATAGGATTTTTGGATAGAAAAACTCCCTAAGCAGCACACCACAGAAGGACATCCCTCTCCTCTCCAGCCCTGAAAGCAGCTCAGCCTGTCATCTTTGCTCAAACTCTGCCCAGGAATATCACCCAGAAGGAGGCAGCAAGCCCTGAGAGCCGTGTACCTCGTAGTATTTGCCATCAGAGTAGCAGCCACAGTTGTGGGGCAGGATGCAGCTCTTGCCATTGAGGACGTAGCCGGGGTCACACTGACAGCCCTCCACGCAGTAGTGGCTGCAGTCGCTCTTCAGCCGGATGGCGGCACACCGGGGCTGGCACAGGGACACGCAGCTCTCGTAGTGGCTGTTGGGGGGACAGCTGACAGCTGAGCAGGGGACAAAACAGACACAGATTAGCTACATGGACAAAACCAACCTGGCTCCACACCAGGGACTGATTCAGACCTGTCCTGCATGGTGCCAGTCTGTGGCCTCACCACCCTGTGAGAGCAGGGCCTCTGAGCCATGAGCTTGCTTGTTAGAAGGGAAAAACAACACAAATTTAATTTTCAGTCTTGTTAGTGAAGACAATTACTTCCCATCTGATTTGCCAGACAGATTGGCTGCCAGGAAGGCATGCGGTCCCCATCCTCAGGAGCCTGATTGAACAGCACATAGTCATCTTATTGACAAGGTGCTGCAGCTTCATTAGAGCAAACACATCCTGCTGGCTTTGAGGCTGATTAATACAATCCCTGGTGAACAATGGAGGGATTGCTGATGCCTTCTGAGCTCGAGGCTTCCCCTTTTCCACCCCTGCTCCTGCTGTACCACATGCAGTTTGTAACAACTCCAAGAGAATATGGTGTCCCAGACTTCACCCACCTCACCCAGCAACTGTGGGAGGGATTGGCTGCCAGGCCATCAGCCTCCCCCTCCCTGGCACCCCAGGAAAAGAAGGGTGGCACTTACAGCACGAGGTGAAGTTCCTCCAGCCAGTGATGGCAATGCCCTGAGTCTGGCACGTGCTGGCGTAGTTCTGCAGCCAGCTGCAGGCTGTCTGCATGGCCCCCCCATCCACACACGTGTCAAAGAGGCAGTTCTTGTAGAAGAAGCCGGGGTTGATCTTGCTGTGGCACTTGGCAAAGACACCACTTTGGCTGGGGATGAGGCTGCAGAGCTGCTGGGGCTTCCAGAAGCCTTCCACCTTGCCACAGGCCGGGCAGCGGTCGCCACAGCCCACGCGGCAGAACGCGTCCCTCTTGGCCCAGCTCTGCACGAAGTCACCGATGCTGGTGGCCGGCGTCCCCCCAGCAGCCACCAGGTCGTCCTCGGGGTTGCCGTTGTAGCGGCCGCAGAGGCCGTAGGTGAGGTTCTGGAAGCCCCGTGGGATGGTGACAGACAGGAAGGTCTTCCAGTCGTACACCACCTTCAGCCCGAAGTCGGTCTCCACCACGATGTGGAAACCGAAGGCGAAGATGTTCACTTTGCCCTGGCCCAGCTTCAGGGGCAGGTAGAGACGCTCGTTGTTGATCTGCAGGGAGGAAACAAGGCACACTGTGAGTGGGAATCATGGTGGGAGCTTCCACAGAAGGACACAAATGAGGGAGGTTCAGCATTCCCACAGCAAGGTCCCTGCTGACCTCACCTCCACACCCAAAACAGAAACTCCTTCCAAAAGCTGTGCCTGGGATGAGCCCAAGCATGACCTGACCCCCCAGAAAACCTTGCAGGCCATGTCTAGGGAATTGCTCTGCAGTTTGGGAGTCACACCTACAGAAATAACCACAGCTCTCATGGTCCTGCACTCACCAGCACAGTGTATTTGTAGGCACGGTGGATGACAATGTTGTAATTAAAGACCTCCACTTCAACCTGTTTCACCCACAGGGCCAGAGAGGTGTCCCGATCCTCGTTCTTGGCCGTGACAGTGAATGCTGGGAACGTGTCCGAGCGCTCCACCATGGGCCGGGAGATGGTGGTGCACAGCACCAGCTCACAGCTGCTCTGGAAGTCGAAGGAGTAGCCATCAAAAGTCAGGTAGTGCCCGTAGCCCGAGATGATGCAGGAGGCGTCGGTGCGGACGTGGCAGTAGTAGAGGCCGTTCTCCTCCAGGCAATACTCGTCGTCCTTGCAGGACACGTTCTCGCAGTACACGCTGTTGTCCGAGCCGTTGCAGTAGCACAGGAAGTGGCAGGAGATGTCCATCCAGAAGGTCTGGTTGGTGGCCAGCTGCCGGCCCTCGAAGTTGCAGCCGCACTCGCGGCGGGGGATGCAGCGGGTGCCGCGCAGGGCGAAGCCCTCGTCGCACTGGCAGCCCTCCGAGCAGGTGTCCCTGCACACGGGGCCCGAGGCCAGGCTCTCGCAGGTCTCCACGCAGCTCATGCACTCCTCGAAGTGGCTGTTCTCTGGGCAGGAGAGAGCTGCAGGGCCAGCAAACACAGAGCCTGGGTTCCTCACCCTGTGCCAGCTCCGACAGCACAGGGCGAGGAACAGGCAAAAAGCGGGTGGTGACTGATTCAGGGGGAAAGAGGGAAACAATCCCAGCATTTTGTGGCCCCTGGCTCATCCCATTCCCTTTGCTACCCCTTCTCCCCTCAGCCATCACTCCCCTCACATCTCAGCCCTGTCCTGCCATGTGCCAAATGATGCCTTCTGTTATTTCCCAAACCTGAAACCTCTGAGGCAGAGACAGGCACAGCCTTCCCACCATCTACTCCCACACTCGGGATTTTTCACATTTGCTTCTGAATTATGAGTGTTGTCCCATCCACAGCAAGTTTACAGTGGCAGCTAAAACCCAGTGTTATTCAAATTATCCTCTGGTGGTGGCATAGAGCACCACCAGACACCATCTGTAACTCCAGAACGCTCCTACAGCGCACCATAAAACTTCTGCTGCCTCCTGAAATGCCACCCTGAAACCGCTTCCCTGGGAAATCTGTCTCTGCTGGCACCAGAAACCACAGCCTGTGACTCCAGCATCCCACACAAAAAGCTGCTCCGCCTCTGCACGCCCACAAATCCCCAACAAAAAGTCTCTGCCTGGGTCTGGTGGGTTCCAAACCCCCTTCTCCCCACCCTGGGTGATGAAAAGCTTTGGTGGACTCACGGCAGAAGCTGTGGCTCCTCCACTGGCCGATGTCCACGTCGGCGTTCTTGCAGGCACTGGCATAACGTGCCACCGAGTCACACAGCTCCGACACGTTGCCCCCGCTCTGGCACAGGCGGAAGAGGCACGTCCTGTAGTAGGCAGAGACGTTGACCACGCTGTGACACTCCAGGAAGGAGCTGTTGGTGGGGTCGTTGATGATGCCGCAGCTGGAGCGGCTCCTGTAGGACTTGAGCAGCTCCGAGTCGTTGTTGCAAGCCATGAGCAGGTCCCCACACTCCCCGTTGCAGATCTCGTCGAAGGTGGTCCAGCTCTCCAGGAAAAGCTCCAGGTTGTCCGTGAACTTGCCCTTGGGCAGGCTGAATTCATCGGTGGAGTTGTCATTGAAGAGGCCACAGAGGCCCCCGGTGCAGTTGAAGTAGGAGGTGGAGAGGTGGATCTCCAGGAGGCCAGAGTCATAGTAGCTGATGGCCAGGAGCCCCTCAGACTCCACCACGGTGCTGTTGTCAGTCTGATAGATTTCCAGGCGGCCAGAGGGGTGGAAATAGGGCAGCCCCACGTCATAACCATTCACCTACAAGGAAGGAGGTCGAGAGGCTTCAGGGAGGGTGATGTGGCTTTGCCCAACCACACCGTGCATGGTAAACGCTTCCTGACCCATACCCACCCTCCAAGGCCCAGAGCCTCCTCTTAGTGAGGGCATGCAGCTGAATTTTTGATTTTTGCCCCACAAAAAGCAATTTTTCTTCCAGGGAAAAGACAATTTGCAAGAGAAGGAGGAGGCAGGAAAGCCTCCTTAGCAAACAGGAGGAGCAGTGCTGTGGCAACAACTTCACAGGCACCTAAAGGGCCTCCATGGGATGGCTCAAGTGCCACTGTGGTGTCCACAGCCACAGACCAGAAGCCCTTCTCCACTGAATCACAGCACAAGCCACCACCTCCCAGCCTGTCCCAGGCAGCACCTTTACCTTAATGTCTGACAGCCTGGTGCCTGCAATCTTCACCTCTTGGCCGGCCGCCTGGACCCGCACAACGCGCGGCCCGTTGGGAGCGGAGCCGGCCTTCTTCTGGCTGATGTCCACCTCGATGAAGTCCGGCCTCTCTGGGCAGGTCTTGAGCAGCGTGTAGGACTGTTCCAGCGGGTAGGGGAAGGTGATGCCATCAAAGGTGTGCAGCACCTGGTCCTGCCCCACCAAACACACGGTCTCCCGCTTTGGGTAGCACCCCCGGTAGCCGTTCTCGATGGTGCAGATCTCTCCCTCGGGGCAGGTGGTGTTGAAGCACCTGGCCTCCCCGCCAGGCTCGCAGTGGCACTGCACAGTGCAGTCTGGGGACGCCCAGAAGGACTCCCCGATGGCGTAGTAGCGGCCGTTCACGTCACAGCCGCAGCCCTGGACGGGGACGCAGCGGTCAGCGCTGAGGACGTGGCCCTCGGGGCACTCGCAGCCCTCGGTGCAGGGGGAGGTGCAGGCCAGTGGGGCCGTGAGGTCCGAGCAGGTGGCGGGGCAGCTGCTGGCACACACAGAGTACTGGCTGAGCTCCGGGCACTGCACGGCCGCCGCTGTGGGCACAGAGGGGTGACAAACAGAAGGACCGTGTTATGGCACAATACAGGGTCAGCTGCCACCTTCTCACTGACCACAGCAGAGACAACACAGCGTGACCTATGAGCCCCTCAGTGGTAGGATTGTCCCCTTTATTTCCCTCCTAGGCCTCCCTGGCCAGTCCTGGGCTTCTCCAAAATAGCCCCAGAGCCCCAGAGCCACACAGAGCTATTTAAGGCCACAAGGATGATGAACCAGTCCCCATGGCAGTCCAGCCTCCAACTCTCCTCATAGCAGCTGATGATCTCCAGAGCAATGTGGAACTTCCACCTCATGCCTGGCTTGTGCCCCACTTTTGCTGGAGTAAGGGTGTGATGCCAGAGAGAGGAGGGACCGGTCAGTTCTCTCCTGACTCCCCCCTTCAGGCAATTCCCTCCCTTGGACTTCCTCCCCCTCCTGTCACTCACTCCTGGGCACACAGGCAAACCACAGGCACTGCTCCCCTCCTCCCAAACACTCACCGCATCCCGTCTGGCTCCTCCACTCTCCCACCGAGATGCCCAGGGCCTGGCACACGGCAGCGTAAGCCTGGATGGCCTGGCACAGCCCAGTGCCATTGTCCTTGGCGCTGCAGAGGTCGTAGACACAGCTGTGGACGAAGGCTGTGGGGTCCACAACAGAGCCACACTCCCAGAGGGGCCCCCCGCTCTTGTTGATGAAGCCACAGTACTCGGGGGTGAAATACAGCGCCTCGGTGGCGGGGTCGCAGAGGCTGCAGTTCTCCAGGCAGCCCGTGGAGCACCTGCGCTCGGGATGTGGCACCTGCCAGCTCTCGCCCAGCTCCGGCACGGACGTGGCCACCCTCCCGTCCGAGCGCAGGATGTCGTCCTCGGGGTCTTTATTGTAATTGCCGCACAGCCCGCACGTGGCGTTGATGTACGAGCCTGGCACGGACACGGAGGCGTAGTGCTGTCCATCGTAGGTCACCAGCAGGCCAAAGTCAGTCTCCAGGGCGGTGGACAGGCCACTTTGGTAGACCTTGATTGCGCCCAGTTCCAGGGAGATGGGCAGGGACACCACCAGGTCGTCCACCTGCGGGGACAACACCCGGTGGCTGAGCCAGTGTGTGGAACAGCAGAGCCCTCGTGCTGGGACACAGACAGGACAGTCCTGTTGTAGGGTCTTGGGGTGGGGACATATACAGAGGGACAGCCATTGGTAAGCCACAGGCATGCCCCATGCCCATCCCCAGGACACACGAGGCCCAGAAGTGCCATCCCACGCTCTCCAGGCTGCCAGCACGGTCCTGCTGCCACCTCAGAGGAGCCAACCTGGCAAGTTCCCCCCTTCCAGCAGAGCTCTTACCTTTGCCTTCCCAAAGCTGCCCTTGGGGAGAACAATCTTGTGCGAGTAGACCTCCACAAAAATATCCCTCAGCCAGGAGACGGAGGAGCCGCCTCGGTTCTCATTCTTGGCCTCCACGTTGAAGTAGGGCAGCTGGGAGCCTGGCCAGCACTGCCTGGCAAGGAGGTAGGAGCAGGAACCCTGGAAGTGAAAGAGGAAGCCGTCGAAGGTGTGGTAATGTGGATCTCCGAACACCACGCAGGTGCTGCTCTCCACCGGCACGCACTGGAAGAATTTGGTCTTCGTCTCACACGCCTCGAAGGGGCCACAAGCCATGTCCTGGCAGAGGATCTCATTGTTGAAGTCCAGGCAGCGGCACTTGGTGGTGCAGTTGGCGTTGTCCCAGAAGATCTCCCCTTGACGGAGAAACTGTCCTAGAAAGAGAGAAAGGGAAAAAGCCACGCTACATCACTTCTTGAAACAGAAACACGCTCTGAGTACACCCTCGGCAGGTCTGCTGCTGCTGTTGTGAGGGAGACCACCACCACTGTGTCCTGCTGCTGGGCTTCTCAGCTGCTTTGTTGGTGCAAACTCCCAGCAAGAGCCACTCAGCAAATCCCAAGCTTTGTTTCCAATGTGTGGTGCATCCTCTTCAAGTCCTACCCGCGCCACAAATCCCTGGAATGCCGTGAGTGCTGTCACAAATCCGGGGTCAGTGCTGCAACGCACAGGCTGGAACACCTGAAGGCTGTTCCACACATTTTGGACACCCACCACTCTGGTTCTTCTTCAGTATTGCAGGGCACAAAAGGCATTTGTGTTTTCCCAAAGGAAAAGCCCCATTTGGAGGCACTTTCCAGCACTTCTGCTGCTCTTGCACCGTCCTCCAGCCTTGCTGCCATTTCCACAATTCCCCTGCTCACATAACTGTGCTGGTCAGAAAGTCACTCTGTCATCAGCAGCCCCAGGAGCAATTTACTCCCATTCAGGAAGAGCTCGTAGTAGTTACAACACCAAAGAGCTGTTGACAAGCAACTTCCACCCCACACACGAGCCCCAGCGGGAGCGCTGAGTGATCGCACAGCCCCAGATGGAGCAGACGTGTTACACCACCAGAGAGGAGCGGGTTTGGCTGGTGACAGACAGCAGAGGCAGGGAGAAGGCTGGAGAACAAGGATGGCAAGTCCCCATGAGGGTTTCTGTCCCCTCCATCTGGCCATCTTTCACACTCCTCCGGCGCGTGGCTTCTGCCGCGCGCTGCCTGAGTCTACCTCTCCTAAACTTTTTGTTCTCTTCCCTGCCTCCTACAAAAAAAAAAGAAAAAAAGCTATTTTCTGCTTCCCCGCAACAAATGTCTCCTCTTGGCAAGGCCCACGCTCCAACCATCTTGGTGTGGGGAATTTGGGAAAGGGGTGTCATTCGGATCCAACACCTCGTGCTGTGTCTCCTCTCGTGGAGGGCAATCAGCCATTCACCGTGAAATTTAAATCCAATGGCGGGATCTACTCGTGCTCCTCCTGTCACCTGCAAAGATGAGACTGGTTTCCAGTTTCTCTTCAGAGTCCAGCCTTTCTTCCTGGGGTCAGCAGCTGGAAAACGCTGGAGCAGCTGGACCCAAAACTCTGCTGGAGCTGCAAGAGCCTTGGAGTCTCGTGGACCTTCAGACCAGTCCTAAACTAGGACATAAAGAAGCCACATGTCTCCAGTGTCTGTCAGCAAATGACAATCCACTCTTGCTGGAAAGACTCCTGGAGCACAGTGAATGCTCCTGACAGTTTTATTTGTCAAATGGAAATGCAATAATCTTTCAGCAGCAGAGTCCCCGTGCCACTGTGTGCATCAATTAATCCCTTCATGGCCCCGCGCTGTCAGGGACACACGTAACTGCTGAAGACACATGGCATTTGTCCTGCCTGGAAAACCTGCTGTTCCTCCTGCAGAAACAAGGGAAATGGCACCACAAGATCAGCTTCCCTAATTTATGGGCAGGAGGAAATTGCTGTCCCCAGGTCTTTCCTGTTGCCACCAATTATTGCAGGAACTCGGAGATGTGCACGGACTGAACCCTTTCTTGTGTTTCTGTCCCTGCAGCTGCAGCTCGTGGGGATGCCTTGGCAAAAGCACAGATCATGCAGCACCCCAACAGCATCACCTTTTGCTACACTGCACCCCAAAATCTGGTGACAAGTAATGCCATTTCTGCCTTACCTCTCAGGCTGCAGCCGTTGGCCGGGTCTATTTCTCTGCCATCTATTTTGAAAGCCCAACGCCCAGGGACGTTTACGTTGGTTGTTTCCTCAATATTGACAATATCTGGGGTTCTGGAGCCTGGGATGCTGAAAAAGTTGGTGAGATTTCCACCATTGAAGCCAGCCTAAACCAGAGAGAGAGAGAGCAAATTCCATCACCTATCTTGGCAACAGGAAAGCGATGTTGCATTTCTCTCTTCTCTGTTCCCCCCTAAGTGCATCTTCTTTAGTTTTAACAGCTCTTTCTGGAGATTTCTGTTTTCAGGTAGTCTGAATTTCTTTTTCAGGTAGTTTGGATGTGAGCGAAAAGCTAAACAGGCACTACAAGCAGAAGAGATGTGTATTTACAGATATATGTTTGCATAGATACATGTCTGTATATACATATAGACCTGAGGCTGTGTGAATTGAGTGGCCAAAATAAAGTCAGGGAGCAATGTAGGGAGACTCCTCTTATTCAGGAATGTGCCCCTCCTCAGGCAGAGGGACTGGCTGTGGTACGGCTGCCACACCAAATTTTGGAGTGCTCATCCCACCATGCCCAGCAGTTCAGTGCAAGGCCAGTGCTGGGCATGCTGAGGGACTCAGTGGCCTCAGCAAGCATGGATATTTTGGAAAAGCCATAGGCAGCCATCCAAGAGCTCAGCAGAGATGGGGATATGGGAGCAGGAGCCTCACCTGTGCCATCACCCCGCCGAGACCAGTGAGGGGGTCCCCTCCGCTGGCTGTGCCTGTGGTCCAGCTGATTTCGTGGTAGTTAAATAAGGCAAAGGACGACACCCCATCTGTGATCAGGACAGCCTGGAACGTGTTCACCTGTGCAAAACCACGGGCACATTCACAAGGTGATTACTGCTTTTCTCCTGCCCTTCTGCCGCATTGATGTCTGGCCTGGGTGAGCCTCACGGCGAAGAGCAGAAGTGGAATGAGACCCAAAATCCGCTCGCTCTTGCTGCCACAGCTGCAGCAGCTCCCATTCTGCTCCTTCCTCCACCTGGGAGCGTGTGAGGGCCATCTCTGATCCAAGGGAACACCAATAGATGGCAGCATGAGAATAAGCTCACGGGGAAGGAGCAGCGGGCAGGATTTGGGCGGCTGCGATCTGTTATCTCCCATTACCCTCCCTTAGCTTTATTCCTGCATTATCTTTCCCTGTTCCCTTCCACGTTCATATCCTACAACGCTGCTGAGGGTGGATTCCATCCAAGCCAGCCGTGTATATCCTGCACTTTGCTGGCTGCCAAATCCCCTCCCTACCTGCTAAATCCGCTTCTCGTGTTCTTCCTTTCACTTGAAATGACTCTGCATTTCCAGCCCCACAAACTCCAGGCACACTCCAGCTGGGATGAGCCCAACTTCCCCTTTTGGGCTGTGCAGAAAGACAGAAGCAGCTCCTTCCCTTGAGATACCCCCCCTATCCCTGCAGATGCAGCAGCAGAGCTCCTCACTGGGAACACAATCAGTCCCTTCTCTCAGCTCCCTGCATTTTCCTGTCCTTCTCATCCCTGCCCTAGGACCACGCCATGAGAACAGCTTCTCCTGCCTCTGAGCAAGCAGGATTTTAGCAGGGCACAAAGTGTGGGCTGCCTCTCTTTTAATTAATCTAGAGCAACCCTTTGAGCCTGGCTCCCTGGGCACTGCCCACTGGGGAGGAAGCCACAGCCACAGAAACAATTCCCAGGTGATTGGGAAAGCCCATGGATCGAATCATCCCCCACAGGGAAGCCCCAGGGCTCATCCTGCCAGGAGCCCTGAGCACTGCAAGCTGCTGGAAGGAGGGGAGGGCTGGGGGTAACTTTGTACCACGTCCCATCCCCTTGGAGCAAACCCCCTGGCCCTGAGGATGCCTTGGAGGGCAGCCCAGGGCTGCTCCCACTGCCTGCACGGTGCAGGGGATGTCACATCCAAGGCACATTCGGCCCCTGCCAGGAGAAATCTCGAACACAGAGGTGAAGCAGCTCTGGGAGCTGTCATGAGAGAGATGGAGGTGGGCAGAGCTGCCTCTCAGCAGCTGCAAATGGCACAGCTCACACCAGGGCAGGCAGGGCAGGGAGCTACAGCAGAGCCACTTCCATCCCTCATCCATTGCCTGGAATTCTTTCTCCCGTTCCCGGCTTCCTCCCACTCACCTTTGCCGAGCCTTTGGCCATGCTGGGAGATCACAAACACGTCACACATAAAGGCAGTGGCCCTTGGAGAGTGACACAACAGCTTTTCCATGCAGCAACAAACCCTGCTCTGCTCAGGAGGGGTGGCAGGAGGTGAATCTTACACTTGGATCTCCTCGAGAGGAACAATTCCATCAACCCCCAAAATTCCCCTCTTTGGAGCTCCTGGCCCTGGAGCATCCTCTCTGTGCAACCAGGCCCTCAGAAAACAAACCCATTTGCTCAGGTGACATCTCCAGGCAGAAACTGCAGCCTCCCTGAGGCCACATTCCCCAAATGGTTTTCTGCAGCTTTTCTGCATTGCGATGAAATTCCTGCTTAAGTTGCGTGGTGCTATTCCTTGTGCCAACCCCGAGCCCTGGCTGCTGCTGAGCAGGGCTGAGAAGGCTGCTCTGTAGCAAAATAAATTGCACTGTGTTGCAAATGTAATTCTTCGGGCAAGATACGGATCTCTATAGTGCTTGCTGTCTGCAAATATATATATATAAAAAAATACATAAATGCGGGGTTTTTCTGCAATTGCTGCCAGGACTGGCAAAAAATCGGCATCAAATCTCAAGCTTCTCTAACAAATGGAAAAGAGCTGAACTGTTTATCAGAGCCAACTGCTCGAGACAGAAGAGGCTGGGTTTTGGCACTCACAGCACACAGGCTAATCCTGAACAATCCAGACAATTGCTGGGATCCTTCACTGGCTGTTCAAGAATGGGTTGGATGAGGCTTGGAGCAACCTGTATCTAGTGGAAGGTGTTCCTGAGGTGATCTTTTCCAACCCAAACCACTCTATCTTCACCCCAACTCAGGCCCTGCCAGCAGTCCAGCACGGACCTCCTGCCATCAGCTGCAGTCACAGCTCACAAATTCACCAGATATTTAAAAGCTGTCTGTGCCCTGACAAACATCCCACTGCCATCCCTGTGAGATACAGCTCACACACTGGTGGCCATGTGACACGGCCACCAAGCCGTTAGTGTGACTCTGCTCAGTGTGATCAGTCTCCCGTGCAGGCAGGGAGCTGCCATCAGAAATATCTGCATTTGTATGCAAGAAGTGCACTATGATCAAGCCAAAAAGCCCTAATTGGTGTCAGAGCCTTGCTTAGATCCACTGCCTACAAACACTGAGGAGGAGATGCTTTCCCTGGAGATCCAAAGCAGGGAGAGAGGGGCTCCCAGGGGAGAGAATGAAAAGGCCATGCTGCTCCTCTGCCCAGAAGGGAAGTGAGGAGCAGGAACACGACGTGTCTCACTGGATTTCACACACAAACAACGGGACAAGACATGAAATACACCCGTGAGGAGCACGGCTCTTACTGGCGTCGTGCTGCTTCCCCCGTAGAACGTCACCTCCTCCCAGGTGACGATGAAGACCCAGAGGGCAGAAAAGGAGGCCATGTCCCTGAAGTGCCTGCGGATGTCCCTGGAGGCCCTGTGGAGCAGCTCTGGCTCCGTGCTCTCCCTGTAGTAGATCTCCCCGCGGATGCCGTTGTGCACGTCCGCCCAGAAGGGCGCCACGAAGGCGCGGCCGTCGGTCAGCGGGAAGGCCTCTGGTGTGAACTGGCTGACCAGGGCGTTGAAGGAGATCACGCCGTTGTTGTTGACCTGTGTGGAGACCCCCATTTTGTCTGAGCAAAGGTGGTTTAAGCAGAATAAATCAGCACAGAGCTGCTGGTTCGTCAGGAAATGTGGGGTGAGAGGGTTTGGGTTTATACACAGACAGAGGGTGAGCAGCCCAACCTTCTGGGCATGGATTCACTTCTTCCTACTCATGGTGGCCAAGGGTTGGTGCAGGAAGCCCCAAAAGCAGGACAAAACCCTGAAAAGTCTTCAAAATAGGGTTCTGGAGGGCAACACAGGAAAGGAAACCATCAGAACAGGATGGCACCCAAATCTACTGAGACACTGCTGGGGGCTCCTGGGGTTACTGAGCCTTTGGAGAGCAGCTCTGCAGGGATGTGGGTGGTGATGACACAGGTGGCTGCAAGGAACAAAACTGCCTTTGGCTTTGTCATCTGTGGCAGATCCTGGGGCTCCTCAAGAGCAGGGAGGTGCCACCTCAGCCTCCCCAGAGTCTGCTGCTCCCCAAAACAACATTGTCACAAAGCACGGACAGCAAATGTCTCTGGTGCCCTGGATGCTGCAATTCCCCACCACACAGGGGTTTGAAATGGGATCCCTGCTCTGCCAGTGCTGCTGTGCACACACTGGGGGATGGAGGAGGCTTTGCCTCTCTTCTGATCTCACAGTGACCACAAGACTTGGGATGTGGCACAGTCACGCTGACTTAGGCCCTGTCTAAGGTTTAGGTGACCTCGGGTGACCCCTCTCAGCCCAGCCCTGGTGTCCCCTTAGCCAGGCTTTTGCTGTGCCATGGGAACAGCAGCAGCCTGTCCTCCTGGGCACCCATAAAACTCTTGCCCCTTTTTCTCCCCTGCAGGTGCTGCATGTTCTTGTTTCTTGTCATGGAGCAGGAATAATGTCCCTGGTGTCAAGCCCTTCGCTTTGCTGTGCCATTTAATCACCCACAGAGAAAATTTATTGCCTTTTAGATTCCTTTCCCATGAACATTATCCCATTAAATATACCTTTGACTTTCTTAATCATAAAACCTATCAGTTCATGAAATCTAAGAACTTGTCAGGTAGCTGCTAATAAATCTTCCAATTCCTGATGACAGGCAGAGCATGTTTAAAATGCAGCCAATAATGGCAAGGAAAAGGATGAAAGGAAGATCTGCTTTCTCCACTTACATAAATGCTTCTATACGGGGCTCCAAAAAAGATGAATGGCACAGAGATCTTGATTTCAGGTGAGCTCCCATCATCGACTTTGGGGGTTTTGGTGTCATTCTGCCAGAATGGATACAGGCTTGCCATGCTATGAGCTGGAAGGAGAGGGAGAAGAGTCCTCAGGGCAGTGCCAGGACAGCCCTGACTTCAGAGAGGCCACAGGAAAACAGCACCAAACCCAACATCAGCAGCCAAAGGGTGTTTGAAGCCAGGGCAGAGCTGCTGGCTGGGGGACTGGCTTTAGGACAGGCTCTGGGATGGGCTCAGGGAGACAAAGCATCATCCAGGTTAGTGAGGGCACAGCAAAGTGACCACAAGATGCACCACAGCTGTGCCTCCCCTGGGCCTGTGACCAAGTCATATCCCTAAATCCTGTCTTCACACGAGGACAACAGGTCCATCCCTGCTCCAGGACGGGCAGGACTGGCTGTTCCACATGGCTCAGGAGAGCCAACAGCCCCAGTTCCAGCCCCTGAGCCACTTTCCTGGCAGTGCCCACCTTCCTCCTGCCTGTTCCCCCCCTGCCAGGGCTCCTGGCCTGGGGAACAGCCTGAGGGGTCACAACTGCTCCAACATTTCCCAGCAAAATTCAGCCTCCTGCTAAAAGGCACAGCCAGTAACGTAAGTGTCTCTCCCAGAAGTACTTCAGAAGATGGTTTTGACACATTTCAGCCGCTGCTTTTCCACCAGCCTAAAAGCCATCAGCCTGAGGCAGCAGCAGCCACTTCAGGCCCCAGGGCACACGTCCCTTCCTGTCCCAGCCACTGCCAGACCTCCGCTGTCATTTCATGTCCTGCTCCTCCAGCCAGCTCCTCACAGAGCAAAAGGGGATTTTTCTGGGTTTGCCTCCCCCTTCTCCCCTCTTTGATGTAGGAAAGCCTCACGACATTCAATCTGGGCTGACAGAGCCCCCAGGCTCGGAACAATCCCGGCTCTGTTCACCTGGATTCAGGACAAGCTTCCATTTCCTGGGCCCTACCCTGAGCTCTTGAGGGGCCTCCAGCTCACTCTGTGTTCCCATGGACAGGGAAGGGGCTCTCCTTGATGCCCAACCCTGAGGATTTTCCACACTGGGCATTAAGGAGTCACTGACTGACCCTTCACAGGCTCCAAATTTCCCTGGGGAAAGGGAGCTAAGGGGAAATCTGTCCTAACCCACTGGCATGCTGATTTCTTAGGACACTTGTGTGACCTGAGTGCCCTGCTGGACATAAAGGGAGGTGGCATTGATGGTGTCCAAACCACAGCTCTGTTTCCACAGACAAATCCAAAGGACCACAGCAAAATTCCTCCTGCCAGGCAGTAAAATAAATCATTTCACAGCTGTTACACACCTGATGAGTTATCACAGCCAGGGCACAGCTACAAGACATGGATTTTACTTCTTTTCTAAACAGGAAGCTCAGCAGACACTCCTTAATTCTTCTTCAGCTCTACTGGTGCCACACCACCACACCTGCTCAGCAGCCCTAACACAGACATTTTCCAAACTCCTGCTTCCTCTGAAATGCTCCAGGGGCATACACAGCCACATAAATTATAAACAAAAGTATCCCTTCGGATTCTCAGTCTCTCCATCCCCATGGGAAATGCTCCCCCTGGTTCACCCTGGTTGTTGTTCTTGCTCCAACCAAGGAGCTGGGGGTGTTTCCCAAGCCCTCTGGAGTCATTTCCCATCCCTCTGGGGTCATTTTCCAAGCCCTCTGGGCTCTCTGGGCACAGCCCTGCTGGGGAATGTTTTCCTGATGGGAGACACTCACCTCTCTGCCGAGCTGTTATCACCAAAAGGGCCACCCAGGCTCCCAGAAATGATCTCTTGTTCATCCTACAGGAAGGAGACAAACCCAGCCATGCATCACATTGGTAGGAAAACACATCCTTGAGGTGATTCCCAACTGCTGCTGACACGGGGATGTTTCAGGGCTGGGGGTCCCTCACCTACCAGGCAGCCCTGAAATGCTGTCCCGTGGATTGATGTGAGGAGAATTCCCTGGTGTCTACAGCAAATCACCTGCAGTGCCAAAGGGAGCCCAGAACCTCCTGGCTCATTTCAAGTTGAAAATAAATAAAGCCATGACTCTCCACGGGGTCTTTATTCTCCTGAGGGTTCAGGAGCAATTCCTGATCTGCTTAGTGCAGGGATGGCCACTCCTGGCTGATCCCAGGGGGAGCAGCTCTGCTCCAGACAGGAGAGCTGTGATGTGCTCTCATGGTCCAGGGGCTTCAACTGCAGCTAATCCTCTGCCCTGGCTGCCACCACAACCATCACTCAGGGGGTTGGATGAGCATGGAAGGAGCACAAACATTTACACAGTTGGGCAGCTCCTTGCACAGGAATCAATGAGAGAGAGAGAGAGAGCAGATACAAAATGAAAGCGAAATCCTGTGCCAGCTCTAATTCCTTCTGTGCCTAATGCAATTTGTTACTCGTTATAAATCCGATAGCAAATGCTGCTCAAACACCTGCTTCGGTTTCTTCACCCGCCAATTCCACTCGTGCCGCACGGGCACGGCTCAGGGAGAGCTCCCAGGAAGGTCTGGGGTGCTCCCAGTGTGCTGGGAAAGGATGTGGCCAGCTTCCCACACCAGCTGTGGGCATTATGGACAGCCTGGGTGTCCACAGCAGCCTCCTCATCTTCCCAGCTTTAAAAATCCCCCTACAAAACCCAGCGTGTCTGTGTGTTCTCCCCATGGATCTGTTCTCATGGAATACGTGGATCAACAGACCCAGCTCCTTCTAAGGACACTCACAGGGCACAGGATTACATCCCATCATCTATCCCACATCTCTCCCACTTGACTCCCATTTCTTGGGAAGTTTGGAAGGCAGTGGAAGGAACGCTCTTCGCTCGCACCAACGCAACTGCATTCTCCATGGGGAAAAGTTCATTCTGCCAAGGAAAAGTTTTAGCACATTCCCTGTCTCAGAAAGGTGAAAGGAGAGTGACAGAATATTGTATGGATTGTAAATCTGAGTCACTGCAAAGAGAGACCAGGCAGAGAGCGGCCAGTGGGGACGGCAGCAGTGCGAGGACAGGAGCAGAACAGGACAGACAGCAAAGAACAGATCATTTAACACATCCCATCCAAAACTACAGATTTTTAGGTATGGAAAAAGAAAATTACCAACCTGTTTTGTAGGCTAGAGGAGCAATCAGCTCTGAAATTTTAGACCAGTCTTGGTAGAGCAGGGCGAAATCCTATGTCAATGAAGAATGCATGCCCGTCCTCCCGTGCCAATTATTGCTGATGACTGAAACGATGGCTCAGTCCTTTGCTCTCCCAATTGAAAACTCTGTTTTCCTCAAGGCTCTTCCAGGGCTGGAGCAGTGTTGAGTTGCAATCACAACTGTTGTTCTTCTATTGATAACCAGCAGGCTAATCTGGAGATCAGATTCTGGCCTGGAGAGGGAGAGAAGCCTCTTTCTTCCCCAAAAGCTCACCCCCTTCAGGTGGATTCAGATGGAAATGCCAGCGAGACGGAGCTGGGCTCGCAGCTCTGCTGCTCAGGGAACAGAAAACCCAACCCTCAGAAGAATTGAACCCCTTCCTCCTTTGTGTAAAGGGGGAAAAAAAAGCCCATCTATATAAAGTTACAGGATTAGCATTAAACAGTGCTAGGCTTAAAGCGCCGTTCAAAGGCGCTGCCCTGAACTTTCAATGGAGTTTCTTTCATATCCAAGTCTTGCTTTTACAGGTGGAAAAGGAAAAACTCACCCAAGAGAGGGTTTCCTTGCTGTTCCCATTCCCACCCTCTCTGGAAGGACTGGTGGTGCAGGGGAGCTTCACTGGGGGGCTGCTGTGAGCGTTATTATCATTTTCACTCATACAATTGCAGTTTCCAGAGGGATTTTCCCCACCTCTGGCGTCTTGGCTGACAACAGCTCTTCATTTGAGCCCAAAATGTACCCCAAAAATTACTTCAACTGCTTTGAGCTGGTTCATATCCACGTGGGATGAGAGGGAGAGCTGGAACAGCAGCCGAGGGGTGAAGGATTCCCCAGCAGAGCTGTGTTAGAGCTGATTTTTCAGCCTGCAACAAGGCTCAGGTCAGACAGGCACTGTTCCCACTCTAGTAATGGGAAAACAGCCTGGCCTTGGCTGATTTTCCCTTCTGACATTTTGGGTGGGGGCCTTTTACTTCCTCTTTTCCCTGCTAGGAGGTCTTTATTTCTCTTGTGCTCCTCACCCTGTGTCAGAACCAGAGAGAAGACAGGAATGTCACCAGCCCAACAAGAAATCCCTTTTTCCCCCTGGGTGTTCCTGGCAGTGTATTCAGCAAGTTTCCCCCAAAAAGCTGTCTCTTACCTCAGCAGTCTCTTTTAGCACATCAGGGCACCAGGCAGCTCCCTGCCTCCACGGCAAATCCCAGAATTTGTTTCCCCTCCATCCTCCAAGCACAGCCTTGCTAGCAGGAATCTTTAATTTTTAAATTTATTTTTACCCTTTTTTAAGCCAATAGCTATTTTAGGAGGGCAGAGGGATATCAGCACTGACTGATATTCCAGGGGCAGATTACTTCCAGCTTGCACCCTGGCTCTTCCCTTCTCTTCCATGCATTTAAAACACAACCAGCTCCAGGAAAATCAATTGACTCTCCTCATTCTGTTCTGTAACACAGAGAAAACTGGTGAAAATAGGTTTCCCTCTGCTCCTTTGTCAGTTTAATATTCTGGTCCTGTTTGTCCTGGGCGAGTGTACACTGATGAAGTTTGATTAGGTTTCACTGGCTCTTTGGGGAGGACTTTGTCTTCCAGCCTATCTTCTTCTGGCAGGGGATGTTCCCATCATGCAGTGCTGAACACATCGGAGCTGAACAACCAAACACTTCTTCTTTTTTTCATTCTTCTAGGAGAAAACTTCCTCCCATGCCTGACCTGAAGGAAAAATAAGCACTCAAGGGTGCCACAAGGGCTGCTGTGGCTGTGTGACCTTGGCAGAGCAGCCACAGGCAGTGCCTTGTCTCGTTCCCATCTCAAGGACCGGGCACAGCCCATGGGAGATGCCCCAACAATGGATTTACCCAGGAGATGTTTCCCATCCAGAGGGGCATCTCCCTCCTCCTGCCTCCCCCAGGGTCGTTTGGTGCAGGCCATGAGGCTGAAATTGGTTTTAACCCCAAGGCCAGTCCCAACAAGGAGAGAGAGTGAGTTTGAGCTTTATTCCTCACCTGGAAGGGGGGATGAATCCCAGTCATGGGGAAATACAGCCCAGGAGAGGAACAGGTCTTCAGCTCTGTGACTTCTCCTTTTGGCAAGTGGCACCTTGCACAGGTGAGGTGGCTGTGCCCAAGCTCGTGGACAGACAACACAACCATCAGCAGGACAAAAAAATCCCAGCAGTTTTCACTCACACCTTTGGGGTGACAGCGGGAAACATTTTTGCTTCAGGGGACACAAAAGTGCAAAGCTCAGGACACTGGGGTTTTTTTGTGTAAAAACGTCCATAAGTTTATTGAACTGATCCAAACCAATGACCTGTTTTGGCCTGAATTCCACTGCTAAGTCTGCAAGCAAACCAAAGGCAAATCGTGGGAGCGGGAGGTGTATCCCCCATGAGAGAAACCAGGATAAAAAACCAGATGGATTTACAGTTCTTTTTCTTTGAAATTACATATGGATGCAACACTAATAGGGAGCAAGAATAGACCTTCATGTTTAAATTATATTTGAACTTTCCAGGAACTGCAGAAAAGCAATCACAGAGGCAAAGGCCTGAGATGGCTGCAGCCCCTCTAACGTTGCTCTGGGGAAGGCGTCTCTCTACTACCTACAAAAGTGCCACATCCAAACGAGGCAGGCACAGCTGCCAGGAATACAGATTTTAGCCTCTGGGCTGCTTTCAGCACCTCGTTTGCATTCTCAAATCTTGCACAGGAACAGAACCTACAGAATCCCACTGACAAGCAAAGAGGCAGAGCCTCAGATCCCAGACCTGAGGAGGCAAGGGCACAGGGAGAGCCTGTCCCCAGCAGCACTTCCTCAAGCCACCATGGGTCACACCTGCCACCAGCATGCCTGCAGCTCCCAAAAAACGGGGTTACAAATCCCAGGCAGGGAGCAGAGGCCAGCCAGCACCCTGTGCATATTCATAACCCCGCTCATTACACGATCTGCCCAGAATGCCTGGCCAAAACCATGGATATCCAACAGGAACATACCCCAAACCACAACAGCAGTGTCTGACTCGGCACACGTGTGACACTTTGGTACATGGCTGGCACCCAAGTCCTCGTGGAGCAGGTGCTCTGCCCGTGGCACAGGCTGCCCACGGCACACTTCTATGCGTGAACTAGCAGGAACAACACAACAGCTCTCGACAAAAGCAGCCCTGGGATAGAAGGACACCAAAGGCAGGGAAGTGTGCAAATCTGGTTTGTTTTCTCAAGGGGAGGTGACAGACCCAGGCACCTTTAGCTGAAGTGGGTACACACTGGCAATGCCCCAACACGGCCCCTCCTGACATGGCAGAGGTTCAAATCAAACCTCCCACCACCTCTGCACCCTCACTCAGCACCCAAACCCCCTCTCCCACTCAGAACCTTCTCCTCTCTCCCCTGGGTCCCCTGTTGGGTGGCACACACACAAGACCCTTCCTCACCAGGTATCACAAAGGGAAAGTGATCTGGGGTATTTTGCCACATCGTTGTGTGCCATTTGGTCCCACTTTCCACAGCTGATCATTTGCACACATAAACTCACTCTGGGTTTGGTGAGTCCTTCTCCTTGGGAAGCCAACCAAGATTTTTGGGTTTTACCCCATGAGTGCTCCACTGTCTGCACACAAGGTAAACGCCTTGAGAAAAACCTTCCCCTGAAGAAGTGGCAGGGTGGTGATTTCACATCCTGACCTGAAGAGACCAGAGGAGCAGTTTTGGGTGTCAGCACCAAACCCCCAGCACTTGTTAACCTGCTATGTTCTCTTTTTCCATCTTCCAGTTCCCACCAGGTCTGCCACAAATAAAACCAGGATTTACTGCCAGTTCTGAGCCGGTGACAGCACCAATCCCACCAATTTTTAGTGGGAAAACAAACTTAAAAGCACATACTTGGATCTTCTTTATCATCCCATTCCACCCTTTAATGGTCTTTGTTTATTCCCTTCTCTGAAACCCAGACAATTAATTGTGCTGAGGAAGTTGGTCAAGAGTTACAGCATCTCATTAATAGCAGGTACAATGCCATAAATACACCCACAGAGGCAATTACTGCTCTGGAGAATTAGGTCAGAGATATTTTGCATCCCCACAGGTCGCTTGCCTCAGACTCTGCAGCCACTCTGATATAACCTACTTACACTGAAGGTCAAGGGCTGAAATAGGCTTCTAATATTAAACAACCATATCTTCATAAAACTTTGCTTTATAACAAAATATCTTATTAACCACAACTTTTCCTACTGGTAGGTATGTATATATCATACAGAAGTGTTGGCTTAAGGGTTCTGCTATAAGGCAGCAAATTATTTTCGCTGCTCAAATGGAAAATACATCTTCAGTAAAGCTCTAGCTTATAAAAGCATCATTTTATGTTACACTGCCACTATCTCCCTGCTGTTTAGTTTACAGGTACCAGGATCTATGGAAAATCTATGCTACCTATGGAAAATCTTGCTCCCCTCCCTATTGCTCATCTCAACAGGGCCAAGAAATTGCTATTTTTGGCAGGGGGATGAGGCACAAATTAGTAACTTGTTTTAAATCCTCCCATTTTAACCCTTGCTTTGGATAAGGAGCTAATCCCCTCTGAACAATCCCCACATCCTAAACCTGAAGACTATGAGATAATAATACTTCATGCCCTCCCCACTGATCCCACCCCACAATCCAGGTAAAATGTGAAGAGAAATTACACAACTCCAAGAATACCAAAGGAGCTCGGTGATGTGGGCAAAAGCATCCTGGGAAAGAAAGTGCACGTGGGGATAAAGGGAGCATTTCAAAACGAAGGTCAGGAGTTCATGTGTAACCAGAGCCCTCACTGCACAGCTCCAAAAACTGCTGTGCAGCTGCTTGTAACCAGGAAATCGGGAAAGTCTTGAACTTGGAGCAGGGAAGACACAGGAAAGCGAAACGAGAGAGAGAAAGGAAGGAGGATTTCACTGAGCAGGCAGGGGAATGTGCTCTGCAGTAGAAACCAGGGGCTACGAGAAGCAGCAGCACACGATGCCTACGAGGGGCGCGTGGGGGAAGCCAAGAGGTGAGAGTGAAACCTGCTGAACACCCAACGTGAGTCCAGCTGCTTTGCTCCTCCACTTCCAGAGGCTGATCCGAGCCAACACATCCTCCGAGTTTGGACCCTACGCAGGGACCCCCGGCCAGGGGCGCCGGGGAAAGTGCTAGGTTTGAACTGGTGCAACAGCAACAAACACAAACTTCAACTTGACTCTTCCTCTCTCCCAGGAGAGGAATTTTAGCCATCCCACTTGCAGCACCCACTGGTACAGGGTGAAGTGCAGGGGGATCTCTTCAGCATCAGGATGGACGATGGCCAATGGGGGAAGCAGCTCTCCAACCCCTTGTTGACCTGTTTCTCTAAAAGCCCTTCCAACGCAGCGCTCACCCACCACATCCCAAAATTCACTTGCCAACACACCCTTTATCCCCACAGGCTGCAGACACCATGTGAGATGGGTACAGCAACCAAAACCCCTTTTTTTGTCCCTAAAATCCGGTGGATATAGAGCGTGCGCTTTGAAAAGAAAGCTTCTTTCTAGGAAGTTCTTTATCTTTCCCCCATTTTGTGCACTCACAGAAACAAAACCAGTGGGGTGAAGTGGATGCACTAAAGTACCTGAGCTCTGAATCAAGCAGAATACTGATGGAGATCTTTCCTGTGAACTCGAGCACAACAAAAGGTTGAGACAGCACCAAGCTGCAAGAAAATACTACAGCAAGCTCGAGCCACAGTTGGATAGCGAGGCCAAAGGGAGCTCTGGTGGAGCAAAACACCAAAAAATTTAGGAAAAGAAAACAACAGGTCAAATTCGGCACAGAGCTGTCTCCTCCCTTATGGACCCTGCCATTGTTTAGCTTGAACAACTGACCATTCATGCCAAATCACGAGTATACCGGAGCATCAAAGGAAACATCAAGGTATTGCCCACACTGAAACACACGTCCTGAAGTCAATTGTCACCTCAAGGTCACCTGCAGTGGATGGTGGGCATGGTTCTCAGATCAGGGCACTTCCTCCGGGCTAAGAAATCACCTGCTACAGAAACACAACCAAACCTCAACCAACCAACCGAAATAAAAACCTTGCAAAAACTCCTCAATGCATGTGTGTGGGTGTGTGGGGGTGTGTGGGTGTGGGCAGAAAGGCTATTTCATTCTGGGCTCCACGTAAATTTTATCTCCATCCCGGATGCCGTAGGAATGCAGCGCCCGTGAGCTGTATTTCATCTCCTCGGGACCAAAAGGAGCTTCCTGGTCCAAGTAGAAGAGCAGCATGTTGCTTGTTGACAGCTGCACCACAGTTTTTAAGTGCTTCTTCAGCTCTGCCACAGTCTGATCGAGGCGGATGGACATCTCCTCCACCTTGTCCTGGAAGTGAACCTCCACCTTGGCGCTGCTCTGAGGCCGCAGATCCACCACTGCCAAGGGCTCCAGCTTCCCATACTTGGTGACCAGCTCGTGATACCTGGAAAACTCAACAAGGACAGAGTTATGGTGCAGCCAATGCACATTTCCCAGGTTTGAGTGTTCCCACATGACACAACATTGACCCTGATTCCACCTGATGGCCTGAAGCCCCAGAAAGCCCATGCACTCCAGTCACTTTGTCCCACAGTCCCCAGGCTGCATCGTGGCACTGACACGAGCTCAGTGTCCCACTAGGGAAGAGTAGCTTGCTGAGGAAGGTGAAATTACCACCAGCCTGATGTTCGAGTTGACTGGGCTCAAAACAGCTTCCTGACAAAACTGAACAGCACAGTTTGGGCTCCTACAGTTTCAGAAATCCCAGCCATGGCTGCAGTGGGATTTGGAAGAAAGAGAGGATGCTGTGCCCACAACTCTACACCTCCTGCTCCATTGAAAACACTTCACTGAGGAGTGCCAGAACCAAGCCAGGGCTTGCAAAAGGGACACAGCCCTCAGTTTAGATTCCCAGTATGTGTGGCTTCACGGCTTAACTGATTATCAGACATTCCTGCTGTTTTCCAAGAGGCCATCTAGGTCCCAAATGTTACACTCCTCTGAGCACAAGATCATTGAGATCACCGAAGCAAGGTGAGCTGTGGCACAGTTTGTGAGCTGATAACAAACAGGGCACTTCTTGCCAGCTGATCCCTCACACCTGCTCTAAAACAAGATGGGAATTTTCCTAGCAAGAGGCACACACTCCACTGTCACCTTGTCCTTGCAGCCAAGTTCTCTGAGTGTCCTTCACAAGGTCCCTGCTATGGAAAGTCAGTGTCACCCCCGCCCCCCTGCTATCGCTGCCATCGGGCCAGGCTGGATCTCCCTGCCTGGCTGGGAAAGAGGAGGAATGGCAGCACAGAACACAATGGGATTGGGATGACAAAGGCTGAGAGCTGCCGAGGACAGGTAACGTTTCAGAGCCCCTGCACAGAAAGCCCTTTGTGTTCCCAGCCCCCGGCGGAGCTGAATGCGATCGGCGCGGTGTCACGGCCCCCGCCGAGCAGCGATGGGATCTGGCAGGCTGGGTGACCCCAGGGAGTCCTGCAGGAATGTTCCTGGAGAACAGCAGCCCCTCTGTCTGCTGGGCACTGAGGTAAGGACCACAAGGCACTAGGATTTCCCCAGTCCCACGGATACAACCAGAGCACCCAAAGGTGGGACAGTGCTCTCACAGGTACGGAGGGGGTAGATCAGCCCCATTTATCTGGGTCAGCCATTAGTGCTGAGAGAAAACAGCACTCTCCCCACATTTAACCCACCTGCAGGCAGAGCAAGTGCCAGCACGTGGCACCAGTGGGGAGGGTTTCTCTTCCTCTGGAAGGATTTGCCAGCAGCAACATCCGATGGGAAAGAGGGAGAGCGGAGCCCACCTCTTGCTGCCCCAAACCCTCAGCCCCCTTCAGGACATCCCTTTAATTCTCAGCATCTCTGCTGCTGCAGACCAGCAACGACTTCTGTAGCAGCCACAATTACTGTCCTGATTCCTGCACTAAGGGTGAACTGGGCTGATGGTGGGGAGAGGATAAAGAGGGGGACAAATTCCAAACAAGCTGAGAGAATCACCATGAGAGAGCTGAGATTATCCAAATATGTGCTGTAAATATGTGGAGGGTCAGGCAACGCTGTCTGAGATTTCCTTGTGTTGAGGAAAGGCAGAATGAGCTTTGCAGCCTGCTCCTTGTATGTGAGCTGCAAAGAAAATGTGGAGTGGGAGTGACTGGCTGCCCTCAAACGAGTCAGGACCAAGGCACACCATTACATGGCTGGTTTGGACCCCAACAACAGGCACCCTGGGGACTTTCCTAATCACCCCTTGCAGCCTGGCAGACACTGAGGCTGCTGAAGACTTGAGCCTGGCTGAAAGTGTCTGTGATGCTCTGCAGATAAACAGAGGAGCAGACAAGCAGAGGGCTCATTAAAACCCCCCAGACACGAGGACGTCACTCCACGAGACAGCCAATATTGGATTGTACACCCGGCGCTCCCTTTAACCACGACATCCAGAGAGATAAATTGTTCCTTCCATTTCCCTGCCTGCCTGATCCCTTCCAGCTGCAGACAGGAATGCAGCAAGCAGAGGGCTTCTGGTGACAGAGCTTATCACAGGCTACACCTTGGTATTCTGGAGGGGGGCTGCTCCCACTGGGAAGTTTTCTGTGCTCAGGTTCTTCTCCCTCTGCTCCAGGCAGCACTGCAATGCAGATGTCAGACCCCAGCCACAACATGGGTGTTCTGATGAGTTTCTAATTACAAACCACCTTTGGAGCCACCACACCGGATTTGGGAGCAAGGAAGGGGAAGTTTTAGCAACAAACAGACACAAAATCCCCCTGCAAGGAATGCCAGGTCTCCCTTCCAACAAGGGCTGCTGGCTGTGGGTCCAGGAACTCAAACCCAGCCCTGGAGACAGCCATCTGCAGCCTCACTAGAAAGGAGTCTGCAGTGGCACCCAACCCCTCCAGGACAGAACCACCCTCTCTCTGGTAGCTGCAGAAGTCTCCTGGAAACACTGCACAGATGAAGGGATTTGGACAAAGAGGCCATTGACCATGAAAAAGGCAGTACCAGTGTTTAAAGGCTAAGAAATCCGAGGGGGAGGTAATTTTTCTAGCATAAAGCTGGCATGTTGGCCAAAATCAGCCTGGTTTTCTTGAATGGGTGAGATGTCAGTAATTTTTTACATGAGATCCCAGCTGGAAACTGATCCCGGTGGTGTGTGGTGATGTGTAACACACAGCCTGTTCCCAAAACCCATGTCCTAAGCATCATGAGGACCTCAAGCTGTACCCCACTGTGTCCTTCCCAGCACCATATGGATCATGGACATTCTGTCACCACAAACACAAGAAATATGAAGTGTTATGGAAAGTAATCCCTTTTGAGAGCAGCACCATGAGCTCACAGTCCCTGTCTCCCTTCCCCTTCCTCTCTCCTGCCTTCTCTACCTCTGCTGTTATCCCTTCCAATATTTCCTTCAATTTTTACACTTCAAGGCCCTCTAAAATTACAATCCAGGACTTGTCCTCAGAAAAAGGACCAGCTGTCTTGTCTCCCTGACTACATGAGTGCCCTCTGCCTCTGAACTGACCCCAGCATGCCTTTAACAAATATTATAATCACTGACCCTATTAATATTCATACAAAATGCCATGCCCTCATTGCCCATTCCAGCCTTCCCACCCTTTTACTGGATTGGCAAGTCACATATCCAGTGCTTTAGATAAACAATTTTAGCTGAGAGTTAAGGCAAGGAAAACACTGACATTTGTACCTCTGTCATCCATACCAGGCCATATCTGTGACCTTCAATGAGTCCCCACCTCTGTCTGTGCCCTCAGAGTCACACACACAGTCCTGTCCTACCCCTTTTCTGTAACAAAAGGATAATAAAGCTTTACTGTCCAAAAGCACAGGAGGGTTTTAGGGCAGAGGGCAGTTACAGACAGTGGCCTGATGCTCCATGATCCCTCCTCAGCACAGTAGAAGCAGTAAGTGGATGCTGGCACAGAAAAGATACAGACTGAACAGCATCTGTCCGAGTTCATTACTTTACCAAGATGAACGGATCATTGGATGGACATTTTTGGCAAAGAAAACCCATCAGACTCATGATTTGCAGGCCTGAAAGTGAGGGGACAGCTTCCCACTGCCAGCCACATTCCACACACCAGATGGTGCAGAGGATGAGATGCCCTGGCCTGGCAGCAGAGAGCACGATGTGTCCTGGCTTTGGGCACTCCCAAACACAGGTGGATTGTGAAGGGAGCTGTGGGAGACGCCAGGAAGCAATGAAGGTCAGGAACTGAACAGTCCTGTTGTTCAATGGCACTTGACACGGGCACTTTTAAGATCAAATGTGACTCAGGAGTGACCCTACAAATCATCAGACAACAATAATATAACGACTTTAGCTAAAACAGACTGAGAGAGCCAAGGCCAGAGGAAGGTGAGGGATGGCTTTTTCCATGGAACAGCTGGCACCTATTTCCCATCTCCTGTTCAGTCACCACCCTTCTGTCCCTGCTCACCACTGCACGACAGAGAATTCCTACCTGAAAGGGACCTCCTCCTCGGGGAACTCCATGTAATAGCGGATGAAGAACCGCTCCGAGTCCTCCCGCTCCCCGTCGGCCACGATGCTGCCGTTGAGCTTGGTGATGGATGGCAACCTGCAGGCACACACCAAGAGCCACAGTCAACCAGGAGGGGAGCCCAGACAGGCTCATCAACAAGCCAGTCACATCCAAAGTGCCCCAACTTCAACACCATGAGAATTCCTGCCAAGGAAGCTCAGGCCTCGGTCCCTTTGAGAGAGCGGGAAAGTTCCATGGAATTTCTCAAGCACATTAAAATTAAGCATTTCCATTTCACCACATGTGCACAGACTTGTGGGAGACTCACAAAATTCCCTGAGAAGCAGAGCAGTCAGACTTAACATTTCCTCTGCTCTGACTTTTCCACAAAACAAGCTCAAATCCTGCTGCATTCACACAGAACTTCATCTCCTACCAAGCTCTTCCTCTGATGAGCTGCTCTCACCCAACAAATCAAGCTCCAGTCTTTCTGCATTCACACAGAACTTCATCTCCTGCCAGCCTCTTCCTCTGATTACCTGCTCCCACCCCTTCCTTGCCTTGTCATGTCTCTGCTGAGGAGAACAAACCAACAGACCTGGCTATTAGCAGCTTCCTGCGTTCCTCGGTGGTGTAGGACTGCAGCAGAGGAATTCCCAGCAACTTCACTTCCTCGAGCTTGGGGAAAGAATTTAACTTGTCAATGTCTTCCCAGCAATGCAGACCTGCTCAGAAGGAAAGACTTGTGTTAACAAACACGGAAAACACATCATGGATCCAAGATAATCAGACACAGCCAAAGAACATATGTGACAGGAGAGTGTCCCTGCTGTTCCTTTGAGAAGTTGCCTTTTTGCTCACGATGTGCTGCTAAAAAAGCTACATTTGCTTACAAGACAGAGGAGCTGAAATTCTCTTGTGCTGTTTTCCAAGTCTGGAAGGATGCTCTCCATGGCTTTTTTATGGACCACTCAGCCTTTGGCCTCTCTGCTAGGGACTGAGCAGCATCAGTGATGTTGTGTCTATAAAGGGATGCTGCCTTCAGAGTCTTAAAGTCACCAGCACTTCTTTCATTCCAGGCATCACTAAGCAGCCATCAAATGGCTTTACCTCACACACATGACCACCTTGGGTCCCATTTCTGCTCACAACCCAACGGTGAAACAGTCCCAGAAGCCATCTAGCCATTTAATGAAAAAGGTTTTAACTTGTTTGCAGCCCCCTCAAGACTTGACATTTGGGATAACAAAGCAAGCAGGGAGGGCAAAATAAAACAAAGCTGAGGATTGAGCACCAGCAGAGTCCCAATTGTGTGGTGAGATCAACACAACTCATCTTGGAGTCTTCACCTGGCAAAATTTCAGAGTGCAGCAGCTTTCCCTAAAACCCCCCAAAAGTTTTAACAAGCTCCTTGGGATTCCTATTTGACTTTCAGCTCCCAAAACATCAAAATGCAACACAGAGCCCAGAGTGCTTAAGCACCTGGCATCAAAACTGCAAAACCACTTACCACAGGAGCACTTGTTCCTCAGTGAAACACTGCTTTCAAATGCAGCTTAACAGGCTTTTCCTCCTCTAGTTAAGCTTTTATTACAGGGATTCCTTGATGCTTATATTGTAGGGCATGTTAATAAAGTCCCTTCTACCTGCCTGACACTTAGGCAGCACTTGCACAGCATATAAAGTTGTAAAGAACAAAAGCTGCTGGTGCATGAAGCGCTCCTGCAGATGAATTTCTGGGGTGTGTGTCACACACAAACACGTCACAGCCCCCACGAGCTGCCCTGCAGCTCCTTCTCTCCCAGCACAGGGTGCTCTTCCCAATATTTCAACTGCTCATTCTCTTTCTGGAGTGCTGGCTGAAAATTCTCTGGGGCTTGAGTGTAAAAGCAGCTTCCAGCATCACTTGTGAGGTTGTAGTGCCTGAGCATGGCTGACAGACAGATTCTGCTGGGGGATGCTTGATCCATGCTGCATATCTGCACATGCCCTCATTTCACCCAAGATAAAACAGGGAATAAAGGGAAAATGGGATTTTTTCATCCCCTTCACTGCCAGACATTTATTTATCCTTCTCCAGCTAGGAGTACCTGAGGCAGGGATGGGAAACAGAGGGAAACCACCAACATAAAAAGCCTTTCCAGATCATTTTGATTAACTGGTCCACGCTGCTCTGACTCATCTTTTGATAATGACTGACTACCCAAAGCAGCAGGAAAATCCCACAAATGGGCAAGTTCATTTCTTGTCATCTATACAGGAGGAGAGACTGATCAACCAACAAAACCCATCCCTGCTTCCAGGCTCTCACCTGACTTGTGCAAGTTGATGGATCTGAGGTTGGGGAAGAGCCTTGCCAGGGAATCTTCGGACTCTTCAATGGTCGTGAGGTTGTTGTTAGCCAGGATGAGCGTGTCCAGTGATGGAAACATAATTCCCAACTTTCGAATTTCAGTCCAGTCCTGAAGATTATTGTCAGTTATGTGGAGAAGCTTGAGAGACTGACAGCAAACTGGAGAACAAGACACTGTTTCGTAGTCATTAAGGCACAGGAAGAGCTCCTCCAAGCTGCACAGGGCAAAAAGGATCATGTCATCAATTTTATGGGATTTTAACACAACCTTCTGTAAGAGCTCTGAAAACCCTGGTGTAGAGAAGGCCTTTGAGCACTCCCCCCATGGAGTGTTTCAACTACATCTCTGCTCCCATCCAATTCAGAGATTAAACAAAACCTTTTAAGTGTTCCCTGAGTCTCTCCCAGTATTGGGTAACAGACTGGTTTGGGATGTCTCCCACATTTGTGCCCAACAAGCCACCAACCCAACAATGACTGGGAGCTGCTCCCAGTGCTCTCAGCTTAATTGAAAATGGGGTTTTGATACAACACTGATGATGACTTTTTCCCCCACATCACTGCCAAAGATTCCCATTAAAGAAAGAAGAGATCCCATTAAAGAAAGAACAGGCAACTGAACTCTCCCCACCCCAGAGAAGTGTAGGTTGGCCACACAGGACATTCTGTTGTCACCATCTCTGCTTACAAAGCCACACAAAGAGGGATCTGTCACCAAAATGAAGCCACTGAGGACACCCATGGGAGCAGAATGCCAAGGTGGCCCGTGGCCAAACCACAGAAATCAACACCTTTGCAGAAAAAAGCAGGATGAAATATTCCCTGACAAATGGCCAGACCCTTCGAGTCACATCCCATTTAACAGGTATGCCCTGCACCATTCATTGCCCAGTGACTCAGAGGGAAGTGTGACCCTCCTACATTTTTGGGGTCATTATCCATCTCTGGTATTTAGGTTTGGAGGAGGAGAAGCCCTGGGCTTTGCAGCACCACCCAAGTTTGTTTTTAAAGACAATGTAAAGCACTCACCTGGCCAGTTCCCAAACTCCCAAAGGTAAAAAAATCCCTTTTTCTTTACTGATATTTGCATCCTCACAGCTCCCTCATCCCTCAACCACATGATTCCATAACCCAGCCTTGACCTGAGTGCAGCAAAGCCCCAGATCCCCAGGCTTACTCTGGTAATTCCTGCAGGATGGTGTGCACTGTTTCCCAGGAAGCTTTGCTGTTGTTGAGCACAAGTTTGCGGACGCCAGCGAAAGACCCAGCGCAACTTCTCTCTAAAACGGACAAACTGAGAGGGTTGGAACTCAGGTTTAGAAACTCCAAGTGGGGGACGTTGGACACAATTTTACTGACCTAAGTGGAGAGGGAAGGAAAAAAAAAAAAACAAACAGAAAGAAAGAAATGTGTATCAGGCAGTAATTGGAGCTCTGGCAATAACATCCCACCTCCTAAAAGGGGCCCTGTGGAATCACCACAAAGAAATAATATGGGAAAAACATAAGGATATCTACCTGTAATTCATACTCCAGCCATTCCTGATCTAGATGGATTGGTTAATTGCTCATTCTCCTCAAGAGTTCATTTAATTACACTCTAGGAGCAGCTTGATAAGAAAAAGGCAGGCCCTTGGGACAGGTCATAAAACCACCTCAACCCCAAGGCTGAGCAGCAGCACGTTCCAGCAGCCAGACCTCACTCATGGGGGGCCATGGACACCCCTCCTGCCTCCATGGCCAACACTGAGCCCTTGTCCAGCTTCCCACTGCTCCCCACAGAGCTCAGCCAATCCCTAATTCCCTCCTTGACTGGGCAACTGAGTGGGAAGCAGCTTCCAACAGCAGTGGACATCAATCCAGAAAATAATTCTGAGGCAGAGAACACCTGGCTGGAGATTTCCACTCCACAGAGCTTTTGGGTGGGCAGAGATGGGGCAGACCATGGCACACAGAGGTCAATAAATGGCCCAGCTGTTGGCAAAGGATGATTGTCTCCTGCAGGGGTTGAATTCAAGTGTGGCAAACATGAGGTAATGTGTCTGCCTCGCTTCACGCCTCGTCTCAGGTGATGTCATGGTTTGGGTGCTACACCTCAGGAATTAAGGAGGCAAACTGGATGACATCAGTCCAGCAAAAACACAGGATTTAGGAAGAAATGGCTTATGATGAATGACTGGAAGAAAGGTATTTTTTTCAGTATTATATTAAAATAAGGAAAGGAGGCATTAACGTTCTCCTCAGTGGTGATAAAAAGCTGTTGTATAAGGACCAGTGATGATGCTCCTCCTGCCTGCTGAGAACAGGGCAGGCAGAAATTGGCTGAAATTGCAGCCCAGGAGACTTAAATTACACAGTTTAGCCCATGAGGCTATTAGCTAAGCATGGGAACAGGCTACCCAGGGTTCTGGAATCCCCAGCACCGGCAGGTTTTAGGAGTGGGGAGATATTTATCGAGTGTGGATGGGCTGTGAAAACTTAATCCTGTCTCAGAGGAAGGGACCAGCACACTCAGAAGCCTTTCAGTTCCAGGGCAGCCTAAAGAGACTGAACACAGAGCAGGGTGTGAAATGTGCAGCTCGTTGGTTGACCAGAGGTGAGGTCAGCCCCACTGAGCTGGGACACTGCAAACTCTGCATTCACACCCTGCTTAAAGACATGAGAATCTGACGGCACAAAACCCCAAGATATCCTATTTTTTTCCCACATATTTCTAACAATAAACACTAAAATAAAAGGAGAGCATAATCCAGTGAGGAACTTAATGACACTTGAACGGATTGAGATCGTTTCACTCCTGTTACATTGCATTTACTGAGCATTACTTCATCCTAGCACTTCAAAGGATTTTACAACAGCATTTAGCATTAATTAATGAGGCTGCAGAAATACCCTTTGTGGTAAATATTATTAAATCTGTTCTGCAGATAAGGCAACGAATGTGGAGAGGGAATAAATACCTTGCCCACCATCACAGGAGCAAAGCTGGGAATCAACTCCCACTCTGCTAAAAACTAAACTGCTCATTAACTTCTTGATGTTAGAAATGCCAGTTCCAGCGCTTTGCATGATGAAATAAAATAAAAATACAGATTTTTCACCCACAGGCCAAGACTGTAAGTCCCAAGGTTCATGGAGTGAAGTGCCACACTGGATTAATTTCACCACTTGTATTGCTCAGTTGCTGTCCAAGTAAATAAACATCACCTTCAGAGATGAGACAGAAGCCACAAAGATGAAACCCTCAACAATGCAACGTTTGCAGTCAGTAAGAGCTGTGAGAGGAACCCAGAAAGGTGCCTATCACCATTTTACCTCGTGCCAGTCTTCCAGCTTGTTGTCAGAGAGGTCGAGCTCAAAGACGTGGGCGCAGAAAGCGGCAATCTCGTTCTCGTCCCCGGCACAGGTGATGCCACAGCTGTTGAGCACCAGCACACTCGGCAGGTTCAGGCGGTCTGGCACAGGGGAAAACAGAAGCTGCCTCTGCTCTGCACTGCCTTGGAGTTACAGAACCCAGTCCCAAGCAGGAATGTTACAGCCAGCAAAAGGAAGCTACCAGTAACTCCAGAATTTACACCGATTTCAGGAGCTCAGGGTAAATGTGGATTTTATGACAGACTCCATCATGAAGTCTTGACTGTAAACATGAAGTACCACTCCTATCAAGTGCTCTTCAGTTCCTCCACATATTCCTGTGTATTTCAGGCCTGTCCTTTGTCATTTATGGTCTGTCTTCTATCAGTTCTTGCCAGAACTTCTGCTTTTCTCCAGGCAGCTGCTGCTGCAGATAGGACACAGGACTAGGGGAGTGTCAGCTGCACAGCCAGACTCCCTTATCCTCTTGCTCTGAGCCCCCTTGGGCTTAGTAACAGCCAGGAAGTATTTAAACCTTTCTTAGGAGGTATTTAAACATTTCCTTTCTAAGCTTTCCCTTCTCAAGGTTCAGTGCAGAGCATTCAGCATCCATGCAAAAAACTCAGGTCTCTGCTCTGCCTTTCCATTTCTGCTTTGGTTTTGCTCCAGCTCCTTCTCAGGCAGGTAAATGTGCTCAAAACTACAACCAAGGAGTTGGACCTCAATCACAGCCTGCTGTGCTAAGGCTAAAACATGACAAAAAGGTGGGGATTTGTAACAGGAAACAATTTCCACACAAGAAATCCATGTTGAGTCAAGGCAAGCCATCAGTCTTGCACTCTTTCATGTACAACGTGGCTTTCCCACCTCTCTGGAGTACTAAAATCCATTAAAATTTAACCACAAGCTTTTTCCTAAATAGGTGGCCCCTTTTCTCCTTAACACTTGACAGCTTCAGGACTGAAAAAGGATTCTAGCAGCAAACAATTACCTGGAGTGAGCTGAGTTTCCAGGTCTTCTGGCTCATAAGGGTTTGGCTTCCTTAAAGGATGGTGTGGCACTCTGGGAATTACTCATGGAGTATTTGTAAGTCATGTCTCAGTCACTTTTTAGGACATGGCCTCTTTTCAGCACCCAAACAGCTCAGGTGAGCAGGAGAGAGGTAAATTTACCTGGAGAGAGGGCATTGACTGAACATTCCTTTAGGCCAATTTTCTGTTGTTGCTCATTTTGAGAGTGTTTTATCCTCAAATGAACCTTTGCTCTCCTCTGTCAAACCCAGTTATTGGAAATGTCATCCAGCTGATTTCCATGGATTTTTTCCTCTTTGGGGCTGGTTGTGACACAAATTGACTCACTGGATGTTTGGATTAGTCCTACAGATCGTGATGGGCAAGATGTGTGACACAAAGAAGAGCTCTGATGGGATCAGGGTAAATCTCAGACCCATCCATACAAACCAAGAATTAAATGCCAACATCAGAATGTGAGGGAGGACTAAAGTGTGTCACATGGATCTAGTTCAGAGGAGATGGTGACACAGATTCGGCAGTCTGGGAGGCTCAAGGACATCCACGAGCAGCACAGAGCTTCAGAGAGGCATCTGGCTAAACTCCCTCGAGGCAGCAAGGTCAGGAGCACAGGAAAAGGGAATTCTCCACTAGGTCACCAAGCATTTGGTGCCTTGAGAAGACAAAATACACTGCAAGTTCAGCTGAGGCACTTGTCACAAAAGCAGCCTGGCCAGACATTCAAAAGCTCATCACTCTGCTTGAAATATGTGCCCTCCTGTGTACACTGAGCTCCTGTCCCTGCAGGCATCAAAGCAAGCTGGTGGCACCACTGGCATGGGGACCAACCTCGCATTTAGATCACCTTTTAGGTATTTTTAAAGCCACCTCTGCCAAAATACCTGTTGCTGCAGCCAATAATAAAATAGGATCAGTGGCCTGAACAAAACAAGCTCCAGGGACTGCTGAACCCTCAAAACCCAGACTTGTACAGGGCTTTAGTTCCATCTTCCACTCACAGGGCTGGAACCTGGTGATCTTGAAGGTCCCTTCCAACCCAAATGATTCTATTCTATTCTATTCTATTCTATTCTATTCTACTCTATTCTCTAATTCTGATTCTGTTAAACAGTAGAGAAATTTGGTTTTTTACAGCAATCAGTTCAATCACTTTCTACCTTTGTTAGATTCCAGTCTCCAGTAAAAACCACAACGTGATGGTTCTTTTTCTGGGCAATTCAAAGTGATTCCTCTTTCAGTTGATTCCTCCCAGCATCCCCCAGATGCTCAGGAAGAGCAGAATTTACCTTTCATAGGGGAGCCCTGTGGAGTTGCTGGGACGTGCACCCCCATGCCAGGCCCACGACGGTAGGGGAAGTTCTCAGGGCTGTATTTCTCACACAGAACTTGCATGAAACTCCTTCCACTGGGTTGGTCCATGCTCCCTTCTTGGACTTCTGGTTAAAGAAGAGGAAAACAGAGCATATGAGCAGTCAGCAAATAATAATCACTTCTTACAGTGGTGCTTGAGAACACAGGGAAAGAAGGCAGGTGGGTCACAAGGTTTGTTTCTGAGCTCCAGATTAGTCTAACAGGTCCTATTTCAAATTTGAGATTAAAGAGATTGAAAAGAGCCCAAAACCAGAGGGTTTGGTGCTGTACAAACCCAGCATTACAGGCCAAGTTCAAGACCTCCTTACCCCACATGCTCTTCCAGGATAATTCCAGGCTGCAAAAGGTGACTTCTGCACTTGCCACTTCTGCCCCTCCCACGAGGACTGTGAGAAAGCCACAGCTATTCTCAAACACATTTCCAGGGCAGCCAGGAGGGGAAGGAGCAAACAGCTGTTTGTGAGTAAGAGATTGCTCCAACAGCTGTTTGCCAACTTCCCTTTTCTGCTGTGTCACCAAACATCTCCTGGCCAGGCCAAAAGGCACCTCCTGCCAATTCCATTCTGCAGCTGCCTAATGTATCTGGGAGATAATAACTGTGCCCTGCGTATCTAGGCATGGCACAGAACAGCACAGGAAGGAGGCCTTGCCTCATCACAGACTGCTGAACTGCCTGGAGAGATACTGAGAGTCAGCTGGGAGTGGTTTTGGCACCAGGATCCCTTCATGGCCGGGGTTCTGCCCTGCCCAGGTGGGACTCAGCCTCTCTCGGTGTTCTATTTTCATGTGCACACTCTGAAATTAGCACTGATGGTTTTGTAACACAGGAGCAGAGCTTGGCTCATGAATGAAGAGACTGCTGCTTCCAGAGGCCTCCTAGTCCTGCTGCCCATCACAGACACCATCACAATCCTGAACGTGCAGGAACCAGAGCAGGTTTCCTACAGCGTCCAACTCGTTAGTCATGGGGCAGCTTTTCTCACTAATTACTGCAAAATTACCTTTTTAAACCTCGGAGTGGGGCCACACATTCACAGAAAGCCAAGTTGCTAATCCTGAATTAAAATTTCTGCCTGTTTCCGTTTCTTTCCTTTAGAGTTGTTACAGGCAAGGATATAAATCTAGATTTAAAATTCTAAACAAAAGTGATTTCTCTAAGGCTCCCTTTGCTGAGAATCACCTGTTTAACAAGTTCCACTTTACTTCTTCATGACCAAACTACCCAAAACCCACCAACCAAAAGGATTTGAGTACAATAAGCAACGATTGACTGAAGTGTGTTATCATTTTTATACTACACATAACGTTCAAATGTCACAAATAGGGACTTACAGGATTGGTCTTAAAAAAAACCCAAACCCCACCATTTTCATCTCTCAACAGCTTGGTTGATTCATAGCTCAAACTTGACTCATGTCACTATCTAGAATCAAAAAATAAATCCTCAAATCAGATTTGATAGGAACAAGGCATTTAATTTTAGGCTAAACCACTCCACATGGTACAGGAACAATTTGCACTGACAGCCAAGGTTTAGGCTGAGAGGCCTCGTTCCAGAGAGCTTTGGGATCCCCACAGACAGCCAGGGCTTTCCAGACACACATTCAGACAGCCTGTTCTGGAAGTTCTGGAACTCCCCTGTACATTTTTGTCTTCCATGTGGCTTTTCCATCATCTCCATCCCTCTTTATCTGCTGAACAAACATCAGATGGAAATTCTATAGGAGGAACTCACTTTAGAGGCAAAAAAGGGTGTTTTCAGCTACACTGTGAGAGCAATACAGAACTGAGAAGAAAAATTACCGACATTTACATCCAACACCTTTGAATCCCCACCATTTTCTTCCTCAAGCTCTACTTTTGCACGCTAATGCCATTGGGAGATGACAAAATTGTCATGGAGTGGGCAGTCTCCTTTCCCACCTCCCTTCCCATGGGATTCCACGTCCCCTGTAATCATCTGCCAGGCACGTGGCTTCTCTGAATCCCTGCAACTGCCTGGGAGCAAGGAGCAGCAGGATGTGCAAAGGGAATGACAGGTTTCAAGGGAATGCTGGCAGGGCAGGACAGGGTGGCCTGCAAGGTGCACGTTTCTGAGTGGGTCCTACTGACAGCACGAGGAACAATTCACGTCCCACAGTAACTCTGGGGTTCCTAAATGACAGCACAGAGTGCAAACGAGGCACGTGGGCTCTGAGAGGTGCCAACAAATAGCCTTTGTTGTTATATTTCAGTGCTCTGCTGGGCCCAGTGACAAACAACACAGAGTCCCAGAATGGTTTGGGTTGGAAGGGATCTTAAAAATAATCTCATTCCAACCCCTTGTTCCAACACCTCCCACTATCCCAGGTTGCTCCAAGTCCCATCCAGCCTGGCCTTGGACACTTCCAGGGATCCAGGGGCAGCCACAGATGCTCTGAGCAACACCCTCCTCACAGGGAGGAACTTCTCCCCAATATCCAGTCTAAACCCACTCTCTGACACGTTGAAGCCATTCCCCCTTGTCCTGTCACTCAAAGCCTTTGGAAATAGTCCATCTCCATCAGTCCCTTCAAGGCCACGACGAGGTCACCCTCAACCTTCTCCTCTCCAGGGGAACAATCCCAACTCTCCCAGCCTTTCCCTGTCACAGCAAAGCTGCTCCATCCCTCTGATCATCCTGGCGCCTCCCCTGGACTCTCTCCAACAGCTCCACGTCCTTCCTGTGCTGGGATTCCCAAGATGGAAGCAGCACTGGGAAGAGGAGCACGACCCTGACTTGAGATTCCAGGGAAACCCAGAGTGCTGCTGCAGCTGATGAGTGAAGTGAGAAGAGAACACTAAAAACAACATGGAAAACATTTCCATTCCCTGTGCTGTGAGCCTGCAAGGAGAATAAGGGACCCTTCAGGGGAATGACATCATTAATGACATGCTAATGAAATTCCAGTGCCACTCAAATGCCTTCAGGGCTTTTCCTGAATAGTCACACACCAAACACGTCCTGACATGTTTGTACACATGGAAAACAAAGCGTAAGGAATGGATGAACAGCACAAACATCCGTCTGCAAGGAGCTGGAATATCGTTCTCCCAAGACATGATTCAGGGAAATGATTTTTGAGATAATTTGAGAGGCAGAGAAGTGAATCACAGAATGGCTTGGGTTGGAAGGGAACCTTGAAGATCATCTAGTTCCAACCCCCCTGCCGTGGGCACGGAAATCCCATCAGGATTTATCCACAGTTGTACCAGGGCAGGGAGCCTGACCCTCTGAGCCACCAGGACAAGCCACCCAAGCAGGTGAAACTCTGTCAAGGGCCCCATCAAACGCAGCACGGCTGGTCGTTCCCACAGCACTGTGCTGAGGACACCACAAAGCACACGGCAGACACCTGAATTACCCTTGGCAGGCTCCTGGCCCAACCCTGACCCCGTCCCACCGAACCAGCAATTCCCTGCTGGAAATCCCTCTCCATGAGGAGCCCCCCGGAACTGTCCGTGCTGCTGGGCCCCGGGGCAGGATGAGCACGCAGCTGCCCCTGACCCCTCGGCATCCACAGCGCCGAGCCCCCAGAGGCCTCCCCGGCCCCTCCCGCCCCTCACACCCCCGGCCCCGCTCCCCTCACACGGCCCCGGCTGACGGCGGCCTCCGCGCTCCCGCACCGCGCCGCTGCCGGGGCCGCAGCCGGGGGGTGCCAGGCGTACCCGGGCAGCGGCGGGGGGTGCCAGCGACCCCGGCTGTCCCCGGTGGTCCCCGGTGCCCTCCCCCGGCCCCCCGCCCCTCTCACCCAGGCCCGGCGGCCGCGTCCCGCATCGACCCGGAAGCAGCTCCAAACATCACGTGACACCGCGCGCGCTCACGTGGCGGGGGAAGCTCCCCCCGTTGCCGCGGAGACGGCGACGCCGATGACGTCATCGGTGTCACCGCGGAGGTTTTCCCGGGACGCGACGGGAGCGGCGATGGCAGCGCATCGGGGAGGGCATCCTGCCCCTCTGCCCGGCCCTGGGAGGCCCAACGGGACCGCTGTGCCGGCCTCGGGGCTCCTCGGCACAGGAGGGACCGGCGGCTCCTGGAGCGGCGCCAGCGGAGGGTGACAAAGATGAAGGGACCGGAGCCTCTCCGTGACGAGGGGCACAGAAAGGACCTCGGTCCTGTCTGTCAGTGCCTGCAGAGAGGGCTCCGAGCAGGGGCCAGGCTCTGCTCCGAGCAGGGCCCAGCGATGGCACATGGGGAATGGGCAGGGACCGATGCCCAGGGATTTGCACTTGGACGGGAGGAAGAACTTCATTATTCAGTGACCAAGCCCTGAACAGGTTGCCAGGGGGGGCGTGGAGTCTCCCTCACTGGAGATATTCTAGAACTCCTGTGCCCGGGGATGACCCTGCTGGAGCAGGGAGGACCTGGTGACCCGCTGGGGTCTCTTTGCCCAATCTGTGATTCTGTGATGCCACACAGAGAGGATGCCAAGATCCCTGCAGTGCCAGGGTTCAGCTCTGGGCACAGAAGTTGCCCCAGGGTGGCACCCCGTTGTCCCCAGGGTCCCTCAGGGAGCTGGCTACATAAAATTACCTAAAACCTGCAAACCCGTAACTGCTGCCTGTTCATTGTGTAAAGTGTCAGCAGCTCTGGCTGTATTGGCTCCTACACCCCTTTGCTGGCAGTGCCCACCTGCTCTTTACCACTTCACCCATTTCTCTCAGTGCTGGCTCCACCTTTTCTGCCGTGGCTGGTCACAGCCCCAGAGGGAAGGACAGAATTTTAGAATCCCAGCCTGGTTTGGGATAGAAGGAACCTTAAAGCTCATGCCATTCCACCCCTCTGGATGGGCAGGGACTCCTTTCAGTAGCCCAGGTTGCTCCAAGCCTGACCTGGATGACAAATCATGCTGGGAGAAAGGACAAATCCACCCAGCCTGGTTGCCCACCTCCATCCTTGCCAGGTTTACATGGCAGGAATCAGAAACTGCCTGGCCCTGCCTCTGCTGCCTGGCAGGGGAGCTGGAGGAGAGCTGCATCAGTCATGGCTGAGTGGCTGCAGTGCATCTCCCCAGCCTGTAACACCATCGGGACAGCTTTATCCTGTTACCCGCACCCCCGGGGCTGTGCACGCTCCTCCGGGGCTGCAGGACACAATGGCAGCATTGTGGGTGCCACCCAGGCACAGCACAAGAGCAGGGGTTCAGCTCAGGGGCTGTGTTAACTCCTGCTCTGCCGGGAACTCCCCGCCTCACTTCGCACTGGCGTTGGAGATTTGCACCCACACAACCCGTGCGAGGCCAAGGAGGCAATTCTGGGATCCCCAGAGCTGAACCAGTTGCACTGAGCATTTCTCAGCAGAAAATCTCCCTCCCAAGAAGCAAAGTGAGACCACTGCCAGAGCTGGAGCCATCAGCACATCACATTAGCCCCAGCTGCAAACTTAAAAGCTGTAATAGGCTTAGTCATAGAATCTAATGAGCTAATCAGAGGTGCCCAAACCTATTAGCACAACCAAAACACAGCTACACTGTCTGCCACTCCCTGCCTCCCCTCAGACTGGGTGCACAGCAGCTTTCTGAACAAAGCACGGGGCAGCATCTTCAGGACTGTGCCAGAAAAAGCCTTGCCTGATGAGGGTTATGACAGACTCCCATCGCTGCTGCACATCTGTGGCAAATTTACTGATGTGAAAGGGCTCAGGCCTTTTCAGGTGTCACAGTCCCCCTCACATGGACCATCTCCATCACCAGGTCTGCTCTGTGTCACCCTGCCACCCCCACTCTCCTCCCAGCACAGCAGCAGCCCAAGCTGAAATACATTTCATGGGCCTGTTTGCCCTTTAACAGAGAGAAAACACTTGGGCGTTCTTCCTTTTTACCCTGTTGACACAACATGGGGATTATTTGGTTCCTGGGCAGGCCAGCACATCTGAACATTGCCTTGCTCACACTCCCTAAAAACCCTCTCTCTCCGTGCTCTGAACGGCTCATTGGGTTCTTTCAATACCTTCCAGAGAGAGCTTTGTCTCCACTTGGTTTTCCTTCCCCCTCTGCTTCTCGGATCTGTTTCAGCGAGATAAAGAATTCCATTGCATTCAGAGGCCACACTCTTTTCCTAACAATCCTCATGGTCTTTTTGCACAGCTCACCTGTGCTATTTAGTTGCTAGAAGGCAGACAGAGCACACTTTAGCTGGTAACTGGCACCACAGTTTGATTTGAAACACATTTCAGGGGTTGCTTTCTATAATTACAGATGGGCTGGATAGAGCAGATGTCTGTGTTAACCTCCACTGGGTCAGTGCTGCAAGTGTGAGAAAGTGGCTGCTGTACCCCTGGCTGACTTTAGAGCCCATTTCCACAGAGACTGGACAGGGCAGGGAATTGTTAACGAAAAACAATCTTCCTCCTCCAGGGACCAGTTTGAATTCAGCCCAAGCTAACCCAGATTCGGAGCCCTTATCACGTTGGCTGTCTCATTGTTCGAGTTTGATGGGGCTCCATCTCCTCCTCCCTGGCACACAAGGATCCTCTTGCTGAAGGTTTTACCAGCCCTGGCCCCTCCCTGGCAGGCTTCCCTCTTTCCCACAGCTGCTTCCCCAGGGTTAAACAGGCCATGGGAACTGGGAGAACTGGGATCAGCACCTCCTTCCCTCTGCCTGGTTGTGCAGGGGATACCAACAGTGATACCTCACCTCGGGTGAGGTGACAGAGCCACCAAATCCAAGTTATTTTCCTACTTTTAGAGCTGGACCTCATTAAACTCAGCAAGCAAAACACCCTCAATATCTGGCAATAATCCTGTCCCAAACCTTCCCTCCTTACTCGTGTTTCCAATGCACCACAAATTAGTGTCACCCACTGTCACTGGGGCACAGGGCACCAGGCTCTGGGTTGCACACACTGAGGCCACAAGGGAATCACTGTTACATCCATAATAAAAGCCACAAACTACCCTAATTTCACCACCATTTGGTGTGAAGGGCAAAAAACCTCCTGCCATGTATTCCTGAAAAATTACCTGAGAGGGAGAATCAAAGCCAGTCTGTGAAAAATCAGTTAATTACTCACTGTGATAATGAAAAACAAAAATAAAGCAGGCTTTATTCCAGTCAGAGTGAGGCATCTAAACCCAATTAATTCCCAGCTCACACTAATAATGTGCAAAAGGTCTTGCTGCACACAGAGCAGGAGTGTCACTGTCACACTTGGGGACACGGGGAGACCGAGGTCACCGAAATTCCCTGGGTCACACACACAGATAATGGCAGCAGCAGAGGAAGGAGCATCTTTCAGACTCTGCTGCTTATCAGAATACTTCTCCCTGTATTATTCTCCCTATATTAAAAACAGCAGAGGTTTTAGGGGGAGGGCGGGGGAGAGGATTTAAATCATGCAATTTTCTATTTCTTTTCTGTAGCTTTTTGATCCTTTCACTTTTGGGTCTGGCAAATGCAACTTTCTTCATCCTTGGAGATTATTCTTCAATTCCTCAAAGAGGCTTCAATTTTCTCAAAAACCTCTCTTCCTTTCACTTAATTTAAACATTTATGGCCAATTCCATGATTTAATAATGAGAAATAAAATTGGAGATTTACTAAGTGTGCAGAGAAGACCTTTCATTCCATCTGGGGATTAAGAAGGGCATTAAAGGTGGGAGCCCTGCTAGCCTGACCTGAGCTCCAGGAGACCCCAATCCTGACAGATGCTGAGCATTCCCTGCTCCCACCCAAGCCAAGGAATGCTGAGCACACTGCAGATTTGGCCCCTAAAGACCCAAGCAAGCTCATAAATCCACAGCAGAGCTGTTCCACAGGTATTTTACTAATAACTTTAGAGCCTGTCTTCATTTAGCACCAGTGCCAGCTGATCAAGCCCAAGCTGCTCCTCACCACACCATTAATTTAAGGTAACTGTTCACCAGGATCTTCGGTTCCGCATAAACGCTTCCCAAATCACTTCTTCAGTCTCTGTCAATTATCCCAGACTAATGCACCTTGAAGTTACCTTTTAGAGCAAACATTTCTCCATGGCCATAATTCTAAAGTGTTATCAGTGGCCCAAAGATTGGGACAATGCCGCTTTCAGCTTCAGAAATTGAGGCTGCACGCTCAAACGGAGAAATCAGAAATAAATCAGCGCCCATGGAGTCTCAAAATCTATTGCATTTTCCTAATTTGGCAATTGCTAGGCATGCTCAGAGAACCAAATGAACCCTGAGCCTTTTATGCAGTTGATTTCATTTTCTGGATGGCTACTATTAGATAAAGGCAGCTTCCTCAGGTACCCTGCAATGGCACTGCTGCAAATGAAGGCTGGCAAATCAAATCTCCCCCACTCGGGGCCACATGTGCTCAGCTGGCTGCTGCCACCCTCTCCATCCCCACGGGGATCCCCCTGGGTGATCCAGGATGCAGCTGCCCTGCTGTGCTTGGGAGACCCCCAAACCCACGTGTGACCTGCTGTGCCAGCCCTGTCCTCTCCTGCGATCCCTCCGTGCCATCCTCACCTTTGGAAGGGCCACAGCATGGGCAGGAGCTCGCTGACCCAGCCTGGGCATGGATCACACTGAGAGCCCTTCTCCAGCCAGCTCTGGGTCTGTCCCTGGCATGGCACCCACCTGTTCCAGACACATCTCAGCCCACAGCTTCCATCCTGTTCACTCAGACAAAAAGGGCACGGGCAGACAGAACGAGCCCAGACGTGCAAAAGGCTGAGCCTCCCTCTGCCAAATGCCCTGGATTTGTAGCTCTGATGAGACAGAGAGGTGCCACTGCTGTCTGATTTTGGAATGGGGCTTTGGCTGGGAGAACAGGACAGAATGGAGCTAGAAGCTGTCTCTTCCCATCTTCTGTGTGTAACAACTCCATTTCAGGCCTGGATCCCGCTCGGAGAACGATGCTGGCTGCATCTGTGGGCTGCCAGAACTCACAGTAATTAACCAATAATGTTGGCAAACACTTGGCAAATCTCCACCCGCTCTCAGAGCCCTCTGCAAACAGGAACAGATTAAACCTTGCCAGACCCCCTCCAGTCCTGCACGTTAATCCAAAGGTTTTCCTCCACTTCTACTACCTGACAGGGTATTCAGCAAACAGGGTGAGGTGGGGAAGTACTCAGGTCACCCCCATATTACAGAGTGTGGAAAAAGTGACATTTCCAAAGCCCCAACAAACACTGCTGGTGTATCAAGAATGGGTGTTTGTGGCCTCCAACCTTGCCCCATCCTTCCTCTGCCTGGCAGGGCTTCATCCTTATCTCACTGGCAAGAACGCCCGAGCAGGAAAGGGATGCAGGCTCAGCCCAGAGTTTGTCAGGGATCAGCAAAGTGGTGAAGAGATAGTTCTGCTTCTGTCCTTGCTGCTGGGACACAGCAGAAAATAACCCAGAAATAACCCTGAGCAGAGCACAGAGCACAGGGCACTGTGACAGCAGCATCTCTTGTTCCTGCTGTGGCTTGGTGGCATTTTTGCCACCCAGTGTTGCCATCCTTGCTGCTGTTTTCTAACACCTTCTTGTGGACATGATCTTGTCCAAAACAAACCTAAAAGCAGTGGGTTTCACTCCAACATAGTGATGCCCCCTTGAAATACAGTGTTCAAAGGCAGGAATTAGAACCAAATAGATTGATTAGAGTAAAAAATTACATCTGCTGAAGCAGCAGCCTTCCTCCACAAAGACACTCCCTGACAAAACTCCAGTTTCCCACTCAAGGCCTAGCTCCAAACAGAAATATCATCCATTTGACCCAGTCACAGTGTGCCAGAGCCATCAGAAAAGGCCAGCAGACAGACCTTCCTCACAGGGCAGAACAATCTGGCTCCCAGGACCTCAGAGCACAGACATTTGGTGGCTTTCTGCTCATGTCTGGCTCCCTACCATGCATGACCTTCATTTCAGCCGAGGGCTCGGGGTGCTGTGGCTGAGCAGAGGTTCAATAAAACCAGGGGCTGTGTATTCCCCTCCCTGGTGCAGTTCAGCTCAGCCAGCAGCAATCAGAGCATCCTCCCTGGCTGTGCTCACGAGCACACAGGAGCATCTGCTGTAGACTCTGGAAGAACAATCAGTTTTAGGCTCACAGCTCAGACATCTCAGCACTCGTCTGGGGATAAAAAGGCCTTTCTTCTTTTCCTGCCCTGGTTCTTTCCCCTCGTTTGTGTTCATTTCTGGCTTTGGAAGGAAATTGCTTTAAATCTCAGCTCAGCAAGAGCTGGGAAGCCAGAGGGCTCCGTTCAGGAACATTCCCAGGGAGTTCAGGCAAAAGCCAGGCTAAGAGCTTTTTTTCTGAGACTGAGCAACATGAGGAGAAGTATTTGGGGATGAACAGCAAAGGGACAGGTGCTTGGAAGGCAGAGTGTCCCTGCTCATGGAAAGGGCTTGGAACAAGGTCCTTTAAGGTCCTTTTCAACTGAAACCAGGCTGGGATTTGATGACAGAGGGAAAGATGGAAGAGGTTTGAAAAAAACATGGATCTAAACTGCCTTTTCCTCACCAGTGTCAGTGAAAATCCCACTCAGTCTGTGAAGAATGTCCTTTCTACTGCCTTTACCCCCAACAGACATTTTCTGTCCCTTGTACCCTAAATACCAAACACTGAAAACAACAGAAAGGATTCGTCTCCACGCATCGATCAAAGCCCAAAAAACGCTGCTCCAACCCAGCCTGAGTCAAGGCACAAGAAATGTTAGGCCTTTCCCTTGTAACAGAGCCTTATTTATCACGGGGGAAAGGGTACTTTGGAGAGGCAAATGGCCAACTAGTCCCTTTGATACATGGAGATGCTTCAAGATAGGTATGATATAGAAAACCTCGGCGGAGATATGTCCCAGCTAATCTGACAGTTATCTCTTTTACAGCCAACTACTGTCATTTCAGTCTTTGAGAACTGCCAGCTACGCTGATAACTGCAGACCTCAACACAGCAGAGGAGAAAGCCTTTGTTAATTAAGCTGCCTTCATTTTCATACTGCTCTGGCCCTGGCAGGGCTCTCAGGGAGCCGCTGCTGTGTGGCCCTTTGTGCTGGGGATGGTGCCACATGTCCCCCCCAGCCAGGACAGCTGCAGATCCTCACCCTCCAGCTGGAAAGCTCCCCGAGATGAAATATGCAGCCCTGCCACCAACCAGACTCATAACTCACCTGAACACAGCAGATTCCCCCCTTGGAGGGGAAAAATCCCTCCCTGAAGGATGCACAAACCTGCCCATTGTCCCACAAGGCTGATGCAGGGCTGATTTTCCCAGTGTGGTGTCAGATTCCAGGGGAGCCTGTTTATACTGAATTCATGAGAGCCACTTTGTGCCCAGAAGAGTTCAGCTCTGTGTTTTCAATCAGTTAGTGGCCATCAGACTCTGATGGGGTTTCTGGAACTGTGGGTGCTTTATGCTCTGTTCTGCAGGCGTTTGGGCTGGCTGAGCTTTTCCCTGAGCTGTGTTCAGCCCCTCACTCCAGGACAACGTGCTGTTCCCTCTCTCTTCAGATCCTCAGCAGACTTGCAAGTGTCACACGTGAGCCCAGACCATTCCAGAGGGCAGCCTGCAGTTCCTTCTGCCTGATTCTGCCCATGTTGGGTCTATTTCCCTTGCCCTGGAGCGATGCCTCACTCTCCTCCTGATAGCCAGTGCCGCTTTTCCCCCTCTAGCCAAAGTCACTGCAAGAAATTCCATCACCTTCCCTGGATGCACAAGCGAAGCAGAAGACAGAAACACCCATCCTGCAGGTAATTAACTGCAGAGCTAAATGAAACTGCAGGGATGGAGGGACTTTGATCACTCATACCAGGCTTTTCATAGCCAAGCTGTGACAGCTTCACCCTGAACGAGTCCACCTTTGCTTATTTGCTCTTTCATGATGAAACCAGCTTAGAAACCTCCTTAGGAACCACCCAGCCTCCAGTGAGCAGCTCTCACCCACAGGTCCCTTCTTTTTACCTTCTTTTTTACCATTCAGAGCCATCACCCAAGAACCATCCCAAGCATTTGCCCACTTCCCAGTGTGTATCCCAGTTACCCTGCAGCTCCCAGTTCCCTGCCAGTTTACAGGGATTCACACCCCTTCCAGACCCTCTATGAACTCCAAATCTCTGAAAAAAACCTCTTCCCTGTGCATCTCTCTCCACCTTTTGGGTCACTTACCTGGTGAGGTGCTTGGGGCTCAAGGAGAAGGGCAGAAGCAGGGAAGATTTCTGTGGATCTGGAATAGTTAAAAAGATTCCTGTCTCAGGACCACTGAGGGCTGAGTGCCTGTTCTATAATGTATAGCTCAGCATTTCTCTTCCCAAGGTTTTGTGCTCACAGAACAACCCTTTTCTATTTCACAAACAGGCTCGGCTCAGGAAATGCCCCCAGGTTAGTCCAGGCCTCGTTAATACCTTCACCCACACAACCTCCGGGGAGAAAACAGCTTTTTATCGTTAGGTGAAAATGGAACTGCCTGGAAAAAAACAACACAAACACGGGGTTTAGCCCACGAGGAGAGATTCCAGGCCTTTTAGTTAGGAAGCTGCCAGGCTGCTGCTGACTGAGCCAGGGCTGGAGAATTGGCTGTCAGGGCAGGGAGGGACGTGAGCCCGAAACAGAGGGCAGCAGGAGGCTCAAACACACTGGTTAGAGGGGATAAAGCAAAGTATTACATTTTAATTGATCTAATCTTTGGCTCCCAGCGGCATTGGCAGAGATATCTTACTAGAATTACTCGGGGTTTATCAGGAGACAGCAACACTGGGAAAGTGCCTTTTGCAAGGCAAACTACTCCAGATCTTGAACTGCATTAGCATCGGGGCTGGCTGAGCAAAAGAGCCCCCACAATGGTTCCAAAGATGAGAGGAAAGGAAAAAAAAAAACCTGGGGACAGAAGGAGTATGTGAGATGTAAACCCATCTGGGCACGCAAACGTGTGTGAGCACAAACCCAGCACATGCAAAATGCTGCCTGCTCCCTCCAGGGTGGGACTGCAAGGATTTACCAGGGAGCAGAAAATACAGGACAGAGGCACATTAGAGAAAGCATCTCAATGACAGCAGCTTTTATCCTCCTTGTCTGAGGTCCATTTCTGCTCTGAGTGCAAAGCCTCTGAACATTAAAAGGAAAAAAAAAAATAACAACATTAAAAAGAGAGAACAGGGCAAGAGGGACATGAAACAAATCTCCCTAAAATACAGACCCAGATATAAAATACCATGGGTGGAGCAAGCTAACAGGAGAGATAAAAAAGCAAAGACACTCAGAAACCAGGTGGTTTCTCATCATTTTTTTTCCCTGACATCCTCTGTCTGAGCAGATGACTGCAAGATCTTTGGAGATGCAGAATAATGTCTGGCTCTGTCAAGATTTCTCTTTATTCAATGCGGGGAAGTGGTGAAAAAAACATCAGGTCTGATAAATGATTCATGGAGCCTTTTCTTCTGCTAATCTGTAAATAAATTTTAAAAAGCAGCTTCCTTTTGATGAATATATTCTGCAGCTTGTGGAAACATGTTGGCCTTTAAGCACAACACAGGCACTCTCAGATGTCTCTAGTGCTGCTGTCAGGACCCTGAAAGCCCAGCCTGGCTCCGTGCAGGCTTGGATGGAGCTGTACTGACTCACCTCAGCTGAGGATCTGCCTCTCCAACCCCAGGGCACTGGGGAAGCCTCACCTTAGCTCACTGCTCAGTTTCAGTCAGGCAGAGGGGATCATCACCCTGTGGATTTACAGATGGGAAAGCCAGGAAGGACCTCTGTAAACATCTTGTAGGACATCCTGTAAAACAAGCTCTAAATCCTCTCTTTGTGTGTTTTAGTCACTGGGAGCCAGAGCTCCCCTCCACACCCTGCTGGGAACAACAGAATGACCCTGCTGTGCACATCACCTCGGATCACACCCCACTCCCTGCACATCCTCCTCAGAAACATCTGCTGGAACCATCCTGGATTCACCCCCGGGCAGCTGAGCTCCACCCAGCAGCTCTGGGAAGGATGGAACTGCATCCCTGCTCACCCTGCTGGCACTTCCGAGGTCTCTCTTTCCTCATCACGGGATGTTTGGGTTGGTTTTTTTTTTTATTGACCTTTGCTTTTTAACTCCTGTTTTCCATTCAGCTACACCAACAGCAACACCACGGGTGTGTTCACACTCGGGCAGCAGAGACCTGCAACAGCCAAAGCACCTCTTGCCTGTCAAGTTGCTGGGTTTCTCCCTGAGCAGCCGAGCCTCAACTGTCTCACAACTTTCCTGACTCTGAATAGAGAAGAGGAAAAAAAAAAGGCATGATTATACAAGGACATCTTTTATTTCAGTACATTCAAGACAAAAAGAAAAGAAAACAATTCAAGAACAGGATGTACCTTCACTCAAGGCTTTATCTCCCCTGCCCCTCTCCATTGTCATCTCTTTCCTTTTACAACCAGAAATTGCATAGAATTTGTTTTTTCAATCAGAAAATTAAATTTGCCAGTGTAAACCCCACATCTGTACCAAGCAGAGGGTGAGCTGCTGCTGCTTCTAGGGAAGTCAATATTCTCCTTATATGAGATCCTGGGATCATGGTTTTCTCAAATGCTGTGTGGCTGGAATTCACCCTGGAAGTTGAGGGTGCTCCCTGGGGTCATGGATTTGGGGAGCTTGTGAGCCTGAGGCAGAGCTCAGAGTCACTTCAGGGGTGTGCAGAGCACAGCCAGGGACACTCTGGGGGTCCCAACACCTCCTCCCTTGGCTGGGGGGGACGGGCAGCCTGCCCCAGTGCTCCCCACTCCCTCAAAAGGGTCTCCCCACCCCATCCCAAGAACAGAAAGGAAAAGAAAAAAATAAAAAGCAAAAGATAACCCCAGAACTAAACAAAATACACAGAACCCCTGAAATTCCAGGCGTTTCAAGGCCTCTTTGAGTTCACTGTGTTTGTTGGCTGTTTTTTGGCATTTTAATATATGTATATATATCTATGTATAGATATATTTCTATATATAAGTGATTTTAACAACTCCTCAGATGGACTTCCAGCAAATGCTGCTTCTCACAGGGAGTGTGTCCCATGCCATCCCATCCTCCCCTTCCTCCTTCAACCCACCTGCAAACCCTCTGAAAAGGAAGAAGAGTTCAGCACCTCATGCCTTGGAGACTGGGTCCTGACATACCCAAATTAAATAAAAAAACCAAAATAATGACTCCTCCCTTCCCATATCCACAGCTAATAAAAAGTCCCACCCCCTGCCCTCGGAGAACATCCCCCAGTAAGTGATGGAGAGGCAGTGCCACTGTCCTTTCTCCTGACCTTGGAGGGGGCAGAAGTTCCAAGAACCCCTCCAGCCCGTGGGTGGGCAATATCTGCTGCACCAGCCACCCACCACGTCCCCCCAACCCAGAGACAACCTCTGGTCACCCCCCAGCCTGAGGACCTCCCTCCTGCCACTCCTGCCAGGCTGCAGTGGACACCAAAACCGCAGCCAGCCCTCCGGCCAGGCCCCCACCGTCGTGTCCACCCCAAGGTCCACCTTGCTCTGGAGAAGCCGGGTAACTGCTATTGATTTAAAAACGAGTTGACATTGTACAAGTCCGTGTTCTGTAAAATGGAACAGGACCCTCTCGTCCCACCCCGAGCCCCCAGGCAGGCGTTACTCGGGCTCACTGCTGTTGGTGGCCTTCTCCCACTCCAGGCTCTCCTCGCTCCGCGCCGGTGACCCCGCGGCCGGCCGCGCCCGGAGCCCCTGGAAGCGGCGGCACTCGGGGCACACGCGGATGTGGGTGCAGCCCCGGGCGACCAGGGCGGCCTCTTGGGCCAGTCTTTGTGCCAGGGGGTCTGGCTCGCCCCCGCTGCACAGCTTGCCGTTGCTGAGCGTGGTTGTGCTGCGGGCTCGGCGCTCCTCGGGCACAGCGGGGCGAGTCCGTACCACCCCCCCTCGCCTCCGACGAGGGTGGAAACTGTCCTTGCACAGGATGATGTTGCGCAGCTCCGTCACCATCTCTTGGCACACCGACACCTGCGGGGGACAACGGAGGCTGCTCTTTTATCTCTCACCTGAGCAAGCTCTGAGCCCCTCAGGGGCTGGGGGTGCTGCAGTGGGGAGGGCTTGGAGCCCTCAGGTGTCCCTGACCATGGATCTTTAAGGTGCCTTCCAACCCAGGCCATTCCATGACCCCGTGATATGATTCTGATGCCAAGTTTTATGGACTCAGTGCTGGCTTGGAGCCCTCAGGTGTCCCTGACCACGGATCTTTAAGGTGCCTTCCAACCCAGGCCATTCCATGATCCCGTGATATGATTCTGATGCCAAGTTTTTATGGACTCAGTGCTGCTGGGTTTAACATCAACACTCAGACATCTACGCTTGATTTAACCCAACTCTGGCTCTCATCAGAGACCCTACTGTGTGTTCTTCATCCCCACATCAACACAAGACCCAAACCTGCTGCAGGCAGAAATCCCATCTCCAGGAAAGGTAAATGGATGCTGTGCACAGCTTTGGTCCCCTGGAGCATCCCTACAGCCTCGCTCTGAGTTGGAGTGCACGAGAAGCTCATGGATTTTAGACCCTGCCCAAAGGACCGTGCCTGCTCTGGTGTTTGAGGTGTCAAAGCTAGGAATGCTCCCCCAGCTGGGTGCATGACTTGCTCTAGGACATCCCACAGACAGCAATAAACACACCCTGTCCCCTCAGGACACTCCCAGGTCCTACCTCTGACTGTTCAGAGTGTCGAAGGCTCCACAGAAATTCCAGCATTGCCATAAAAATTGCTACGATTAAGCCACAGATGAGCACCACGAAGATTCCACCAATGTTCTCCATTCCCAACCCTAAAATAAAGCAAGAGAGAGCAACACTCTGGAGAGGCAGAAATGTCATAAACCTCAAGTATTGCTGCACAGAAACCCCAGGTTTTGCTGTTTTGTTGACATTGTGGATGCCCAGCCAGGGACCAAACCCATCGAGCCAGCAGTGTCCTATTAATAGCTCCCTGCATGACTCAGATGGCCAAGTGAGTGACTTGCAATAACTGCAGGATCGAAGATGCCTTCTCAGAAATGATGATTTTGCAGATAAACAGCCAGAACCTCGGAGAGAAGCACAAAGCAATTTGTGGACAAACTGAGAACAGGAGGGAAAAAAGCGGGATCAATGGGGCACATTAATCCCTGCAAATTATTCACCGAGCTCTGGTGGCTTTGAACTTTGCAAAGAAAGAGGAGCGAGGCTGTTAAAGGAGCAGAGAGGCAAGAGACAGGGAAGGGCTTTAAAGGAAGCTGGCACCACGAAAAGCTCCTCTGATTGCATCACAAAGTGCTGCAGGAAAATGATTCCGGCTGCCTGGACTGCAGTGGGAAAGGAGAGGCTCCAAACAAGATGCTGTGTCACTCTACAGGGTGACAAAATGGGGTCCCTGGTTATGGGTTGGGTCCATGAGGAGGAAACAGCCCCTTCCATGGGGCGCCTCATCCCACCTCCCTCAGACTCCTCGCTTCCATGGGATCTCTACCCAGCCTGCACTCCAGAAAGTTCACCAGCTGAAGAAAAATCCATCCCTTCAAAACCTGAGTTTTCCATGCTCTGAGGCTGGCACCTCGCTTCCCACCACAGCCCTGCTCCCCAAAACTGTGCCTTCATCTGCCTGTGAGATGAGCCAACCTCGGTACTCACTGTCCTGGGATGTGGCTCCTCTGTCCTGTGCTTGGTTTGGGTCCCTGACTGGATTGATTATTAAAAAACGTGCCCTGCACTGGGTTGGCTGTACGAGGCCATTTCTCAACAAGACCATCTATAAAAATCTTTCCCTCCTTCCTTCCTGTAGCATTAAATCAAAGTGTAAGAATCGATGATTTATTGACTTAATCTCGGCGTGGCTTTTAGACATAAAACCTCACCAAAATCCTTGTAAATCGCTGACCTGTTTTGTTCTAAAACTTAGGAGGTCACATTTCTGCCTCCTCCTCCGTCATTCTCTTGGCACCACCCCCAGAGCAATGCAGGCAGTCTGTAAATCAGAGACTTTTGCTTCCTCAGCAATGGCAAGGCAGAAAACACAGCCTGGAATCACAATTTAGACCCAAAGGTAAAGGCCATCCACTCCTCCCAGCAGCTCACAAGTGTGAATTTAGGGTTGGTACCTCTCTCTATTAATATTAATACATCCTCCCAGCATTCTGTCTGGGTGCTGCCTCAGACACCCAAGCTCACTGAGAGGTATTTCCTTCCTCCACGCAGCTACAGCCTTCCTCATCTCCCAACCTGAGGAGGTGAGCCATGGCACAGGGAACAAACCAGCAGAAAAACTTACCCAGGGACACAGATTGTGCTGGGTAGTGCCAGAAACAGCCCAGCTTCCCCCTTCCAAAGCCATCTCAAAACAGCCTCCAGCCTAAATTCCACCTTGGAGTTGCTTTTTGCACAGTTCACAGAGGGAAAAAAATAAACAACCCCTTCCACCTTCAAAAGTAACTCCTTTAATAGCAGTAACCTGATGTCTTACACCTTTGGCCTGGAGATTAATAACTGGAGCTGCCTGTAGAGCAGCAGTGCCCAAAACTGAGCGTCACCTCCCAGCCCCACGAGGTCCCATCAGGAACTGCACAAACACACACACACCTACACCTGCTGCAAGGTCAAAAACCCCAAAAGAGCTTCCCAGATCTGGCCTGGCTCTTTTCTCTGCTCTTACAAAGGTCACAAGGCTGTGCTTTTAACTGGGGGGCCTGCTGGCCTCCCAGAAAACACTTGCTGAGGAAAAGGCAGCTGCCAAAACTAAAAAAATGCAGCAACTGTGTTAAGCTGGCAACTGCTCTCACGCTGGGACATCAGCCTAATGTGGTGGCTTTTATGGCAATTTGCATAGCATTACCCAAAAGAATTTGCTCCTCAGTTTACAAATGTACTAATAAAGTCCTTGTGTCCCTTCCCCTGGCTGTTTAAAAGACACTTTCACTTGGAGCCATTAACCAGCGGGCCTGTGGTGGAGATCCATCTCCCTTCAAGGAACCCAGGATTTTGGTCTGATCCCTTTAGCCATCCATTTTCCCAGACATTCATTAGAAGCTAATTTACCCTCCATATGCCTCCAATATTTGTCATTTGGTTGTTCCCGCTATCTCTGCCCCAGGCAAAAACACACAGCGTGAGGCACAGCAGAGCTGTTTGGCTTTCTCCTTGAATTGTGAGGGAAAGAATCTCAGGTCAGGCAAAGAGGAAAAAGTGATTCCCAGGCAGAAAACCAGGCAGACATGAAGCTGAGTGCTCATCCTTGCACCTCTGGCCAGGATTTTCCTGTGCCTGGTTGCCTGGGAGGGCAGGGCTCACCTTTGGCTCTGTGGTCCTCCTCTTTGGGGCACTTCCCTCCTTCCCACCACTTGCGCTTCAGGATTTCCAGGCGGTTGTTCTCCTGCAGCTGGAGGATGGCCAGGTCGAACTCGTCGCGGAACACGGAGCCTGAAAGGCCGAGAGGGACGTGGTAGGGTCCCGCCTTCCTCCCCAGCATCAGCATCATCATCCTCCCCACTCGCCCCATCCCAGCGTGCCCAGCTACCACAGCTCCTCTCTGGGTGGCTCGGAGGGGATGTCAGTCCATGCAAGCCATGGAAAGCTGCAGCCTCCCCGCTGGGAAGGTCACCTGGCTCATGTCACTGGCACAAGGTGACTTTGCCTGGCCACCAGGACCCACACAGGCCACTGGAGGAGGTCCATGACGAGGGGAGCTTTGGCTTTTGAATGAGCAGTTCAGTATCACTGCTCCTGCTGACCGTGGAGGTCCCTCTCTTGTCACCTTCCATTCAACCTTGTTCTAACGCTCCTTCCCTCAAACTGGTGACAGAATAGAAATCCTGAGTTGGAAGGACCCCAAAGATCATGGAAGCCCAAATGTCCATGGTGGAGAAGCTCAGTGCTGTGCTGGGCGTGGAGCTCAGCTGCAGTCCCAGGGTCTGCTCCCAGAGATCCTGAGGAAGGGCCGTGGGAAAGGCTGCGCTTCTCCAGGTAACTCTGCACTATTGTCCCAGCCAGCAGCTTTCTGCTCCTCTTATCTGCTACGGTTTCACTGTTTAACAAGACAATGTCAGAACAAATTTAGCCCTGAAGGTAGGGATTTGTGCTCACTTTGATCAGGTTGCTGTGACTTTACAAGCTTACCCATGTTCGCTAAACTAGAGTGGCTGTTTGTGTGACAGGGGACTTAGGTAATCCACCTCAACTTTGTGTTGCTAAATGCCGGGGCTTAAAGGTCAGGACAAGGCTTCCAGGCCCTCCAAAAGATCAGCGATTGTTTGGAATAACAACGACTAAACCCTTATTTAGTGGTGATCTTCTCTTGAAGAGCTCATGCATTTGAAAGACAAAACCCCTGCATTTGTTACATGATGATGAGCTGAGATTGCCCCTGAACCGCCCAACTCTCTGTCCTGCAGTTTTAAGAACCCCCAGATGTTAAGACACTCATGCTAAAAACTACCAGCGTTGCAACAGAGTTACTTTGACATCACTTCTGAGATTCAAACAAGGAGCATGAAACGATGCACAAACACCGGCTGGGGAAGGAAACAGTCAGCAAAGAGCAGATATGCAGAAAACAAGCAGCAATTTTGAGACATCTTTCACATGAATTATTGAAAGAGCCGCGGTCGCGTCTCACATGGCTCTGGACCAGAGCAGGGTCTCACACATCTGGCTCTGAGCGTGGGCAACAGGTAAGAAATAAAAAAGACCCTGGGCAGAGCTGTGAGATGCAACGTTGGCTCGTAGAGCCGGCGCAGCCTGTGGAACGCTCCGGTCCTCTGCCGACAGCTGAGAAGGACTAGAATTGTTCTTCACTGCCTACCGACGGGCATGCCAATCCCGTAGCCCTTGGTGTCCAGAAGGCCCCCGACCTGCGTGAGGTTGCAATTGCGCTGCCGATAATACTCGTTCATGGTGGACTCCAGCAGGAAGGCGTAGTTGGAGTTCAGCACGCGCGCGATCCCTTCCTCCGTGCTCTTCACGAAGACGCTGGGCTGCTTGGAGTACATGTAATTCCACATCCGCTGGTACGTCTGGTAGCGGGAGTTCTGGTGAGAGGAAAGAGGCAGCCACAGCTCAGGGAGGAGATTTGGGGTAAATTAGACCCACTAAATTAAACCCCCAAATCAGGTGCCGCTGCAAAAAGGCCACAGTGGAGAGAGGAGTCAAATCAGATTTCAGATTCAGAGAGGATTTTGATGCCTCATCTTCATTTATCTCAAAGAGGCCCGAACATGTTGGTAGTTTGTTGGCAAAGCTGAGCATGAAATGCCCCAATTCCAACAGGGTCTGGCAAAATTCTTTGTGTAAATTCAGCTTTAGAAAAAAATCATACTTTCAGTAACCATGTATCAAAAACATACAGAAAAAGCCAGAAAAAATAGCTCCAGCTCCTGCTGATTGAAACTTCTGGAGGCTTCCTGTAGAGCTCACACCCTACTGACCATCCCTCAAACATTGTCCCAGCAGTTCTTCAGTGTCAAAGCCAGACCCCAGCACCCTGAGGAGGGCACCGTGGGCTGGGGGCAGCACAAAAGTTCTCTGGAGCTTGGTGCTCGCAAATTTTCTTCAAAAAATAATCCAGATTTGGTTCACCCCCCTGTGAGGCAAGTCAAAGTGCTTGCTAAAAAGAACTGGGTTTTTTTTTGTCAGTGATTATAACAAACTAAAGCTCAGCCAGCCCCAAATCCTCAGAGTTTGCTGGTGGCTGAACCACCTTGGTCTGATGAAAAGAAAGCTGAGAATGATTAATCTCTCTTGCCTGTGCTGAGCAGAGAGTGAGACCTGCTCACACAAAGCCTGAATACAAACACACTCTGCTCTACACCAGGATTTTCACACTGTCAAGGGCTCATTTTCTGTGGCTGCCAAGCGATGCTGGACAGCCTCAGGGAATCTGCTGCTGACCCACTTCCCATCCTCGTCTGTCCAGCTCTGTCCTCTGGGTGCAGCCACTTGGGCAGGAGACAGATGAACAGGGGGGAGGTTGGTCCCAATTCGCTGCATTTTTAAACCTTAAACTGTGTGTGGGTGTCAGGGGAAGCACTGGCAGGACCAGGTGCTTCAGGAGGGGACAAACAGTCCTTCATGCACCCAGGAAGGGATGGTGGCAGCCTGTGTTATCCATCTCTGCTTTAACCTCCTCATCCTCACACCCAAATAGATCCCAGCACAGCTTAAAGCACCACAAAAGGGACAAAACTCTCTTTTCCTAATTTCCTCTCTGATCTGCAGCACCCGTCAGGCAGTGCAGAGACACAGTCAGGGGTTTAAACTTGAAAGCTTTCCTCAAGGGAGCCCCTCATGTACAACCACCTCACTCACTTAGGCTCTGCTCAGCTCATTTTAGATGTAAAGTTTGGCTTAAAAGTAGCTCTTTTCCATACCTCTGAAGAGCATAGAGTTGGTCTGAAAAGCTCAGGCTCACTCCAGAGATTTCCCAGTCTTCCAAATTCAGTTCAGATTCAGAGTGGGGGGAAAGAGTGAGAACAAGCTTTCTCTCCTTTTGGAATTTCAACAAGTAATAAATAAATAATCCTCAAGCAGTTCTTTGTGCACTCAGAGTGCTGCAGAAAAGATTCATTTATTTCCCTTCTGAGCAGAGCAGGGAAGATAAAAATTAAATTGGGCTAAATGGCCCACATAACTTTGCATACACTTGACTTACTTATTTTCAGTGCCACTGACCTCACACAAGTGCCAGCACTTTGACTTCTGCGAGCCTGCCTGGGCTGTGCAAATGTTGCTTTGCTTATCCCACCTGAAAGACTCTCAAATAAAAGCTAAAACCACTTGGAGACCCATGAAAATTTGACTTCCTTGTCAAATTCCTTTCTCTGTCCCCCACCATGCCTCTCTCGCCTTCATCCCATCATCCCCACTGTGGATCCTGTGCAAGGATCGCTCCAAAAACTGGAGTGACGTGGGCACAGCAGGCTGAGGGGACACCCAAATCTGCCTGAGGGGTGCCCTGTGCTCCTCCTGCCCCCCAGGCAGCCAAAGAACGGGGTTTACTTGGAAGAAGGTCATGCTGGAGCCGCCGTGGATGGTGCCGTACTCGATGGTGGTCTGGTCAGCCAGGTCATCCACGGACTCGATGGGGACGTCCATCCGCTGGACGGTCAGGAACGCTGCCAGGTTGGCCGTGTAGGAGGAGATGATGATCAAGGTGAATGCCCACCTAAGGAGAGGGAAGAGAAGATGAGGTTTCCCTCAGAAAATCTGCTCTCCATCCCCACCCTTTGCCTCTGAGAATCCCAGAATCACTGAAGTTGGCAAATCCCTCCGAAACCATCAATCCCCACCTTGTCACCCAGAGAAATGAATGCCACATCCAGTCATCCTTCAACACCTCCACTACCTCCCTGGGCAGCCCCTTCCAACATCCCACAACCCTTCCCATGAGGAAATTCCACATCCACCTCTGCCCAGAGGAACCTTCCTGCAGGGAAGGGCTGCCCTCCTTACCAGACTCCGCTGACGCAGCGCGTGGACAGCGCCTGGGGGGCGATGGTGGAGCCCTGCTGCATGAACCCCCCCACTGGGAACCACAGGGAGTTCCCCAGGGAGTACTGGTTCACCAGGAGGTTGCATCGACCTTGGGAGCAGGGGTGGGGGCTGTACCACTCGTACGGCGTCAGCCTGGAAGGACGAGAAATGGGGAGCTCAGGGAATGCGCTGGGAAATGGGACACTTAAAAACAAAAAAAAAAGAAGAAGAAGAGAAAAAAGCTGTGAAGCTCCAGCTCTCCTGGAGGCAGAGATTTCTGAGGAGGAAGCTCTTTGCTGTCAGTTGATGCCCAGGGCTCAGAGCTGTGTGAAACGTTTGCTCTAAGACTCAGGAGCCAGAGGCTTTCTTGTAAAGATTTGCAAAAACTTTGAGAGGCTCTGCTCTGGGCAGCTCTGCGTGCATCCTGCAGCCCTGTGTGCAGATTCACAGCACAGCAGTGACTCCAGGTGTGCACGGACTTGATGGGAAATGGAAATCAAACGGCTTTGGCTGTGTTCCCTGATGGAATACAAGCGCTGATGGGAAGTTCAAAAGCGAAGTGTGTGAGCCCTGGCTGCATTAAACCATCAAAAAACCCGTGTTGGTGCAAAGGGTTCCTCTGAGAAGGTCTGAGGGAGAGTTGGAAGTTGAGTGCTGGTGTTTCAAAGCATCCCAATCTTCAGAGACAGGCCAGAGGTGGGGATGGGGAACATCTGTCAGCCTGGCACTGTTGGGACTGCACCTCTCTCTCACTCTTTTGCTGTTTCCAGTCCCCAGGTCCCTAGCTGCTAACAAAGTCTGCAGCTTCCTGAGCTGCCCTCCATCATATTGCTCTGGCTAAGGAAGCTGGGGCCTGGGAGGCTCATTTTGGGGCTGTTGCCATAACAGCTGCAGGGCCCTGCCAGCTCACATCGTGTTTAGCCAAAATGAGGGGGTCATTTTCATCCCTGCATCTCCTGCCTCTCTGTGGTGCCACGGAGGAGCAGGAGGAGGTTATTTCCTGCAGACTTTCAATGGTGGCTCAAGCACTGGCAGCAAACCCCAGTGCTCTGGGAGAGTCTGCAATTCCCAGGGTCAAACTCTCCTCCCTGCTGAGCAAGGCAGGGAGCAGCAGCCAAAGCTCCCTCTCCAGTGGGTAAAGGCACCTTTTTGGAGGATAATATTTAAAACATGAGGAAGGGGCTAAAGAGGCACCAGCTCTGCATTATGCAGTGGTTTTTCCAGAACTGCGTTTCTGAGGCTGTAACAGCACTCGAAGAAGGCATTAAAGCCCTGTCAGGATGACAACTTCAGCCGTGCTGAGGGAGCAGGTGACAGGGCAGCTCCGATTTGTGCAATGAGAATTGGCCATTAAGGGTGTCCCCAAAGAGCCATCGAGCCCTGAGCCAGGACACGGCCCCACTCTGCCTGTAACAGCCCATCCACAGGGATGTGGGGAGGTCAGGGAGAGCAGCAGAGGAGCCCAGAGCCCGGGCCTCGATGGAGCCACGCTGCAGGTGAGCACTCAGCGTGGTATTTTAAGATTGATTTAAATTAGTCATAGGGGAATGGAGCTGAGAGCTGCTGAGAGAGGCTCTCCATGTCAGCTGCTCCAAGACAGCCATGAACTTTCCTTTCCTCCACAAACTGAGTTGCTCAGGGCTGGTGGAGCCAGATATCACTTGTGGAATTTGTGTTGACACCTCAGAATGGATTTGCAGGCTCCCAACAGCCTCCATCCTCCCTGCTCAGGACAAGGGGTACAAAAACATCTGCAGGGAGCATTTAAACACCACCAAAACCTTTCCAAAACCTTCTCCCTCCGTTGCCACACAGCTCTGGGCACCACTGTGGCCAACCACATCCTGAACCAGACCATGATGGCCACCCCAGTGTGGGGACACGGTGACAAACCTCAGTCCCCAGCTGGCAGAGCGCTGTGACACTTCTCAGCAGCCCATCCCAGTGACCTGGGGGGGCAGAGATGTCCCTGTGTCCCCCTGGGCATCCCCTCTCCGCGGGGCTGNAGCAAAAGGTAAAAAAAAAAGGGATGTTTTCAGAACTTTTCTCTCTCTGGCCTTCAAATGTTTCTTCTTTTACAAAAACCCCAATAAAATGATTACTTTTATCTCAGGGAACAGGATATTTTTAGCTCCAGAATGTGTCAGAATTTCCTGGTTTTTTCCTCAGCAAACCACCTTTCCTTGAAAAAAAATAAGGCCTGACTGCTAGAAAAAGCAGGTTGATCTCCCAGAGCATTTTAAATTTTCACAAGGATGCTGCCACCACTGCAAAATTGTCAAACGTCACAAAACTTGTGCAAAGGGGGAGATGAATTTTTTGGAGAAGTTTCTCAAAAGCTGAACACCTCCCATTTTTGAGTGGCTTTCTCCTTTCACCACCAGCTCTGTGGGTGCAGCTGCCCTGGAAGGAAAGAGCAGCTCAAGCACACCCAATTCACCACAGGGACAAGGGACATAATCCCACAGCTCACAAGAGCTTTTCTTTTTCTGTCCCAAAACACAAAATCCATCCCTAAAGCAGCTCCACAGCTTCCCCAAGCACCTGTAACTGCAAAGCTTCCCACAAGTCTCAGCTCTGCAAAGGCTTTTTTATTCCTTCCCCAGACTTAGACCAGCACTTTAAGCTCCATTTCCTTCCAAACCTCGCTGTTTTACTACTGAATGTTATGCAAAACCTGAATTTCACAAGGTCTCAGCAGTTCTCCTGGAGACTTGAGCTGTTGCTAGAAAAGGCAACAGTTGTTGCACAAAAATCTCCCTCTGCTAAAAATATCCAGGAGACTGTGAAATCCTCAGCTCCAGTCACCATCTGGGAACCTGTAACATGTCAGAAACCTTCCCCAGCAAAGCCTGCACGAAGGAGAAACCCAGCACACCACAACAACCTGTCCCTGCATCCATCAGGACAAGAGGAATTCGGGATCTGTCCCTGCCTGTGGCAGGGGGGGCTGGAACTAAAGGGTCTTTGAGGTCCCTTCCAAGCCAAACCATTCTGGGATGAGCATTTTTAGAGATTCTGGCTTATCAAGGCTTTCAGCAAATAGATGAGTTGAGGGCCAGTGGTTCAGCAGCCATTATCAGATTAATTTGAAGTCGATTCCCAAGGAAAAGTTCGGGTTCTCCTGGGTTTAATTCCAGAGTCTTTCTTTAAGGCAATGTCTCTCTTCTGTTCCAGGTTATCTCCTATAAACAGGTGAGGTCCAAACGGTGGAAAACTCCTCATTCTTTTTGTCTTTTCCCAATTTTCTGCTCAGCTGCTGCTGTGTTCTGGCTTTCCAAGCCAAGGGCTCTCAGAGCCACAGAAACTGCAGGAAACTGCCCCTCCAGCACCCCGAGGGCATCCCATTCCCAGGATCACCCTTTGCTCCCCGTGCTGGAGCTCCTCTCACCAACCCAGGGATGCCAGACCCCCCTGCCAGCCCTGCAGGTGCCACGGAGTGTTCCCTCTGCCCTCCCCACCCATCCCACCCGCAGCATCACGGACTCCTCCCTGCCAAAGGGTGGCACTGCCAAAGCTCTCTCCTTCATGGCCCTCCTGGATGCCCCCCAAGCCCTGCTTCCCTTCTTCCTCTGGAGCTAAACTGGCTCCATCACTCTATTCCTGCAGGTGTTTGCACGCTCAGGGGTGAAATGAGGCTGTGGGAACCTGGGAGGGGTGAAGGGCACAGGCTGCTGAGCAAACTGGAGCTGCTGCAGCACAGCACTGCAGGCAGGGCAGGGAACGTCCCTCCCTGGCATCCCAGAGCTGCCAGGCAATGCCCAGGCCCTAGCAGAGCCCGGGAGGAGGCTCCCCTGTGAGCTGCTCCTGTGACAAAGTTCCTTTCTGCAATTAAGGCCTTGATGTCTTCTTTATATTTCTGGGGCAGTTTGTCAATAAATTACTCTCATTAAGGAAATTGCGTTGGAAGCTTTAAGTCTCCAGCTTGGCAGTGAATCTCTCCTGTGACTTTACAGTTGTAGTAGTTCTGGTTCTTTTCAGCTACAGTCATTTCCAGGCTGCTGGGACATATTCTTTTCATTCACAGTTGTGGGTAAGAATAAAGATATTCTGTTCCCACGGAGGGCACAAACTCTCTCTTATCTGTCTGTTTTGAAGATGGGAATGACAATATCTGGAGTCTGTCAGATATTTTTAGGCAGTCCCAGTAGAGCTTTGTTAATTGGAAGAGCTATTTTTCCTGGAATAGATATGTTCAGAATGTCCAATAATTGATGAAGGCCTCCTGCAAATCCTCAGATGGAAGTGGGAGAGATTAATTTACCCTCCTCTGAAGTTGTTCTTGGAAATCTTCATTTTTTCAGCCAGTGAGCAGCAGTTTTCTGGGAAGACACAGGTGACTGAAGAGCTTGGACAAGGGGGACATTTGGCAAGGGGAGCACAGCCCTGGATTTGCTGTTTTCAGCATTTCCTCCCCTGCACACACAGAATCTGGAGGGGACCCCAGTCAGCCCTATCCCTGTCATTTCTCCCAAGTGTTTTCCCCTAAAAAGGAGGACAGAGAACTCCCTTCTGCCTCTGGAAATCAGAGGGAAAGCAACAAAACTCAGCCTGGAGAGGCAGAAACGTTGATGTGTGCTTGGCATGACTGCAGGGCACCGAACCAGGGCACATCCCAGGATAAGCACATCTGATCCAGGGGCAGAACCCGACCCCTCCTTTTCCCTGGAGTCAGTAACAGCCCAGCACAGGCTGCTGTGAATCCTGAGCCTCATTTGGAGTCATCACAAGCTTCTTAACCAGCCAATGCATTCCTGGGGCCAGCAGTTGCTGCCACCCTGCTCTGGTGGGGAGGGATTCTTGCTGGCAGAGCTGCCAGGAACAAGGCTCAGCTCCTCTCAAGCCTCCTCTGGCAGGAATGAAGGAGCTTTTCAGTCCATCCTTCCCATTTCGTGTCCTCTGCAGCAATCAAGTCGAAGCACTTTAAGCCTCAGCTCACTTGGCCTACACTCAGCTATTCCTGTGCACTCTCCCAATCTCCACTTCCTCATTTTGAAGGCAAGGACTTTCAGAGCTGAGGAGCCAGAATCATCTCTAGTGCCTCATTCCCCGCCACAGAGGCAGGATGTGAGCAAAGATGTGCGAGCCACAAATAATCCTGATTTATCCTCTGGGCAGAAACAACCCTGGGCACCTGATCCCAGCCCCTGCCAAACCCAGGGACTGCTCAGGGCTCCTCACCCTTCTCCTGCCATCCCCACCTCCCCCTGGCTGCCCAGAATGGGCACCTAATAAAACCAACCAAGCTTTTCCTCTCAGCAGCCTGCGAGTCAGGAAGCCTGTTAGAGCTCCCGTGTCAGAAATCCAGCCTTGATTGTATCACAAGCAGTGAAAGTGAGAAAAATGACAGCCCTGGTTAAAGCTGCCATATTTGGTTATGTGTGATAAGAGGCACAGGCTCTGTGGTGGCTGGGTTGGCGGCGTGGGGAGGAGAAAGGGGTGAGAAATCACTTGCCACTGGAGCTACATGGAAATTAAAATAAAATGTCATCGCATTCAGAGGAGCCCAGGGCGTGGAGACAACTCCTCGGCAAGGAAGAGGCTCATTTGTGGTTATTTATTAGGCTCCATCTCATCTGAGCCGTGATTAACAGACGTCAGCTGCAATTTTTGACATTGCAGAGGTGGTTTTTGGGGTGGGGAGAAGAAGGCTGTGGGGCTGCTCTGCAAACCACATCCTTAAAGGAAAACCAGAACTGTCTGGCTGAACAAATATTTACCAGTTTGAGAAGCCAATGGGCACACAGCTCTCAGGCAGCCTCCTCAGGCTGAGCAGGAGAGCTCTGGAGGAAGAGGTGCCAAGGGCTGGAGAGGGAAGGGCGGGGGCTTGGAGCTTCCCTGTGGGGAGGGCACAAGCCCTGGCTGCCCCTCCATGTCCCTCACATCCCCAGTGCAGCCAACTGGGGCTCATTGGGGGGTGAATCGACCTGGGAGATGTCTTTGCAACCCTGCCTGGGTCCCTGGGCAGCTCCTCTGCCCACATCCACACCGGGTCCTCCACGGAGCAGCCGAAGCCCTGCTGACAGCAGGGGATATTCCCAAACCCTTCTGGAGGCTGGGATTGTGAATCCTGCTCTGTTTGGTGACTGCCTGACAGGCAGGCTGCAGCATGGCCAGGCTGTGCTCCTCTGGTGGCAGCAGATGCTGCCTGCCCTGGAGAGCTGCCACCCTAAAGAGAGGGTCAGACAATCCCACAGAGCTCCCCGAGGCAGCAGCAAAGGCCTCTGATGAGCAGATCCTGTGCAGAGCCTGCACCAGCATTCCTGCCTTTGCTCTGGAGGGAGGAGAGCTGCTCAGGGAATGCTGAAGGTTGTGGGGCAGATCTGAGGCAGGACAGGCACAGAATGGTTTGGGCTGGAAGGGACCTTAGAGACCATCTTGTTCCAACCCTTTTCCACTATCCCAGAGCTCCATCCAACCTGGCCTTGGATGCTTCCAGGGATGGGGCAACCACAGCTTCTCTGGGAAATCCATTCCAGGGCCTCCTCATCCTTACAGGGAGGAATTCCTTCCTAATATAACACATTATTTAATCACCAAATCTGATTTTAATCCTAGGAAACACTGGAAGAGAAAGGTCCTGGCTCTACAAGGCAGCAGCTGATGTGAAAACCCAGCTGAGGTGGGGAAGGGACAATTCCATTTGATTTCCAGGAGCTGGAAGAGTCAACCCCCTTTGTTTTTGTGATCAGTTAAGTCATCAATCCTAAATTCTGCACGTACCAGAGGAACCAGAATTTTAACTAGATTTTAATTACTTGTTTGCTCTTGGCAGGAGCCACTCAGCACAGAGATAGATGCGTGAATTTGTTTCTGTTCATCCCCAACGCTGCATCCTTAACAGGATGGAGAGGGGGCTGGGAGAGGCAGCTTGAATGGTTTATTCCTTCTGGCTGCTATTGTTGGGCTGACAGAAACTGAGGCACTGCCACTCATGGCACGCCCGACACTGAGCAGAGCACGTTCCCAAAATGCAGACTGGGAATAAGGAGGCTGCAAAAGGAGCTGGCCTCCTGTGACACTGGGGATTTGGGAGTGACTGGGGAAGATCTGGCCTCTCCTGAGCTTCAGGGAGACGATAAAACAATGGAGGATGCAAATACAAGAGGATCTGGGGGGATTTAAGACAAGTTTAGCTAAGTAAAGACACAACACCATGTACCTGCTTGCACACACCAATCCCTTGGGAATGTTCCCGGCTGTTTTGATACAGAAAAATCTTTGCCCCACTCCTGGAAGTGTCCAAGGCCAGGCTGGATAGGACTTGGAGCAACCTGGGATAGGGGAAGGTGTCCTTGCCCATGGTGGGGGGTGGCACTGGATGGGCTTTAAGGTCCTTCCAACCCAAACCATTCCAGGATCCTGTGATTCTACAACTGTGCTGAGAGCACCACTGAGCTTAAGGAGTTTTCCTTGGGCTGCAGGGGCTGCTGATTTTAGTGTGAACAAATGAGGAGTGCTGAGAGCAGAGAGGCAGAGCCAGGCAGGGCAAGGAGCTGCCTGCCTGTGCTGAGCTCAGCCGGGCACCCTGCCCGCCCTGGGCACTCCAGAAGGGACATTTTCCCCATGGATCAGGAAAGCAGAGGGCTGATCTCTGCTGTAGAGCATTTCCAGGAGGTGACAGCAAAGAAAGCAACCCAGGATTCCTTCCTGATGTGATTCTCAGGTGGGAGAAGGCACCAAGAGAGCAAAGCTGAGATCAGGAACACGGCCTAATCTGCACCCACAGATATGCCAGCTCAACATCCCAGCCAGTCTTTCCACTAAACCCAACTGGATGGTGATTCCAGACCAGCTTTCTGCAATTGTGGGGCCACCCAGCCACGCTGCTGGGCTGCTGCTCCCCTCCAGCCAAGCCCTCAGCACCCCTCACCCAGTGGCCTTAAAGCCACTTAAAGCCATTCTAAAACGCTCCTGTGGGCCCCACCATGCCAAAAAAACCCCAACTTGTGCCCTGGGAGGAGTGAGGAGAGAAGCCAGAGGGCTGAGGTTTGAACAGGAGTGGAATTCCCCAATCCTGACACAAGAAAGACAGAGAAAAGCAGGAAATAAAGGTCAAGAACATTTGCGTTTAAATGAGAAACCAAAATATTTTTACGAGTCGTTCATTATTCTCCTAAAACCAGGCAGCTCTGCATGCAAATAATGGAGGGACATAAAGGGCTCTAAAACCAGGCTCTCACCATGTGAACTCGGTAGAGAATGCTGATTCCCAGCGTCATGAAGGGCTTGGAGAAATCAATCACCTTCTCCCGCTCCGCCGTGATCGTCAGCCCCGCCACGGCCAGGTCGGCTTTCTGGGGAGAGGGAGAGTGGAAAAGGTCACAATCCTGGGAAAGCAGCAGAGCTGAGGCCACCCAGGACACCTGCTCCTGCAGGGGGTGTCTGGCCCACCCTGCTGGGCCCCTGCTGTGGAAACAGCAAGAGCTTTGCTGGTGGCACCCCTTGGCTCCCACATCCCCCTGCCCAGGTGGGTTCCACACAAGCCCTGCTCAAACACACCCCAAAGTTTAGCCCACCCTGTGCTCTGGAGCATTTTTCCCATTTTTCCTTCTCTTTCCCCATTTTCCCTTCTCTTTCCCCATTTTCCCTTCTC